>OX578136.1:40405785-40948285 GCA_951213105.1 Amaurobius ferox | reverse complement strand
CGATAGTCTAAATCTACGCGTCGGTCAGCGACGAACTACTTCAGGAGAGAGGTATATCAGAACCCGGCAAAATACGCCTCTGCGAGATTTTTTTCAAAATTAGAATTATTTTTTAGTTATTTTATGTTTTAACACGATTTTCAGCGATTTTCACACAAATCAGTCCCTTGGCGAACAAAAACATTATCACCGAGTTTCTATCCTGGCATCATGGGAAAGATCGAAGAACATTTTTTCCAACGATATTTGTATAGAATCCGTAGGACAATTCCTTCATATTTATTTATTTTCTACACATCGAAATTTGCATTTTTAGCTGTCTGAAACATATTTTTCCGCATCCAAAACAGTAGACGTAGAACAATTCTATTGTTTGTCAAAATTTGTATGTATATCTTCGCATTCCGACTTTTTTTAATTACTAGGTTATTTTAGTTCTTGCGATTTTTTCAATAAATGCATAAAAGCAGCAAACGCATTTCCTGCGGTTTCCCTTGTGCACTGCGCATGCTAGAGTCCTCTTCTAGAGAAAGGATCATTTTTTTCTCCACCACTTTTGGGTAGCGCATACGAGGAGAAAGTAAATGCTTCGGCCACGGTCTTTTTCGGAGTTGGCGACATTCGTCTGTGCTTATAAAGGAGATTCTCTAGATGTATTATTTAAGTAGCGGACATTTATTTATGACCCGGGAAACGTCGGGTAATTAGTTATAGTAATAAATAAAAAGAAAAATCAATCATGCATAAAGCATTGATTATGAAACACTTTCCAACTTCAATGCAATTTTATTTAAATATCTCTAAAATACGATACCTCGGTAATATTTTTAAAATTATCACAATACTACATTAATTTATTATATTTGAAAACTTCATCGAAGACAAATGAAATTTATTCAAATGACGTCATCGAAATATAACACGCCTGGCTCTCTCTATAAAAGCAGCATTTCATTCACAAACATTTTCCATTCATTTCATTCACAAACATTTTCCATTCACTTCATTCATCACATACTATAATAATCATCATCTAAAAAAATGAACTTCATTCAAATGACGGCATCAAGGTATAAATTGCCTGGTTTAAACATCTCTAAAATGCGATACATTGCTCGATAATATTTTTAAAATTATCATAATACTACAATAATTTATTATATTTGAAAACTTCATCGAAGACAAATGAAATGACGTCATTGAAACGTCATCGAAATGACGTCATCGAAATATAACACGCCTGCCTCTCTCTATAAAAGCAGCATTTCATTCACAAACATTTTCCTCATTCGGAGCCCAGACTCCGAGCTTCGAGGTTGTGATTTTGTGAAGCTGCTGCTTTTTGATTGTGGTGACTTTCCTTGCTTAAGTTTGGGCGTGTTGTATCTAGTTACGATAGAGCACGTCGGGCTAAGCAATTACAGCTTTGTTGTGTACGGATTTCTCGCCATTTTGGATTCGTGCTTTTTCAACTTTGGAGTGCCACGTGTGTTTTTCCCACGTGGTAGTGCTATTGCTTGGATCGTTTCTACGCTGACGACATGGATTTGGATGCATTCGACACGGAAGCTACTCGGGGACTTGCTGGTGAGCTAGACGAAGATGGACTGCGGCCTCTCAGGGATGCCATGATTGAATATTGTGATACTCTGCCCAAGGATGGATTGATGCCCGCTTGGAAGGAAGAAGTCAATAACGCCGTGAACTTCTGTGCACTGGCAATCTACACTCTGACGCTACACATCAGGGAGCTACTGACGAATGGACTACTCGGACAGGACGAGGACCAAGTCTCCAGGATTCTGGGTTCGTTTCTTTCTGTAAATTCTTTTTTGTTGGTCCAGAATTTGGATAGGTTTTATGCTAGTAATTTAAATGAGATTTATAACTGTGAAGGAAGTAATTCTAGTTATGCAATTAAATGTAAAATGATAGAACTAGGCTTAATTAAGGAAATTAAAGATGAAGATAAACTTAAAACTGTTGAAAATCCAAACAAAAAGAGGGGCAATCCACTATGGGTGCTCCTACTAAAAACCAGAATGGAGAATTAAACTTAAAATCTAATGACCAGGATAACATGGATTGTAGTGAAAAAATTGATAGTGATGTAAATGATAATGTTAAAACCAAGAGTTATGCTGAAATTGTCGCGCAACCTGTAGTGTTCAAAAATGCACCAAAATCAAAAACGGTTCAAAATAGTGACAGGCAAAATAGTGTAGTGGTTGAGAAAAAGGACCCAAAAGCGGAATGTTTTTTCATCAAGTTTAATGACAATTACCAGGCTCTCCTTAAAAAATTAATTTAAATCTCAGGTAATAAAGTATCTGGCAAGATCACAGGAGACATGCTAAAATTGATTCCAAATGACGCTGACGCCTATAGGGTTGTACAACGCCATTTATCTAGTGAGAAAATCCCCTTCCACAGTTTAAACTTAAAGACGGAAAGGCCCCAAAAGGTAGTTTTGAAGGGGCTACCAACAAACTATAACATTGAGGAAATAAAAATCACTCTAACATCCGAAGGATTAGATGTAGTCCGGGTTTCTCAACTGAGAAACACAAAAACGAGATTGCCCCTGCCGATCTTCTTAGTCAGCATTAGGCCTACGGAAGACTGGCAGAGGGTATACAGACTGACAAGATTAGGATACTTGGCTGTGAAGGTAGAGGCCTTCAGAGCACGGAACTTCAAAATCTGCTACCGGTGCCAGCAGTTCAATCATTCCTCTGAGAATTGCAGCATGCCACCAAAGTGCCTTAAGTGTGCTGAAGAACACTTCACACGGGACTGCCAAAGACCAAGGACGGAGAAGGCAACGTGTGCTAACTGCAATGGAGACCACCCGGCGAACTTCAGGCAATGCCCGAAGAACCCCTGGAACAGAGGAAAGGCACCGGGGTATGCCCCCCTCCCCCCCAAAATCAGATACCCCCTTGGAGGCAAAAGGCCCTCGGTCTAAACCCTCAGGCCTCCTCGCACTCTGTGCCACAGGTTAAAAGAACTCAAACTTCAGCACCTACCAGATCGGTGCAAGAGCAGGCCCCTAAACCGTCGACCTCCAGAGAAATGACTGTGGAGGAAGTGAGAATAGCTCGTGAAGACATAAATCAGAGGATAGCAATTGATAAAGCCGCCAAAGAGGCAAGAGAAGCAAAACTAAGATTTGAAAAAAAGGTTCAGGAATGGCAGAAAACTAAACGCGTCCGAGAAGAAGAGCTCGCGCAAACACAGCAGTTAGACAATTCGGCTGAAAAAAAACAAAAGACTACCGAGGTCCAAAAGGATACTCACAAAACAGATCAAACCACGGTTGAGGCTGAGGAAATTGTAGCTGAGACTGAGGAAATGGAAGCTGTGACTGAACCTGCTGATAAATTCAATGATGAAAAGATGGATGAAATCCTCAACCTCGTCAGAGGATTTATCAGTATGTTCAACCTAGACGATATAAAACATCTGTTGATGCAGCTCGCTGAGTTAATTCAAAAAAAGAGCGATCAAATGCAAATGGTCTTTGAGACTTTTAAAATAATCGCGGAATTTAATAAAAACAGTGAGAAACAACCCCGCCATGAATAGGTCCCAAAAAGAAAGTTTTAAAATAATATTTTGGAATGCGAACGGCATATCTCCAAGAATAAATGAACTTAGGAGCTACGTAAATGAAAATGATGTAGATGCCCTGCTAATCCAGGAAACTAAAGTTAGAGAAAACAAAAAACTAAATATAGCAAACTATAATAGCTATCATACCCTTAGCTAAAATATAACTGCTAGAAATCCCCATGGAGGAACAGCAATATATATTGAAAGTAATATTCCCCACGAGGAAATAAACAACATAAATCTTCAAGGTATAGAAAATACTAGTATAAAAATTAAAATAAATAATGTAAACCCATTTATCCTAACTTCAATATATGTCAAAAACATGAGTGGTATAAATGTAGATGCGCAGCTGGAACTGCTTTTCTCGCGATATCCAAACACAATACTCGCGGGCGACTTCAATGCACACCACCGAGCGTAGGGCAGCAGGAGAGCCAACATACGCGGTACACAGATACATAGATTGCTGAACACAACAAACACTGACATCATTGCACCGTCGAGACCAACCTGCTTCTCAGGTGCCAATGGCTCATTCATAGACTTTGTCCTAACGAGAAACATAGAATACGCTCGCACAATTGATACCCTGGATGAATTCGACTCGGATCATCTACCGGTATTGGTGACATTCGATTTGAACACTCCCCTTCCAGTCTCTCTGGGACAAGAGAGAGTGAAGTGGAACGTATTCAAAAGAGCACTTTTCGAGCCGCACTTAGCAGTACCCAACATTATGAGCACGGCTGATATTGACTCTGCCACGCACACACTCACAACAGAAATCAGGAGAGCTATTGCCTCTGCCACAACACATCGAGAGTAACCAAAAATGTCAACACTTTCCCACCATGTCAAACAGTTAGTTAAACAGAGAAATAGAATGCGTAAGACATGGCAGGCTAACAGAGACCCTACTCTTAAAAGGAAGCTTAATAGACTCCCGTGTAAAGTCAGTGAAAAAATTGTCCCAGAAAAGCAGCAACAGTATAAAGAATTAATCGAATCCCTTAGCCAGGAAGACGTATTGCTGTGGCAATTCGCTAAAAGACTCAGGAAACCTCAAATTAAACTCCCGCCACTAATAGATGGCGCTAATATCGCGTACTCAGACGAAGAAAAGGCAGAGGCACTTGCTAGGCAAAATCTACTAAATACCTAGGTGTAACGATAGACTCCCACCTAACTTGGAAACTGCACGTAACGAACATAATCAAAAAAGCGTATATAACCATAGGAGCCTTATACCCAATGATAGGAAACGGAAATCTAAGTTATCAAAATAAACTCCTAATTTATAAATCGGTCATCCGCCCGGGAATGCTGTATGCAGCACCCGTATGGGGATATGCCTGTAAAATTACCATAGACTTATTAGAGACAAGACAAAACAAAACCCTAAGGATTATAAAGAAAGCCCCTAGATGCTTAAGAAACTCGGTAATTAGGAAAGACTTCAAAATAAAAACTGTTAGAGCCCAAATTAAAAAGCTAGCGCTTAAATTCTACAAAAATTTGCCATCTGTCCCAAATGAACTATTATTTAATCTGCATGACTATGATCATCGCAAGGTTAAATCTCGTAAGAGACCCCGTTCGGTATTTAACTTTGATATTCGGTACTAGGAACGTCCCACCTTAATCAGTTGATATTAAATGAAACTCGCGATCTTTGCTTTTCTACAAAATGTCTTAAATCCTAAACTGCTAGGTAACCCTCAGATCTGCATCAACCCCCCAACCTGCTTAAACTCTAAATGTGCAACAAACTGCCACACTAGGAGCTAGGTCAAATAATAAAAACATTAAATCTAAAACCTCGAACCTCCAACTATGGACCAATGAAATAATGTCACAGTATGAAGATAAGAACCACACCTAGAGATTGGAGATTAAAGGCGCTTCGCGCCTGGTGCTCTGTTCTGGACGAAACTCTATTCAAACATTTTCCATTCATTTCATTCATCACAATACTATAATAATTTATTTTATTTAAAAACTTAAGACCATGGAGGTACAAGTAATTAAACTCTATGCTTAAAACTTCATCGAAAAAATTGCTTCTCTGTGTAAAATCAATGAATATTTCATTCATATCAGCTATATTGCAGACTCCATGAGCTAAATAATTTTGTGTTAAAGAAATTCAGCAATTCTTATACAACTCATTCTACATATTTTGGTATTTACATTCTCCATAAGTGAAAATTAGGCTTCGTTGTAGAAACAATCAAATTTGGATGATCATTTAAGTTTTTGGTGGAGGGCTTAATCTACTCTTTACTGTTCAAAATAGATGCATGATTCGTAAGCATTTGAATCCCTCGAGTATAAGAAGGATTTTAGCAGTGACAGGGGCACACAGACTTGTAAGCTCATATGTTGTTAGAGAATTTATTTGAATAGAATTAGAAAAGTTAGAGTAGAGTCAAACCCTCTGATTTCTTAGAACCTAAAAATGTATATTTTTCACGTTGAATACCTATAATTAGGTTACTATGTTTTTCCCATCAACATTTTAGATGTGATAACTGTATATATGCCTCTCAGAAAAATAGTAAGTCATCTAATTAGTTATAATCAAATATATATAGTTGATTTACGTATTATTAGCCAGTTTGATTTTCACAGGTGGTCTAACGTTTATTTTTACTTTTCGATTTCCCTTTTAGGCTTACACTAACTTTCACTTTAGAATAACACTCTCATTTCTTATACTAGCATCCTTGAATCAGTTTTGGTCTTTTTAGCTCGCTTTAATTTTTATTCTTCAACAGCAGCAAGAAAATCTGCTATGTGTCAAAATTTTGCTAACCTCCATGGAGACCGGCAATTTCAGTCTTACCATACAGCCATCATAAACTCCTATCTAACTTTTGTAGGAATATCATATTATTTTATTTCTATGACTACATTTAAAAATCTAAAATCATAAATTTATACACTTTTTTCTTTTTACTAATTCCCCCGTAGTCAAGGGGCACCTACGCACCACGTCCACAAGACTTCCCCAGGGTAGCCCATGGCGAATAGGAGAAGAATTGCAGCTTCACTTTTATAGAAGCATCCCGAAGGGCGGAAGTCTTACTTGGCTTCGATATGACAACATCCATGCCCGCTGGCGGGATTCGAACCCGCAACCCAGAAATCCAGCGGTCAGACGGAAACGCATGCCCCTGACCGCTCGACAAGCGGATCGCGTCATACACTTTTAAAACACTTAAGTTTGAACTTCATAAAAAGTCAGAAAAATTTTATTACTAAGGTGCGGGTCACGCCATAAAAGGTATCAGTAGCTATTTACAGCACCTGAAACTTCCCTGCAGCGGAGCTTTCACCAAATTATGAGATACTCTGTGTATCGTGCAGCAATAAATATTTAAACACCTCTAAGTCAAGTCAAAAACTTTTTCAAAGAAATTATTACATAAGCACCTCACGCATGCGATGGGGTCAATAAGCCAGAAAGCGTGAAACAGGCATTTAACTCTTCGGTGTCCTGACGATAAAGTACAAGAACCTCTGTGTATCTTAATGGTAAGATGGAAGATTCACACTTTTTTCCGATTTTGTATTTCTGAAATATGTTGACAATTTATATACAAAATTTAATTAAAATACAAAGTTTTCTTCGGGATAAAATTATGCTTTATTTCATCAAAATACAGCTAAAAAGTTATATATTAGTGGTCCAACTATTTTTGAACTACGGGCTATATTTGAGTCCGATAGAGACGCGGGACCAGAGATCGAGCTAGAAATTTTCCAGAAGAGTAAAAATACTCCCTGACTTGATTTGAAGGAGTATCTTGCTTTCCAAAGGAGAAATTTTTAACAGATGTACAATTACCCTCAAATTTCCAGGTATTTATTAAATTTATTGTATTTTGTATAAGAAAAAAATTCAGGGTTATCTCCCAACGGGATATAAATTTCTCACTTTTCTACGTTGAAAAAAAATAAGATTTAAGAAATGCCCTATACTCTTTATTTGTGTTAATAAACAAAATATACATTTTGTATTTGATAGCACAATTAATATGCCTTATAAACTTTATGAAATGAGTTTTTAAATGATTACCAAATTTTGGACTTTTAAGATCACCTGTCAGTTTTCCGAGTAGCAGTCTTGAAACTATAAATTCGTCATTGTATAATCGACAATGTTTTTTTTCGTAAAAATAACTAATCATTTAATTCATCTTAAAATTGTTACCTTAACTTTGGCTTATTACTTTCCTTATATACATAATGTATAAGGAAAGTATTGTGACGAGGTCGAAAATTCGAATTCGAATTTTCGACGTGAGAGCACATTTCAAGCATCCCTGATCACGAATCAAACATTTTTGAAGTGATGCCTGTGTGTGTGTGTGCGTGTGTCAGTGAGTCTGTGGAGACGATAACTGACGAACGAATGGACTGATTCGGACGAAATTTGGTACAAAAATCACAATCCGTAAACACTAGAAGCCTATTGTTTTTATACGCAATCCAATGTTCAGAACCCCCTAAATTTTCGAGTGAAATTTTGAAAAAATCGTCAGAAAATCAAAACCGTTAATAAACTTACGCAAATAGACATTTCTTATGTAATTTTTCATTAGAAAACGATTGACATAAATTTTAGAACGTTAACATGAACCGTTCTGGAGATATTGCACATTTTTCAAAAAAATTATCAAAAAGTCATATAAAATAAAAATAAAAATTTCCTATTGAGAAACATGTTCACTTTTCATATGTAATACCATGCGATAAATTGGGTGACATCATTCTCGTGGACCTAGCTCGTTCCATTCATGAAAAAAGATATTTTGAGTAATACTTTTGTATTTGAACGCCAATAATCATTTATCGGTTGTGGGAATAACTTATTTCTCTGTCCATACCGCTTGGCGAGATTTTGGCGACGAATATAGTGGAATGTCGCCAACTTGGCGACTTTTTTAAATGTTGCTAAATTAAGGAAAAACTCGCCAAATGGATAAAAATGACGCTAAATCAATGACGAGTCATTGATGATGACGACATGGAAAATGACGACTCATTGACGAAAATTCAATATCTTGCAACGAATATAAATAACTACTATAAAAATAATCTTTTTTTTTTTTTACTGTAAAAGTAGTAAATTCATTGCATTATATAAGGAAAGTCATGTGCTGCCCACATCAGATTTGTTTCTCATTATGGTTTTAAACAAACAAAGGAAAAATAAAATGAAAGACCAATTAAGTAAAATAGTTTTTATTTTTTTCCTTTTAAAATTCCAACCTTCTATACTTTTGGCTTTCCCAGAAATAAACGGTTTTCTCAAAATTAAATTTAAATGCAGCATTTCCATTGTTTTCACAAAAGTTTGGACCCATTTATGAAAGACGAGTTAAAACATCAACATTTTTCTCACCCAGTCTGCTTCGTTTTAAAGTTTTGATTCCATTTTGTGTTGAAAATCCTCTCTCGCACACAGTTGTTAAAAAAGGGACAACAAATGCTATTTGAGCAAGTGCTGAAAAGCCAGGGTACTTTAGCATCTCATCCACTGTGGAGGACAAAATTAATTTGCAGAACTCATTTAATTTCATGTTAGGACTTCTACAATATAAAGACTGCATTTGAAAAATAAGAAATTGTTCATTTTCAAGCCAAATCTGTTTAATTTGCGATTCTAAAACGGAATTTTTAGTTACTTTTCTGTTTGCAAAATCGGTGTGTAAAAATACGCATTACTTATTTTATAAAGCGTATTTGCTTTTTTATAGTGTGAAATACGCATATAGAGGCGTTATCTCGATCTCTGCGCGGGACACATATGCAAAACAAATATCCTCGCATAAACCAAAAAAAAATAAAAAAAAAACAATAAAGATCAATCATGCATAAAGCATTGATTATGAAACACTTTCCAACTTCAATGCAATTTTATTTAAACATCTCTAAAATGCGATACATTCGTCCGTAATATTTTTAATATTATCACAATACTACATTAATTTATTATATTTGAAAACTTAAAACTTCATAGAAAAAGATGTACTTCATTCAAATGACGGCATTGAAATATAAATTGCCTGGTTTAAACACCTCTAAAATGCGATACATTCCTCGATAATATTTTTATACTTTTCATAATATTACAATAATTTATTATATTTGAAAACTTCATCGAAAACAAATGAAATTTATTCAAATGACGTCATCGAAATATAACACGCCTGGCTCTCTCTATAAAAGCAGCATTTAATTCATAAATATTTTTCCATTCATGCCATTCATCACAATAATATAATAATTTATTTTATTCAAAAACTTAAGACCATGGAGGTACAAGTAATTAAACTCTATGCTTAAAACTTCATCGAAAAAATTGCTTCTCTGTGTAAAATCAATGAATATTTCATTCATATCAGCTATATTATAGACTCCATGAGCTAAATACTTTTGCGTTAAAGAAATACAGCAATTCGTATATAACTCATTCTACATATTTTGCTGTTTACATTTTCCATAAGTGAAAAGTAGGCTTCGTTGTAAAACTTCACCGAAAAAAATGAACTTCATTCAAATGACGGCATTGGAGCGTAAATTGCCTGGTTTAAACATCTCTAAAATGCGATACATTCCTAGGTAATATTTTAAAAATTATCATAATACTACAATAATTTATTATATTTGAAAATTTCATCGAAAACAACTGAAATTTATTCAAATGACGTCATCGAAATATAACACGGCTAGCTCTCTCTATAAAAGCAGCATTTCATTCATAAACATTTTTCCATTCATATCATTCATCCCAATACTATAATAATTTATTTTATTTAAAAACTTAAGACCATGGAGGTACAAGTAATTAAACTCTATGTTTGAAATATCATCGATAAAATCGTCAGTCTCTCTGAAAAATCAACTAATATTTCATTCATATTAGCTATAATGCAGACTCCATGAGCTAAATAATTTTGCTTTAACGAAATGCAGCAATTCGTATATAACTCATTCTACATATTTTGCTGTTTACATTTTCCATAAGTGAAAAGTAGGCTGCGTTGTAGAAATAATCAAAGTTGGATGATCATTTAAACTCAAATATATTTTAATTGCGTTGTTTCAGTATGTAGATGCACAGAATTTAAGCAAAAATAAAGCGGTTTTTAGGGGGTTACAACACTAAATATGAATTAAAAAGAACTTTAAAAATCACGATTTTGACACAAGATAGATGCCATATTTTATTTTGAAGTGGGTCACGTGATTTCTTCATATAATGGTCACGTGATCGCTTCATATAAAAGGTATAATTATTATTTTAATTTTTATTTTAAAAAACTACTGAATATATTTTGCTGAAATTTTTTTTATATATTTTATAGGATAATTTGAATATTTTCTAAAACTTTAGAAGCAATTTGTGAGTTTTAAATCCGCTTAAAAAATGTTTGAATAATTGGGTCCCGTATGGTTCAATGTATTTCATTTTTTCAACGCGGGTTCAATCTAAAACTAATTGAGTGATATTATTCATTTATATTCCCATAGGTCCCACAGACCGTCTGAACAACATACTAAAATTTCATTTTGATAAAGTCACTTTTACGGCAGTTATCGTGCTAACGGACAGACAGACAGACAAAATGAACAAAGTCATAAATACTTTTCAACTTTGTTGTAAAGTGTTAATAATGGACAGACAGTCAGACAGAATAAACAAAGTCATAAACACTTTTCAACTTTGTTGTAAAGCGTTAAAACGCGATCCAATGTATTCTCGAAACAGCTTGATTATTTATTCATACTTAATTACTTAAGTCTTTCCTCATTGAGTCCGAGCACGATTTTTATGTTAATTTTTCTAGCTGCACCTTTTAATTCTATTTATTTTATTTAGCTTAAGGGTTTTTGATGTTTCTTTGTGGCTTGGAAATAATTTTTTATATGAAATATACTTTTAAAATTATATCGATATATAAATTGTACACAGAAATATTTCACTTATTATTTTTTTCGATCTAACATTTCAGATGTGGAGAAATAAATATTACCCGTTTTGGGCTTAACCATAAGCTGTCCTAAGGCCTGTAAGGCCGTAAATAAAATAACATTAAATTCAGAATTGAAATGACAGAATTAGGGCCAATATGAAATCCACACCGAAAAGTTTTTCAATTTCCGTATTTTTCCTTGGGATTATTTTAGCACCTGCCAAAATAGTAATTTGGGAGGAAACCATAAGCTTAAAAATTCGCCTCCCCCCCCCCCTTCTTTGATATTTATTACAAGTAAACACTATTTCAATGCTCCGAAAAAAACTCTAAGAAAACTCCGAAAAATAAACATGGTAGTGGAGAAATGTGAGAATGACTATATAATTGATACATGGTTCAACTATTCACAATTAAGTCTTATCGATATTGATATTTTCTAAATAATGCTTGTTTTCCTAAAATTGAACATAATTGTCAGGGTTTTAATTTCTTGGAGAAGTTCATGGCCGCAGTAACCCTCGCCTAGGTTCTTATGTAAAGTCAAGTACAAGGCCCCTTTTACAATTATTATTGGGGATATTGTACATACAAATTGTTTATAAACCTATCAATAATGTTGCAGTACCAAAAAATTTAAAAAAAGCGTTTCTTTCCTTTTGTATTTTACTTCTATCTCCGTACTTAAGATTATAGAAAAACCGATTTATTTATTTATTTTACTATAACTTTGTTGCTAACTGCTATACTTTTTAAAATTGTAGTAGGCGTTATTTCGATATTTTTCCCTTTCATAATGGATATTTTAAGATACAATTAGTCTTCCGCCTACTTTATTTAACATATCAAGTTTTGCTTCGAAGACAAAGCTTGATAAAATACATACTAATTTACATAGAGTGCCTAAATTTTTGTATAAGAAACTTCCAACATTATCATTTCTGATAAATAGCAATGACCACAAACACTATCGAGAGGTAATGATGTAGGTTTCAGTTCTTTCCACATGCAAACTTCCATTTTAAGCCAAAATGGTCTTTTATTACCTTATATTTAATAAACATGTTATGTGTTCAGTCCCAAATCAGTTAAGATCGAAGATTGTTCAAAATACCCATATAATTTCTGATTTTCTGACTGCACTTTTTGCTCGCCATTTGACCAATCCGTACTCTTTCGCGATGAGCAATAATACTTGAGGAAGGTTGTATTAAGATTTCTAATGGTTAAAATTCTCTACATCTTTTGCAACATCTAATTTGGGTCAAAATTGCACTTTTGTAATCTTTCTCACTTAAAATGCTATTTTAGGGACGCATCAACTTTCGGCCTCGCCAAGTCGTCGTGCCCGAGTCCGTAGCTGAGAAGTAAGTGTATATCATACTTGACAAACTCCGATTTCTAAGGGGTCTGTAGCTCAGCCTCCAAGAAAGTTAAATGCTTGATTTTTTTTAGTGTAAAACCGTCTCAACACTGAGAAAGCAATTACTATTGATGCGGTAGTATTTGAGAAAAAATAACTTTTATATGGAAAATCTACAATTATCATTCCAGTCGTTTTCTCTCTTCAGTTTTGAGAGACCACTCAGCCTTAACTACCGAACCGATTTTTATGAACGATGTCTCATTTTGTATATTTTGGAAGTACATAGTTTAAAAAAACTAAACGATAAATTTGATTTAGAATTTCAAAAATTGAAGAAATATAAATAAATGGTGCTTGGTGTTAAAGCACGATTTGCAACGCCTGCTTTATTTTTGTTACATAATCATGATGATATATAATTTTGTTTTTGGCGCGCGGCGAGAAAAATAAAAATTCGTAATAGATGAAACAAATTATTAAGAAATCTTTTGAAAATCTTCTACGATGGGTCGAGGTTAAGTCCTCCTCAGGCACTGTGGGAAAGATTTGTGCTTTAAAAGTTATTTTAGTCTGGAACCAGGTTTTCGTAATTTCATCAAGAAAAGCAAACAATATATCAATCTCAAAATTGGCTTAAAATTTTGCACATAATAATGCCTCATTTTGAATTTAGTTGTGAACGAAATAATTAATTTAAAATCATGAAATTGGAGTGAGAAATATCAATTTTATATGCTATGTTTATTTTCCGAACATAATTTTTATTTTCCCCTGGTATTTAACAGGCTATATAGCCAGTGTTGCATTTTACAATACATAAAGCAGGAAAATACTGATTGTTGCAATTACCATTAAGGTCCATTTCCAATCCTCATTAATATATAGTATAATTTTTTAAAATAACTTTTATTAATTCTTACTCTCACTTTTGAACTTCAAATATTCGTCTGAACTGAAAAGCGTATAGAAATTTAAATGAGTTTTGAATATTTTGGTACCCATACAATCCTATTAGAAATTAAACAACATGAAAATGCTGATAATTATGTTCAATTATAAAGAAAGCAATATTTAGAAAATATCAACGAGATTTTATTATACGACGCCGGGCCAACATGTATCAATAGTTTGTTTGGCCGCGCCCATTTTTTCATTTGGAGTTCTCTTGAGATATTGAAATGTTTTTTTTTCCAATAAATATGAAAACTGGGAATCTGGAAAATGTTAATCAAATTTCCTTATTTTTTTATAAATGTTAATTAAATCTAAATCCCTATTTCAGAAAGTAAAAAAGTGGCCAGGGATAATTTGAAAAACTGAAATAACTTTTCGGTAGGTATGTAGAATTGTCAAAAATGTTGCCTTATCAAATCTAAATTTTCATCTTATTTTATTTATGAGCCGAAGGATCATGGGTCAGTTTTATTTAACAGCCATCATTTGGGCAGTTATTCGTTAAGCCTTAAATAGGCAACAATATTCTACCATCCACAGAACATGGAATTTCTAAAACTATGAAATGAAATATTTTTAATTATGCGGGCCGTAAATACCCATCGATAATATTTTAAAGATATGACGACGAGAGTGGCAGGTCCGGCTTGGGCAGGTTAGTATGTGCTTTGGCTTTTGTGTATGATGTTTTAATATATTGTCTGATTCACACCTGAGTACGCTAGCTCTAATCGTATGGAAGTGCATTAAGGACAGGGGTCCTCCTTTAATGAAATCAGCTACAACCGCGACCACTAGTAGGATATGGGTCCCTCTCCATCTAGAGCTCATGTACAAGCACCTGAAACCCCATATGGGCTGTTTCATTTTAATCATTGATGGCTATTCTTGGGTGGTCCATTGTAGACTTTGCTGGATCTACAAAGATTCGAGCGATGCAAGACCGGTACCGAAACAGAATCCGAGTAAATAATTAGACTGCCAAGCAGTTCATAGATTACAACATAAGACTCACCAACAATGCATCCTCCTCTTACATATATATATATATATATAAATCATAAGGTAGATGGTTGAATTCAGAAGTAAATAATTAATGTAAATGTACAATTAAAAGATGTAATAGAAGTCAGTATAGAAAACAGAATATAAAACACAAAATAATACAGAATATAAAACTTTCATCATGATATTGCGCAAAGCAGCTAATAACATAATGGATTTATGAATAAAAATTGAAAGATTTTAATCGAAAATTATGCATAAACTACTGTATGTACAAAAAAACCCATCTCTAGCATATCTGTTACAAATGAGTAACTATAGACCAAGACTAAGGATAAAGATAGAAGGTAACATATCACTACAATGGAAAGGGGGATGAGAAGAATATTAGGATACAAAATTCACAATTAAAAGTATATAAATATATTAAAAAGAAAACACGGCAAAAATGAGAAAAGGCAATAATAATTAGCTCAAGATAAAAGATTAAGACATAGAGAACAATCAATTGAAACTACACAAAAAATGGCGGTTAGTTCGATATTGCATTCTCATCAGGACAGCCATACAATTCGAATTAAAACCGATAGAATAGCCAGTTTCTGACAATGGCGATAGTATTTAACTATAGACACCATTGGAACTGTCTACTGGCTAGTGGAAGGAGAAAAATAAGTCAATTGAATTACAAATCAGAAAAATAATACCTCCTCGAACAGAAATATGAACTCACAAGCATTGTTACCACGAGTAAGTTGAACAAGCGACTGAGCATTTCACCTCACTTCATCAAAGCGAGAGGGCACCGGAATGAATACATTTGAACGATACATATTATGTATGGAGACTTTCAAAAATAGTAATCAGTATAGGACTCAGGACAAGTGGAAAGTAGTCATTCGAAAATAGTAAACAGTATTAGACTCAGGCCAAGTGGTAAGTTAGGTGATAAGAATGGGTGAATTCTCAAAATTGAGTTATCCAATCAAAGATAAATAATAATGTATGTGTAAAATTATTACGTGGTATTTTTGAAATTATTAATAATATTATTTACAAATATTTCCGGATATTGGTAATTTTGACAAATGCGTTTAAGATTATTGATGTGGAGAAAGTGAAACCGAGGATCAGAAAGTCGATGTATTCGAAAGAGCTGGGTTAAAATGATGTTTCTAAACAAATGAATAGAATTACAAGATTGATATGAAAGCAACTTAATGATAGTGAAGTTGTAAGAATCTTTTTTATCATATAGATTGGTGATTACATGATTATTGAGGATATCTAAATTTAGGTCTAAAAAATTTACAGTTTGACTAATGCTAGGTTCATTAGGAATTAATTCTAGGTTAGATGGGTAAAAATCAATATTAATGGGATAGGAATCATCAATGATAATACACATTAAGTAGTCAACATATCTATATAGAATATATGAATTATATGATATATATATATATATATATATTATCACATAGCATTTGTAACAATGCTTCAATCTATTATAGATTTATGCTTTTTTAAATGACCCTCCCCTCTTCCCCGTCGAGACCGTAGGGAAAGAATACTAATTATTTTAAGATTACTACGAAATGTATGTATTAAGATATGAAAAAATACAATACCATTTGTAATCTATTTAGATAATAGATATTTGATTATGCCTTAAAATTATGGATAAAATCTAATATCAATAAATGATAATTTTGGATCCACACCTCTCTTGATTGCTTCTAATATTTTGGAATTAATTAATTACAATATACTTATTTTTAGCTACTTTGGAGTGTAAGTCTCCCTATTATAAAAGTATAACCACTTGATCAATTAATTTAAGTAATAGACCAAGATTAATTATTCCTTGATGAAGTATGCATATTAATATTAAGTACTGAGAAGTTTTACTTGATCTATATACTTCTTTTGTTTTGTATCAGGAGTACTAACGGTCATAACCTCCTGATAATTTTACATAAAAAATGTTTTCGTTTGTTCGATATCTATCTGATTCTCTTATTTTCTTAAAAGAACGCTGCACCGAGTAAAAGGCGCAACGAGTTGAAGGAAGCAGAAAAACATATTCGAATTTAATGCATGAAAAAACATAAACTACGTAATTAAGCACAAATAAATGAAAATACAACATGCAACTGTATCGAGGATATGTTGGACTGTTTTTTTTAACAAGATACGAGGGTTTTTTTCTTTTTTCGATTACGATGATACACGTTTTTGCATATGTGGTCCGTAAACCTCTGTCCCGGGGTTTAAAAAAGACTATTGGTTTACAGTATTTTTTAAAAAAATTAAGTGTCATCAATAAAGTTATTTTCAAGGTCACATATCGGTCATTTTCTCTAAGCGGGTTTTTTCATCTTTCTTGTTACAATGTATTTTGTTTCTATTTTAAATCTGTTTTCAGTATTATATTATAACATGGTTGGTTTAAACTAAAAAAAAAAAAATGCAGCGATCATTTTGGGGAAATTAAATAGAAAATGTAATTTTTTATTTTCAAGACAAGTAAATGACAGCATGACAAGGAAATGACACTTAATATAATCAACTGCTTTGTTAGTATGCATATATATATATCATTAGAAGAATAAAAAAATCTGTTTTGCTTTAATTGCAATCTTATATTTAGAACTAACCTCCTATTTGTTATATCTTCTAAAACGAAAATCTAGTTTAAAAGTAATTCACGTGTTCCAATGTCATTCCCTTGTCTATCAAGAAGACAGGTTAATGACGACAGGGGAATGACAAATCATGTGATTTTACTTTCTCAGTATATGAGTTTTATTTGCATTTAAGCCTAACTTGACATTCAGTTTGCTACATTAACTAGGCACACTTACATGTTAAAAAAATTATTTGCTTTTTACTTTCCTTATATACATAATGTATAAGGAAAGTATTGTGACGGGGTCGAAAATTCGAATTCGAGTTTTCGACGGGAGAGCACGTTTTAAGCATCCCTGATCACGAATCAAACATTTTTGAAGTGATGTCTGTGTGTGTCTGCGTGTGTGTGTGTGTGTGTGTGTGTGTGTCAGTGAGTCTGTGGAGATGATAACTGACGAACGAATGGACCGGTTCAAACCAAATTTGATACAAAAATCACAATCTGTGTACACTGGAAGCCTATTGTTTTTATACGCAATCGAATGTTCAGAACCCTCCTATATTTTCGAATGAAATTTTAAAAAAATCGTCAAAAAATCAAAACCGCTAATAAAGTTACGCAAATAAACATTTCTTATGTAATTTTTCATTAGAAAACGATTGACATAAATTTTAGAACGCTACCATGAACCGTTCTCGAGATATTGCACATTTTTCAAAAAAATTATCAAAAAGGCATATAAAATAAAAAAAAATATTTTCTCTTGAGGTACTTGTTCACTTTTCATATGTAATACCATGCGATAAATTGGGTGACATCATTTTCGTGGATCTAGCTCGCTCCATTCATGGAAAAAGATACTTTGAGTAATACTTTTGTATTTGAACGCCAATAGTCATTTATTTGCTGTAAGAATAACTTGTTTCTTCGTTCATAACGCTTGGCGAAATTTTGGCGACGAATTTGGCGGAATGTCGCCAACTTGGCGACTTTTTGAAATGTTGCCAAATTAACGAAAATCTCGCCAAATGGATAAAAATTACTCTAAATCAATGAAAATGGCATCTAATTGAAGAAAATTCAATATCTTGGAAAGAATAGTAGTATCTACTATAAGAAAAACCTATTTATTTTACTGTAAAAGTAATAAATTCATTACATTATGTAAGGAAGGTCATGTATTGCCCACATCAGATTTCTTATTCTGAGACTAATTAAAGACAGGTGCATGACAATAAGTAAAAATACTTGCCCAAAATTGTTCAGTTTACTATTTCTCTGCGCAGAATGCAATTTACTATTTCTGTGCTAGAACATAGTCAAACTCTTGAAATGGTGAATATGGACTTTAGTAAAAAAGAATAATACTTTAATTGTACTTTGTTGTCATCTATGTGCAGAAAGAGGTGTTCAAATTTAAAGACAGGTAAATGACAAAAAAAAGCTAGGGGACAGTTTTAAAATATGAATTTAAAATATTGCTCTAATGCATAGTGGATTTTTTATTACTGCTTGTATTTTAAATTGTCTAATTTAATATAAAGCATCAAATTAAAAGAAAACTAGAAAATGAAGGCTTGTAATGAAATTGTGATTTTATTGTTTGGCTGTTGGGACACACAGGGGAATGACATTTAACAAAAAACTAAATTTTTAAATATTAAAAATTGAATTATTTTTTTAGCTAATGGGTAACAAATATGAACTATAATATAGTAAAACTGATCAGTATCCAAAGTCAGTCCCAAATCATGCAAATTGTTTTAAAACACCTGGAACATGTAAAACTCCTGCTTGCAGAAAATCATCCATATATATTTTTACTTTCCTTATATATATATTGTATAAGGAAAGTATTGTGACGGGGTCGAAAATTCGAAGTCGAGGTTTCAACATGAGAGCACGTTTCAAGCATCCCTGATCACGAATTAAACATTTTTGAAGTGATGTCTCTGTGTGTGTGTATGTGTGTGTGTGTGTGTGAAAGTGTGTGTGTGTGTGTGAATGTGTGTGTGTGTGTGTGTGAAAGTGTGTGTCAGTGAGTCTGTGGAGACGATAACTGACGAACGAATTGACCGATTCGAACGAAATTTGGTACTAAAATCATAATCCGTAAACACTGTAAACTTATTGTTTTTATACGCAATGGAATGTTCAGAACCCCCCTAAATTGAAATTTTGAAAAAATCATTAAAAAATCAAAACCTTTAATAAAGTTACGCAAATAGACTTTTCTTGTGCAATTTTTCATTAGAAAACGATTGACATAAATTTTAGAACGCTAACATGAACCGTTCTCGAGATATTGCACATTTTTCAAAAAAATTATCAAAAAGTCATAAAAAAATATATATTTCCTATTGAGAAACATGTTCCCTTTTCATATGTAATACCATGCGATAAATTGGGTGACATCATTCTCGTGGATCTAGTTCGTTCCATTCATGGAATAAGATACTTTGAGTAATACTTTTGTATTTAAACGCCAATAGTCATTTATCTGCTGTAAGAATAACTTATTTCTTCGTCCATAACGCTTGGCGAGATTTTGGCGATGAATTTGGTGGAATGTCGCCAACTTGGCGACTTTTTTAAATGTTGCTAAATTAACAAAAAACTCGCCAAATGGATAAAAATAACGCTAAATCGATGACGACTCATTGATGACTCATCAATATCTTGGAAAGAATATAAATAACTACTATAAAAATAATCTATTTCTTTTTACTGTAAAAGGAGTAAATTCATTGCATTATATAAGGAAAGTCATGTGCTGCCCACATCAGATTTTTTATAATCACGATCGACATTTAATTTGCTAATCCTCCTATTATCCTTAACTAATTCATAGACCAATGACAGACCTTTTAAACCTGCAAATTTTTAGTTTAATTTGTGACTTTGTTTCCACAGTGATCCAAGCAGGAAAGTGTTTTCTAGTATAATACAAAACAGTAACTTAAGAATTGATTACGCCCCGAACTATATCATCAAAGTATGAACCAGCCCTATCAATATTATTAAACTGACAACGGGTTTCAATAAATAAAACGGAAAACATTAAAAATGTGCAAACAAGTAGTCTACTTCTATCAAATCATAAAACTTGTTTGAATAATGGAAACAATATTTTCCTATTCCAGTTTAATAAATCGGGATAATAGACATGGCCTTCTGATAGTTTTATTATACATTTTCAAAGAAAGAACACATTTTTGAGCACAGAGTCTATCCACAGTCTGGATAGCACATTTTATGGGTATAATAGTTTCGTAAGATGTTTGGAATAAACAACGTAAAGTAGGAGAGTTCTAAAGGCAATTCCCTACGGAAATCTATTTGTTAAGTCCTGGCACAAACTACCCCATCTCACGCGACGTTATCTATTTTGCTGAAGCCTCAGCGGGAAGCTGTTTTCTCTGATACCGAAGTGTACCTAAAATTGGAAGTAAAACAAATCTTGTTACGTAAGAGAATGTATACATTGATAAAAGTTATTAAGAATGTGAGGCTTCACGTCGAATTTCTCCTGCATTCATAGTCCACAATCGTTCGTTTGGGTCCACGTTTTGTTCACTCTGATAGTTCATAATCACTATCAGAATGAACTTAACGAAGAGATTTAATTAACAACTTTATTCTTTTAATTTGCTCTTAAAATTTTTCTGAAAGGTCGCTTAGTTCTTTTTCTATTTGAAAACGACTTAATGATTAAATGATGATAAATCGAATTCAGTTGTCAGATTTGTTCCAATATACATTGTTCCAAGGAACATCCTGAATCACTCCAATGACTTTTTAATAGAAAGTTCATGAGTGTACTCGTTAATTCTATCTACAGTAGAGATTTTCTCAAACTGTTTTGGTCGTGGAACCCTCTTGAAATTCAATTTGAAGGCAAAACACCAAAATAAAGAAAAGTCCAGTGTTGTCCTAATTATGCATACAAAATTTGTCAGATTTGTTCCAATATACATTGTTCCAAGGAACATCCTGAATCACTCCAATGACTTTTTAATAGAAAGTCCATGAGTGTACTCGTTAATTCTATCTACAGTAGAGATTTTCAAACTCTTTTGGTCGTGGAACCCTCTTGAAATTCAATGTGAAGGCGGAACACCAAAATGAAGAAAAGTCCAGTGTTGTCCTAATTATGCATACAAAATTTCACGGGTTTTTTTTTTTAATTTAAGAGTAATTACACGAAACTATCACGTCGCGTAATTCCTGGATTCTATCGCGGAACCAACACGCTTTAAAAACCCCTGATCTACAATAAAAGTGACCAAGTTCGATCGAATAAAAGTGATTGCAACGCCCGTAGCATAGAATTAAAAAAAAGTGATTGCAACGCCCGTAGCATATAGAATTAAAAAAAGTGATTGCAACACCCGTAGCATACAGAATTTTAAAAAATGATTGCAACGCTCGTAGCATATAGAATTAAAAAAAAGTGATTGCAACGCCCGTAGCATAGAATTAAAAAAATGGCATAACAAACTTTACCACAAAGCAATATAGACTATAAAAGCTATTTACAAAGTTTTCGAGTATATGAATAGGAATCGACACGAGAAACGGACGAAACAACAATACGAAAGGCAATAAATGTCTGCCAAAAATTTGTATCATCTAACACGGTGATAAATGCAATGCTTATCAAGTACATGGTAATGTTATTTCTGGAATTCAGATGTACATTATCTCTGGGGAACGACATTCTGAACAGGCTGTACATTAGATTCCTGTACATGTAAATGTCTATGCTTCAAGAAAGTATATGCACCCATAAAAAATTGAGCTACAACCAAGCAACTCGGCATGGAAATGTCGTTTTAAGAGTTGTGCAAATGATCAAACTATCAGCGCCAGTGATGTTATAGGACCCATATAACACGCAAGAGAACGACGCATCGAACGACCCATAGCACAGCATTTACAACGACCGATGATCTCACACACGGGTAATTGGAATTGGATTTCCTGATTTGATATTTCAAGTTGTGTACAAAGATGCCTTCAAGACGTATTCGGCGGCGTTACGCACAATTGTTGGATTATTAGAAAGGTCGCATCGTAGATCTCAAGAAACCTGGTTGGTCCAACACACGTATCAGTCGCCATCTCAGACGGAGCTATATGGTAGTTGGTCGTATAGTTGGTTGGTGTTGGTAACAGTGGATCAGAGAAAACACATGTAATGGTCACAAAGGCTCGGGACGGCTCAGACAGACAACTGCTCGAGAGGATCGTGCAGTCAGGAGAGGAGTCACGTTCACACCAATGGCGTCACTATCAGCCATTCTAGTACATTTGCCATTCTCCATACATCCTGTATCAAGGAATACTATTCGGAGACGACTGGCAGAAGGTAGCAATAGATATCGATGTCCATTACGGTACTTACCACTGACCTCATCAATATAGGCAGAGGCGTTTGGATTGGTGCCGAACTCGGCCAATCTGGAAAGTGTCCGTTTGAAGGCATATTGTCTTTAGCGACAAATCCCGCTTCTCTCTCAGGGTTGATGACTGCCGCATATGTATGTGGAGCAGGACAGGCCAATGTTACTATTTCGTATTTGTTATCGAGCGGCACACGGCCATCAAACGTGGTGTGACAGTCGTTGAATTACCTCGTAGGACAGCCGATCTCCTCTAGTTGTGTTGCAATCCAATCTGGCGGATCGTTTGTAAGTCGACGATATCCCGCAACTGATTGTTTTGCCTGTACTGTCAAGCCGCCCAAGTTCCATGTATCAACAAGACCACGCTCGACCACATACTGTACGACTTTTTCAATGTCTCAATGATGTAATACAATCCCATGGCCATCCAGGTCCCCAGACCTATCACCAATAGAATGCGTCTCGGGCATGCTGAGACGGCAATTGCAGCCTTCTCTGAATACCACTGAAGTACCTGTCCAATTGCAACATTTATGGCAGAATTTTCCTCAGACAGTGTATCCGTGACATCTGTCATGACATTATAAAAAATAGTACTCTGCTTTATAACATATTTCAGTGACATTAATATATATATATATATATATATTATCCTCAAAAAATCTGCTAGATGTTTAAACCCTGTTTTTAGATATGAGAAACATGAACAGGTAGTAAAAATACATTTTAAGATTTTCATTACATTTTTTTCAGTATTTTTATTTATCAACTTAACAGAAGTGAAGAAAAGTGTTAAATAATATGTTCTTTTCAGTTTACATATAGAGCAGATTCAGAATTTTTTTGTATTTTTCCACAATTGCCCCAAATTTGGAAAAGTTGGGGCAAGTGAAATATTGTGAAATACAAACTTATTCCACCACGTTATATTGTGACCTTACCTTAAAAATAAAGTGCTAATAATCCTTTCATTCATAATGAAACAGTATCTTTCAGAAAAAAAATCTCAGATTACTATAGCTTCAAGTACTGTTAACATATGATCAACTTTAAAAAAAAAAGGTATTTTTCAATCTACAATTGCTCCACTCTACCCTATAATTGCAAAAACTCATGGCTAAATCAATTATTCAAAAATTAATATGAGTAGAATGCAAAAAAAATTAATATGTACAGATGCGACAGGGTCGTTTATACAGTGCACGAACTCATTGACAAAAAACTTTTGAATATTTAAGTGAAAAATGCATGTAAAGAATAAAGTGCAAAAACTAATTACACTAATTTATTCAATAAATAAAGAATACAGTAAAAATATTGTTAAAGTTAAAAATAGGGATAATCCATATAGAGAAGGTTTAACATATCTAAATATAATTGAATATTTGGTGCTTAAATAAGAGTAAATATTTGATATTGAAATGAAAAGAGTATTTATGTAATCCCATGGTTATAAAAATTGCTATACCATTAAGGAATCACACGATTGAGCTGAAACTTACAGCAAATGCAAATTAGGGTGTGCTATACAATTGATTAGAATTTCAGAGTCACCGCGCATGCGTGGTCTGAGCAGCGCCCTCTGAACTGCTGTTTTAGCCGTGTATATAGAGAGCTGTAGTGAGACGTTGAATATAGTCTATATGGTTGTCTGCCAGATGCCTTCATGAGAAGTAACTATACCTCTACGACGACAGAGGGCGCCATATGAGGAAGTTACGAAGCTTGAATGGTAGCGAATGATCGGCCTTCCGCAATGGGGGTTTCTTATCGTGCAGTAGCAGTTGGTATGGAACGCAATGCCACAACAATGATGCGAGTGTGGAAGCAGTGGGCTGAACAGAGCCGGACAAGTCGCAAATACGGCAGTGGATGATGAAATATTACCTCAGCACGGGATGGTAGACACCTCATCCGCATGGCAGTGATGCACTGTACAGCTTCATCTTGACAGTTGGCAGAACGTTGGAGCACTATACAGGTGTGTCATTGTCTGCTCCAACAATTCGTCGGCATCTGCTGCATCGTGGACTACGTGCCAGAGTTCCTTTACACAGAATTCCCCTGACGCAAAACCATTAACATCTGCGACTACAATGGACTCATCAACATAGACACTGGCATGCCGATTAGCAATAAGTCGTCTTTTCCGATGAATCCCGCTTTAATTTGGGGCACAGGGATAACCGCGTCAACATTAGATGCTATAGCGGTGAACACCGCCTTCCAAAGTGCGTCATCCAACGTCATACTGGACGAACACCAATTGTGATGGTCTAGGGCGCCATTGGGTATCTTAGACGATCTCAGCTGCTAAGAATTGTGATTAATCTCAACAGCAACCGGTACATCATAGAAGTTCTGGAGCCCGAAGTCATACCCATCCTTCAACTCATTCCTGGAGCCGCATTTCAACAGTACAATGTCCGTCCACATGTTGCTAGGAATGTTCAAGACTTCTTTTCAGCACAACAGATACGGCTTCTTTCTTGGCCTGCCAATTCACCGAATATGTAGCCTATTGAACACGTCTGGGATTTCGTCGGTTGGCGTCTCACTCGTGATACTCATCCCGTAGCTACTACAGCCGAACTTTGGATTCGAAGAAAAGCAATCTGGAATGCTCTTCCTCAGGTACAAATCCAAAATCTGTTTGATTCGATGCCACGTCGTATAGAAGCACTTATTGCAACGTGTGGTGCCTTCACCGAATAATGATTTTCGACATATAATATTGTGCATTGGCATTGTAAATTTAATCGTTTATTTGCACCAGTACAAGTCATTTATGGAATAAATTTCATTCAATTCTGATAATTCCTTCATGGTGTTACAATTTTTACAAACAGATTTATTTATGTATATTTATTTATGTATATTTAAGAAATAACGTATACTGAATGTCAGCAACCCCTACAAGTAGAACGGAAAAAAAAATAGGGAAAAATCTATATCTACCAGTATTAAGATTACAAAAAAATATTTAAAATAAGAAAAACACATTTGAAACAAACATATCTGCTCAACTTATGTCATGAATATCAAATATAGGCATTATACCGGAGGTTAAAGTCTTCGGACTAGGGACTCCCTTCCATTGGTCACACTAAGCAAGTAGTGAAACAAACATGACCTTGCTTTTGACCACATTTTCGCGTACAGAGAATGAAAATCTCTTCTTTATTCTGGAAAGATTTGAGGAAGTAGCACAATTAAAAAAATAGAGAGAAAGAAAAAAACTAAAATTACTCAAAAATAGGCTCCGTGTTACAGCACTGTATTTCATTGTTGAAAATACGGATGTGAGAAATGAAAAAAACTTTGGGAACTTCATATCTCCATTGAGAGCCAAATTTAAAAACAGAACAACATTTCAGGAAAATCAAGATAGATTCACAAAATTTAAACAAAGCAAAATACAGATGATTTAACAGAAGTTGAAACAGCCACAATAAAGTTTTTAGAGTTACCAAATACTGACAATTAGCAAAAAAATCATTCATTGATAAAACCTAACAACATTTCTGGAAGCTTTAAAAGCAGATATCAGATTAGAAGTGCTTATGCGAGCACCTAATACTTTCCAACAAGCCAAAACAATCGCGATGGAAATTGAGATGGTACTGAGCGATGAAGATGCACAGTTGAACAATATTAGTCCCTAGGAAATATCAATTCGTAAGCAAACTACCTTAGAAAATCAACTAAAGACTTCAATACAAATTAACACACTACATGAAGAAATTATTAATTTCAAAATTAAAGAAAATAGACAAAATCCAAAGAGAAAAACGCAAAACAGAAAGAATTACCAGAAAATAACATTTCCTATCTGCGGAAAGGGACACATCACCACAAGATATTATTATTTCCCTAAGCAAAATTTTGAGTCTCAACAAGCTGACAGACAACAGCATTTTGTGCAAAGAGAAGATACAAATTCAAAGATAATTCTTCCAAATTTCAAAATAAAGATAAGGAATAATATGGAACAGAAATAAACCTTCGACTTCCAAAAATCTTTATGAAGAATATACCAGTATCATAACAAAAGATATAATAATTTGAACTAATAATAGGGTCTCAGCGTTATGAAAATAGATGAGAAAACACATGGAAAAGATATAACCGTGATGAATCACAACTGAAATCCCACAAAAAATATAAATCGAGAATATATCAAAATTTAAATGAGAAAAAAAATCAAAAATATCCCAACTTCAAAAATAGACAAAGCTTTCATGAAATGCAAAATAAGAAAGCTTCGAAAATAATTTGGATTTCCTCCTTCAGTGCAACAAGTCTGGACATAAGTGCCCATATAAGCACAAAACTTTGTCGTCCAAACTGAAATGTCTAAATTACAGATCCCAATATAGAAACGCCACCTGGTGTGACGTAAAGTAAATAAAATTAAAAAATAGAAAATAAAATAAAATAAACTTTAGTTTTATTTCTCTTTCGTCACACTAGACGGCGCTACTATATTGGGATGTGTTATTTAGCCATTTTCTGTTTCGCCGACATAGTCTTGCGCTTATTTGAGCATTCAGTTTCAAACTTGTTGCAACGAAGAGGCAATTCAAATTATTTGCAAGGTATACGCATACTCATTTATCTTCATTTTCCGTCGTGAACCAATTTATTATTGATTGAGCACAAAATCCCGTATTGTGCACGTACTTAATGTTTATATCGCACTGAAATAACAGTAAGTAGTGTGAAATATTTTAGTGTACCATTTTATATAATGTTTGAAATGAGAATCATAAAGTAGGGCAGTTCTGAAGGAAATTCGTTGATAAAATCTATCGGTAATGTCTTCCGACCAGACCAAAACCGTTACATGTCACGCGATACTCATTGTCATTTACTGCCTTCATGGGGGAATTGTTTCTCCTCTGATACCTAAATGCGTCAGAGCAATTGAAAATAAAATAGGTCTTGCTGCATAATGAAAGATTAGAGTGTAATAAATAGATACAGAGCGATCAATGTTATTTGTAGTAGTTGATTAGCGTTTGAAAGTATATCATCTAACAATTAATGAAGAATTCCGCGACAGATATTTTAAACACCTACAACAGAAACAAAAAAATCTGATGTGGGCAGCACATGACTTTCCCTGCAGACTTATATCCACGGTCTCTTTATTTTAATTAAATTTAATTCACTTTTAATTCAATTTTCTTTCTCGTTTGATAACTGGACTTATTTTCAAAGGTAGCGTAGAGAAAATACCAAAAAAAACTAAAATATCTCGAGAACGGTTATTCCGAGTGTAATAGGATTGATCATATTCTTTTCATCGTTAAAAATTACGTATACAACAAGCATTTAAAGGATATATTTAAGTATACGTAGTTTTTATTTTAGATTTTGACGATTTTTGCGGCCATTTCGCAAAAAAAGGCTGGTTATTTCTTTCCGAATCGTACCAAAATTTAACCAGCACCATGGTGACCCACAAGTGACTTATCTACCAAATTTTGTGAAATTTGGTCCATTAGTTTTTCAGCTAGAGTGGATACAGGCAATTTTTGCGGACCATTTCCCAAAAAACGGCGGGTTCTTTTATCTCAAATCATACCCAAATCTAATCAGCACCAGACTCACCCACAAGTGACTTATCTGCCAAATTTTATGAAATTCGTCAATTAATTTTTTAGTTAGAGTGGATACAAAATCTGCACAGACAGACACACAGACGTCATGCTAAAAAAAGTTTTTCGCATTCCAGAGGTCTCGAAACATGTAGATCCGTCGAAAACTCGAGTTGCGATTTTCGACATGATTCCAATACTTTCCCTACACATTACCATGTATTGCAGGGAAAGTAATATATGTTTTAAACTAAATATATACATTTATAACAAAATATATAAGTAAAACGAAATGTATATATATATATACATATATATATTATTTTTTGTGAACTTTCACAAATTGCAAGTCTCGAAAATGCTACAAATTATTGTTTTCTACACCTTCTAAGCCACCGAATAATATGAGTTTAAGATTTAAGGTAAACTTGTAAAAACTACTGTTGCATATTGAAGAAATCCAATTTATATGCCGACAGTATATATATATATATATATATATATATATATATATATATATATATATATATATATATATATATATATATATATATATATATATATATATATATATATATATATATATATATATATATATATCTTGTCGAAAAATTATTTTTGCTAAAATATTTATTTGACAAGAAAAATTCATTCTTCGTCAAACAAATATGTAAGAATAATATTTCTTCGCATAATGCTTCGAGCTCTCGAATTGAACTTCTGGATTTTTCTGAGCATATTTTATTACTTTTATACATGTGAGAGCTATTTCACCTGGAAGCTACATTTGACTAGCACAAGTACATAATGGTGACCGATATGATAACAGTGTTGTAGCGTCCATAGAGGTTATAAAGCTGAGCTTCTCTGCTTAAAATATAGTTTAAGGAATTATTTAAACATTTTTATTTATTTTCATTTTTTAAATAACTTTACGAATATATATGTAGATTTTAGAAAATTGTTACCCTTAAAGTGACACGTTTGAAAGTATTTTTCCCACTAGAAAGCATCTTTTAAATTTATTAGGCAAAGATTTTGTTGCCTACACAGTGGATTACAAATAACAAAGTATTCAAACCACCCAACACTCTCCTGACTGATAAATGTGTGCCTGTAAGCTAGCTTAAAATAAGGTGTGACTATTGATTTTCCCTTTGCAAACGTCAATAATGCGGTGTGAGATGTGATGTTTCCCAACCACGTGGGGAGGTGGAGGGTGAGAAAGAAAATTTCTCCCGAAAGGCTGGCTCATGTTTCCACCATTTTGGGTCAAACGAAGTTTTATTTTCATGGAAAATAATAACTTTTCGTAATTCTGAAATAATTTGAGCCATTTTTCACGAATAACTTAACACTCACTTAACTTTAAACAAGATCAGGACGGAGAAATGCACTAATAATGAGTACTATTTAAACTTAATAGTTAATGAAGTAGACTTTATCTCGGCATCAAAATATTTATTCTTGAAATTAAATGATTTAAACTCAAACATCGGTTTTATAAACAGAATTTTAGTTTTTAATTATTAATAGCGTTTATCCAATGGTCTATTAAAAAAAATGAACAGAAGTTTTTTAAACAGTTGATTGTAGATGCATTGTTCCTCAAAAATGCTTTAAATAAAGTAGGAAATTCGGCTATAATTGGGTGTCAGTAATTCAAATAATGTGCAATATTTTTGTAAAAAATAAAATAAATGAAAATTTTATACAACTCCCTAACGAAAAAAGTTAAATTTTACATACATAATTTATATACTTTATATATATATATATATATATATATATATATATATACGAGTATATATATATACATATGTATATATACATATATATATATACATATATATATATATATATATATATATATATATATATACATATATATATATATATATATATATACATATACATATATATATACATATATACACATATATATACATATATATATATACATATATACATATATATATACATGTATATACATATATACATATATATATATACATATATACATATATATATATATATATATACATATATATATACATATATATATATACATATATATATATATATGTATATATATAATTGAAGATTTTTATGATTACTTTTAATATATATATACCCGAGAAATACCAAAGAAAATTGCTTGAAAACTGAAGGTAAAGGTAAAATAATTGCAAATCAGAAGCCAAGTGTAGCACGATGAGCTAGGAAAGAAGTTTGGAAATTGAATAAATGGAATCTAGTGAATATAAAAGGAATAAAATGAATATGAAAAGCATTTCTGAAACCATGTACGTTATCAAGGGCCATACATGTTTCATTAATGCTGATTCTACGTTTCTGTTTACACAACTGTAAAATGTATTACGGAAATAATGTACATGGCCCGACGTAGAAGAAAAGACAAAGTGGATCAAATACACAAAAAAATCAAACATGAATATAAAATATTCTGTTACACCAGCTTGTGGCTAATTATTGAAATGAGGATGCAAAGTATTATAAAGTAATATCAAAAGAATATAATGAAAATAAAATGATAATATATCTACCCCTAGTACTGTGGTACTTCTGGAAAAGCATGTGTATTACCAATCATCTCAGAACATATATATATATATATATATATATATATATATATACACATATATATATATTTTATATACATATTTTATATACATAAGTAATTCAAATAATGTGCAATATTTTTGTAAAAAATAAAATAAATGAAATTTTTATACAACTCCCCTAACGAAAAAAGAAAAATTTTGCAAATGCTATCCATACGCCAAACTACGAAAATCGGATCTCAAAAGTGCAAATTTAAGACGAAATAAATTGTCAAACTTTCTGACCTGCGTCACTTTATCGCAGCTTTTTGATACAACTTTAATCGCCGTAATCGATAAATCCAGGGATCATTCACAAATTGTATTTATTTACAAAAATCGTTTACCAAATAGCTTTACTAAACAACTTTAGAATAGAATAACTTTATTGAATAACTTTCCTGAATAACTTCAAAATACATAAACGTTACATAATAACTGAAATATTTGCATACAAAAAATTTGAATAAGTGAAAAAAGTTTTGGTAATTAATTGCAACCAAAGTTGATTTGGGAATGTCCCCTTATTTCCAAATAAAGATTTTAGTCAATGATTGTCAAATTTGATCGGATTACAGCACATTTTTTTCAGTTTTATTAAATACCGTATTGGCAACAATTTTGTAATTCGACTTTTTTTTCGCTAGAAAGGCTTTAATTAATGTATTTGTTTATATTTTTGTACAAAAATCGTGCTCATCATTTAAATTACTGTTGTATTATTTACTACCTAATTTAAAACATTTTTTTCAATTAAAATTATGCATCTACAATCTACGGTTAAAAAAAACGGTTTTCTCTTTTATTTAAAACACCCCTGTATAAATAGGCTAATTAAATAATTAAATGTAATTTGTCCAAACTCTCAAACAACTTCAAAAATATGTGAAAAATAAAATCTTAGATAGAAAGAAAAACAGCATACATCAAATTAGTAGGAAGCTTAGGGTTTTTCTTAATATCGTTGTAGTGTCGAGTTAGCTTTGTTTCAGGCATAGTTATATTTCTCTTGTTACACTTGATTTATCAACCAGCCTTCTATGAGACACGATAAATTAATAACTGTAAACGTAATAAAATAGTGAGTAAGAGATTATTTATCTCTTTTTTCTCTTCATTACTGTTTCAAAACTACAAAAAAAATATAGAAAATATCAAATCGTAGGCATTGACATATACACATAAAATAACTCACATCGTTTGAAAAATGGTATTAAAAATCGTTCTTTACATATCAAGTTATTTTTTTTTCAAATACAGCCTTAATATTTAAATCGTCAAATTCTTATTACATCCAAATATGGCAAGCAATTTTTTTTAACCTACCAATAAAATGTCTTCAAAAGAAATTAGCGAAGATAGGAAAATTTGGTAAAAAAATGCAATATTTTTTTCTTACGCTGAGTTGAAGAATTCTGAGCTGAAGTTTTTTTCCCAGAGAGAAAGAACTTGAACTTGTTCTCTATACTTTACAAAAATAAATTTAATTTATATGCACTTCAGAAAGATTTTAGATGTCTGAAAAGTAATATGTGCAATGAATTTCGTGATTTGCTACCTCTAAACATTTCGGGTGCAGAATGTATGAAAACACATTATCAAGCAAAAATGATGAGCTAAAAATAATTTGAAAGTTGGGCAGTGAATGGCATCTTTCCGTATCAATTTGCTCTTCAAAATGATTAAACTTAAAACTAACTTTCAGACATAACATGAGTAATATCGTCAACTATAAAAATATATGGTCAATCAGAATACGAAATTACTTTGTATATAACAAAAATGAAGAACGCTAAATGAGTCGTCTTCATGTAAGGGATAAAAATACAGAAGGTCGTTTGCACTTTATGGAAACGATTTGATAATTAATTTTTATGCAAAAAGGGCGTATTTCTTGCGGCGATGTGCTTCTATCTGATAACCTTGATTCTTGACTATAGCTCCAGCTCGAATTTTCCATAAAAGTAAACTTTTTCTTAGCACCGTCATGTCAAATTTATGCCACTCTTCTTGGGTCGTTTTCCAAAGTCCGTTCAGTGTTCTTGGATGCCGTTTTCCTAAGGCTCGTTTTAACAAACCGAAAGCGCAAAAGTCCATAGGTGAAATGTCAGGTGATTTTACAGGTATTTCATTAAATGGGATACATTTTACTCCTGCTTCTGATACTTTCTTTGCTAAATATGCGGCAGTTGACTTAGATGTGTGACTAGAAGCTTTGTGCATATAAAGCTCAACTTTTTGATATCCTTTCCATATAAGGCGGAATTTCTTCTTCAAAAATTGGTTCTAAAATATTCTGCTGATAGTAGAGTGAATTAATTTTAGCTTTACTTGAGACTTTTATGAGTTTTTATTTACCGTTGTAACAAAATCCTGCAACTATCATGATTCTCTTCGGGAACTTTTCTGTACATTGACGAAGCCATTTTGTACGGTCATTTCGTCATTTGATCAACTTAAATACACCCATGCCTCATCGAGCGTTACCACAAATTTTCATTTATCACCAGCTAGGTGTTTTTCATATAATTTTCTACAATTTGTTTTTCTTTCCGCAATATGCTTTGGCAAAAGCATATGAACTTTAGATTTAGCATATATTTAACTTCAAATCTTTAAGAATGATTTCACTTACAGTGCCAAAAGACATTCCCAGTTTCAATGCAATGGATCTTCGAGTCGATGGATTTTCTTTTACGATCAGGGACCTCATTTTTTTGTTATTTACCCGCTTTCGAACAATCTTAGGATGCGATTTTGTGTCCATTTTTTCATTTTTACTTTCAGCTAGATGCTTTTTCCCTTTCAAATTTAATATATTAAAAATACCTTTCTTTGAAATGCAATAACCTCGATTTTGACACCGCTTTACAATTTGTTGATACGAATATTTTTCCTCGGAAAGCGCATTTATGTAACCTTCGAGCCATCTATCAATTTCAGTAACCATTTCCAAAATAAATCTTTTATTCTACGTTCCAATCCAAACAAAACAGTAGCAGATGATTATATTGAAAATGCCAAATCGTTATCTCAAAATGCTAACGTGAAAAATAAATGCAAAATCGTTTCCATAAAGTGCGAACGATCTTCTGTTGTTGTTATTGAGATTCAGAACGTCCGACCTACCAGAAAGGTGTAAGGTAACTGTTTGGACTGCCCGGAAGTGCCACCCAATTTAGACCAGAACCCAGTGGGGAAGGCATCCACAGGGACCGTACCCTCCTTCCCCCTACCTCCATCCTCTCGGAAGGACTTACGGATCCACATGGTTAACGTGATCGTACTGCGCATGAACACGGCGGCAGTTGTGACAGCGTGCAACTCCAACGCGCAAACCACCGGGCTGCCGCGCCCGAAATGCGCCAACAGCACGCGGTGTTCCCAGATGGTTACCCACCCAAGTACTAACCGCGCCGGATGCTGCTTGACTTCGGTGATCTAACGAGAACCGGTGTTTTCAGCACGGTACGGCCGTTGGCTAAACGCGACCTTCTGTACATTTATTGAGATTACTGTAAAAAATCTGATGTGGGCAACACATGACTTTCCTTATATAATGCAATGATTTTACTACTTTTACAGTTAAAAAAAATGTTATTCTTATAGTAGATACTTATATTCTTTCCAAGATATTGAATTTTTTTCAATTAGTCGTCATTTTCATTGATTTAGCGTCATTTTCATCAATTTGGTGAGAATTTTGTTAATTTGGCAAACAATTAAAAATGTCGTCAAGTTGGCGACATTCCGCCAAATTCGTCGCCGAAATCTCGCCAAGCGTTATGGACGGAGAAATAACTTATTCTTACATCAGATAAATGACTATTGGCGTTCAAATACAAAAGTATTACTCAAAGTATCTTTTTTCATGAATGGAACGAGTTAAATCCACGAGAATGGTGTCACCAAACTTATCGCATGGTATTTTTATGAAAAGTGAACATGTTTCTGAATAGGAAATATTTTATTTTTATTTTATATAACTTTTTGATAATTTTTTTTTAAATGTGCAATATCTCAAGAACGGTTCATGTTAGCGTTCTAAAATTTATGTCAATCGTTTTCTAATGAAAAATTACATAAAAAATGCTCATTTGCGTAACTTTATTAGCGGTTTTGATTTTTTGACGATTTTTTCAAAATTTCACTCGAAAATTTAGGGGGTTCTGAACATTCGATTGCAATAGGCTTATAAAAACAATAGGCTTCCTGTGTTTACAGATTGTAATTTTTGTACCAAATTTCGTTCGAATCGGTCCATTCGTTCGTCAGTTATCGTTTCCACAGACTCACTGATACACACACACACACACACACACACACACACACATACTTTCACACACACACACACTACCGGCCGTCCAAATAGTTGCTCTTAGTCCTCTGGACGAGTCGGACGGTCTGGGTCTTCTACACACACACACTTTCACACACACACACAGGCATCACTTCAAAAATGTTTGATTCGTGATCAGGGATGCTTGAAACGTGCTCTCCCGTCGAAAACTCGAATTCGAATTTTCGACCCCGTCACAATACTTTCCTTATACATTATGTATATAAGGAAAGTAAAAATACCAGTTTATAAATGACTACAAAAATTAAGGAAATGGAAAAAAATGAAGGAACAATCAGTTTCTTAAAGTTACATTTCTCAACTGAATTCAAATAACATTTGATCAAATTACTTTAAATGCCAATGAATAAAAGACTGTAGAGTTAAAAACTGAGTAAAAATTCTGAAGCTATATGATCCAACTTCATCAATTGAATTGTAAAACATTAGTAGAGCAAACTACTGTAAAAAACTGAACCGTTGAAAATGAAAACTATTGAATAAAGGACTACACAATTAAGACGAACATAATAAAAATCGATAGGAAAAATCGGTGTTGGAAAATATATAAGCTGTATAGAATAGATTAAATTAAGAAATAACAAAAAACTCTAAAATTACTAACCAATAAAAAAAACTGCAGAATTAAGAAGATTATAAACAAAAATGGAAGAAACAACCAGTTTCGGAAGTTATATGAGATAACTTCATCAATTAAATTGAAAACACATTAAACTGCTGTACAAATTACTAGCAAATGAAAACAACAGTCTTAAGAAGAATGTAACAAAAATAAAATTGAATACTAGAAGTGGTTTCAACAGTTATGAGCTACCTTCATAAACTAACTTTCAAAAACCTTTGTGCAGAAACATACACAAAATATACTGATGAATAAGATTACAAAAATCCGTAGTGTAGTAAATAATGATCCATATTTAAACAACTAGCTTCGGAAACTGAGTAACTCGTTTTCATCACCTGAATACGAAAATCACTGTTCAAAACTGTAAAATAATTTAACTGTAAATTTACTGCAAAATAATATAGTATATAAGAATATAAAAGACAAGACAACACGAATAAGTAAAATTTCACAAGAAAGAAAGCAAATGGGTTTGGAAGCAAAATGTGAACACCTCCTCAACTAATTATAAAATAGGTAAAATGAAATAACATCATCAAAAAAAGTTAAAAAGGGTAGCAAACACGTTAAACAAGATATTTCTAGGCAAAAGGAATGAAAAGACAATAATTGTTAACAAGAGAGTTCTAATGAGGAAGAATAGACAAACCTAACCTACAATGACCAAGCTCTTGTGTGTAAATAATATTATTTCTAGATCTTGGACTCCTAGCTTACTATTCTTGGAATGTCATGCTTGCTGTACAATATGGCTGACGTTATCGGCCTTCGTACACGTTTGCAAAATTGTGGCACATAGTAATTTCTCATAGTAAGACTCAGAGCGGTAGCCATAGGCGAAATTGAAGAGGGGCTGGAGAGAAATTCAAGGGGAACGGCTCAACAGTCTTAAAGGAGGGGCTCATCAAAAACACAATTAATCATTAGAATTTATAAGCCATAATAGTTACTATTATATATTTCAATTCATATAAATTATTAACAAATAATTGCATATCTATATTTGCAAGCTAAGAACTGATTATTAATATCCATATAGCTACTATACATCAATATTAATATATAATAATTGGAATTGATTTTAATGTAAGCATTGACTAGTAATAAAGCTGTTAATAATTTGTAGAAACGTTCTGAAAATTAATACAAGTATGCTTAATATTAACTCTTACCTACTTATCAGTTAATTTTGACTCCAAAATGTATAACAGTGAACCGCACAATAATACAAAACTATCCTAAATACTATTGTCATAATTTTTTAAATATTTTTTATGAAATATATAAATAAATTGATTATTAGCATAATTACAAATTCAGCTAAATTAAAAAAATCTTTAAGACGAAATAATTTATAAAAAAATCTCAAACAAATTATTTATGCAAAATTTGAATGACATTTTATGGGAAATTTCATATCACTACTAAAAATTTAATATTTTTATCAGTGGGGAGGGGGCTGAATATATCTCTTGGGGGCTTAGCTCCCTTTGACCCTTACCTGGTTACGGCCCTGAAGATTGCAGTTATATGTTATTTCTGGCAAATATATACTATTAATCATGAAACCTGTCCACAGATGCTCGTATCTACCATAGACGCGTGACTGCAATATTGCTCATGTTATAAAAATAGAGATATCGAGAGTCAAATGCAAGAATTCTGCAATGTCCCTTTCAAATATGAAAAGAAAGATAATTGTTTCAGTATCTCAGAGATGAAAACAGTTGATTAACTAATTGTAGATAAATAGCTCCATTCTCTGCTGTGTCAATAGTTCTTTAAAATGACGCCCGAGCAACTTAAACCTTAGATACAGAGGTTCACTGATGTCTAAATAATACGAAAATAAGAATTTCCTCAGGACTATGCTAATTATGTCAGCTGTTTCATTTATCGAAGAGGTAAACAGCTTGCTAACATGTATAAAACATTTTTTTGAATTGTCCAATGCCTGAAATTAAGCACACATTAATGAAATTTCGATATTGTAGGGGGGGTAAATTACAATTATATCTTTAATATAAATCGCTAATCATTGGTAGGTTTTTGATGCAACCAATTGCAATACTAAATTTTATGTAAATTAGCTTGAATCTTTTGAAAAATATCACGCAGTCCAAATTCGATAACATCGAGATCGGCTTGGGATAAAACTTGTCCATGCAATCCATATAATTCAGGTTAAAAGTATTTATGACAGTTTACTCGGTAAATAAACGGTAGCATGTTTAATTTTTTTTCCATTTTATAAAGCAAAAGTATAATATATCGAAAGTAGCTCAGATAAACTTTCTGCAAATGATGTCAGTTGCTTTTAACTAAAAAATCTCATACTAAATAACTATTTCCGTAACATTTTTACAATAATTGTTTTTATACCGATTTTTCAATTTCCGAAAGAAAATTGGGGCTCCCCCCTACGCGGCGTTCATTTCGAAAATCGATTGGCCTTTGACTTCCAATGATTGAAATAATTACACTAAATTGCGTTGGATTTATTCAAGAGGAACGTTGAATTATGTCTCTATGTCCATTAAATCTCGACGACGACTGTTCGTTCTAACTTTTAAAAAATATTGTCGATTCATTTTTGGTACAAGTATTTACAAAACATTTATTCATTCAATAGTGATTAAATTTAAAATTTTATGATATTTTTTCCATTTTAGATTAAATGCATATGCAATATCCCGAGAACGACGCATGATAGAATTTTGCAAATGTTAGACATCTTTCCGAAATCGTTACGTCGGTCATGAAAAGCAATGGTCTGTCAAAATTTCCAATTAAAAAAAAAAAATTAAAGAATATTTTTATACGTATTAGTATGAGAGATTATTTGTATAAGAAACTGTGAAAATGATGTATTCTGAGATTTCCTCGAAAAGTTCTAAATTTGTGCGTTTTGCCTCAAAATTCCCAAATGCAAAAGTCATGCAAGTTGAATGACTTTTATCCAGTGTCTTACCATTCGTTTGCTGACTAACTGTTCTTCTTCGGTATGTGCCGGCGTTAATTAAAATAACTGTAGATTTTCTGTAATACCACAGATCTCGCTGTAAATCTAACCACTAAAGGGATACAGTACTCATGCCAATTTGACTGAAAACAACGAATAAACATATTGAGCTTTACTGGAGATTTATTTTAAAAAGCGTTAATCTCTAAAACTAAAATTTATATTCCATCTGTAAGGAGTAATGAAGTAATTTGTAGCTGTTTGAAAGCCCTACAAGGATATATAATTGGAATTTGGATTAGGTTACTAGTTTTTGAACTATAGTGGTTACACTAGGGAAGAACGTCTGTGATCAGAATAGGCCCATCAGATTAGTTGGAGATTTTAAAACAGTCACGAAAGCAGAAAATATAAATTTATTAGATTTTATGCAGACGATGAACTTAGAACTTGCATTAGGTCCTATAAACGTAACTTAAAATGATTAAGTTCTTTCAATTATGTATCTTATTTAAGTTAGCATAAGTCTATATTATTTGTTGTAAACGACACAAATGAAACTGAAAACAACGAGTAAACTTATTGAACTGTACTTATTGAGTTTTATTTTACAAGGTGCTAATCTCTAGAACTAAAAGTTTTAGCGGTACAGAAGTAATTAATAGCCCTTTGAAAGCCCTACAAGAATATATAATTGGATTTTGGATCGAGTTCTTAGTTTTTGAACTATAGTGGTTATACTAAGGAAGAAAGTCTGTGATCAGAATAGGTCCATCAGATTTTAAAGATTCTAAAACTGTCACAAAAGCAGAAAATATAAAATTATTAGATTTTATGCAGACGATATTCAACTTAAAACTTACCTCAGATCCTGTAAATGTAACTTAAAAAGATTATTTTTTTTAATTATATATCTTATTTTAGTTATAAAATAAACGACACAACATCATAGATAAAAGGTCATTTAATAACATCATCCAACAAGATGAACATAGCTTTAAAAATCCAGAGTGCTTTCAGGCTTTACTATACCCTTCATCAGTGGCTATACGAAACAATAAACGGGAAATGCTTATACGTAGACCAGATTAGCAGACAAATCTGCATAAATAAAAACAGAATAATGGCAGTACAAGCAGGCTATTAAAATTAATCAATTACAAATGCAAATTTAGGGGTTGTACCCAAGAGATTTAATTTAAACAAGTGATAAATATTTTACAAAGAAAGACACAATTAAAAAATGCAATCAAGCGCAATTACAATAAAATTATGTCATAGATAACTGTGAAGAGGTTTGTCATGCATAGAGTCGAGAATGAGTCGCCTGGAATAATTTAAAATTTGAAAAGGATCAAAATTACGAATGGAATCACGGTAGATATAAATAAACAAGGATTCATAAAGAAAGATATTACGTGGGTTATTACAACGAATTAAAAGGAAGGTTTGTTCAAAGATAAGCTGAAAGTTTTCTTTAACAACACATTGGGCAAGAGTTGTAGAAAGTTTACCATTCCTGACGTCACGAGCGTGTTCCGCTAGCCGGATACCAAGAGTACGTTTAGCACTACCGATGTGAAATTTATAGTCATTATCAGGAGTTAACAGACGTACAACGTACACCCCGACATGGATTTTAAAATTATCAATATCCCCTAACTTATCGGTGCGAATACGGTTGAATAAGGTAGTAATATTAGAGTGAGCGGGTTTGAAACCAAATTCATGGCGAAATTGAATAAGGGGACGGAAAATCTTAGTATGATGAGGGAAACTGGATTTATACGGCAGACGTTCAATAACAGCAACAAGTTTAGTATCAGGTTGAGTAAATTTACGGCGGACATGGCCAAAAATCTTATAAATAAACTCAAAGGAATAAGCTGCCTCAAAGCCAAGATTGAAGATAAAGTTAATTTCATTATTTGAAGCCGATATAGAAGAGCAAACATGACCTTTTATCTATGATATTGTGTCGTTTATTTTATAACTGAATTTAGAATGGACGTGATACCACCTTTATTATTATATTGAATTGTACTGGAGATTTTTTTTACAATTTATTTTATTCTTTTATTTATTTTATAACAGAAAAACCATTTCGCTCCAGCAAACTGGAACTATAACCTATTATTTTACTTTAAGCATGTAAACGACTTATTTTAAGTACTCATCATGATCTCCGTACTTTTACATATCTACTTTTAAGGGTCAATGTTTTCCGGATCCTGTTTTTTAACCCTGATGTGAAGAAGATTAACCCCTTTGCACACGTGATATAAAAATTTCGTGCACCATTTTTTTTTTCGCTTTATACGAAATTTTTTAAACACATTCTGCACGCAATACAAGACAATTTGCTTCAAAGAAAATAGTTTCTTTCGAGTAATAAATATGTGCTTAATGTAAATACTGGGGCTCCTGTGGGGCATTAAAAGATCTAAAGCCCTTATGATAGCCTCAAACTTTGTGTTCTTTTTTTTTTTTTTGTCTCTAAGCAACAAGCAAACAGAAAGATGTTGCATTCAAAATGAAGAAACGGGAATGAAAATTAATTATTATGCTAATTTACGAAATGTAATCTCGAATTTAGACGGTGGGCTCATTAGCATATTGTTACTAACTTGAATTCCGAGAACCGCTTGTGTTACGGTGTTGGGTATAAATAACGCTACTTTTAAATAATTAAGTGGTAATTATTATTGTTGGCGAAAGAAATGTATTCATTTTATTTTTGTTTAATGAAATGAAAATCATGCTTTGAATACTAATAAGATATTTATAAATTTTATAAAACAAGAAAGATCAATCATGCATAAAGCACTGATTATGAAACACTTTCCAACTTCAATGCAATTTTATTTAAACATCTCTAAAATGCGATGCATTTCTCGGTAATATTTTTAAAACTATCGCAATACTACATTAATTTATTATATTTGAAAACTTAAAACTTCATCGAAAAAAATGAACTTCATTCAAATGACGGCATTGAAATATAAATTGCCTGGTCTAAACAACTCTTAAATGAGATACATTCTTCGGTAATATTTTTTAAATTATCATAATACTACAATAATTTATTATATTTGAAAACTTCATCGAAAACAAATGAAATTTATTCAAATGACGTTATCGAAATATAACACGTCTGGCTCGAAATATAAAGGCAGCATTTCATTCATAAACATATTTCCATTCATTTCATTCATCACAATGCTATTATAATTTATTTTATTTAAAAATTTAAGACCATGGAGGTGCAAGTAATTAAACTCTATACTTAAAACATCATCGAAAAAACCGTCCTTCTCTCTGTAAAATCAATTAATATTTCATTCATATCAGCTATATTGCAGACTCCATGAGCTAAATAATTTTACATTAAAGAAATGCAGCAATTCTTATACAACTCATTCTACGTCTTTTGCTGTTTCAATTTTCCATAAGTGAAAATTAGGCTTCGTTGTAGAAATAATCATAGTTGGATGACCATTTAAATTCAAATATATTGTAATTGCGTTGTTTCAGTATGTAGATGCACGGCATTTAAGCAAAAATAAAGCGGTTTTAGGACGGATACAGCACTAAATATGAATTGAAAAGAACTTTAAAAATCACGATTTTGACACAAGATGCATGCGCCATATTTTATTTTGAAGCGAGTCACGTGATTTCTTCATATAATGGTCACATGATCGCTTCATATAAAAGGCGTATTTATAATTTTAATTTTTATTTAAAAAACTACTGAATATATTTCGCTGAATTTTTTCTTATATATTTTATGGAACAATTTGAATATTACCTAACATTTTTGAAGCAATTTGTGAATTTTAAATCCGCTTAAAAAATGTTTGAAAAATTAGGTCCCATAGGGCTCAATGTATTTCATTTTTTCAACCCGGGTTCAATCTAAAACTATTTGGGTGATATTATTCATTTATATTCCCATAGGTCCCACAGACATATGAATAACATACTAAAATTTCATTTTGATAAAGTCATTTTTACGACAGTTGTCGTGCTAAAGGACAGACAGACAGAATGAACAAAGTCATGAAACACTTTTCAACTTTGTTGTAAAGTGTTTTTTTAATAACATAAACACTTTTCAATTTTGTTGTAAAAGCTAGATGCAGCCGCTAACCAAATCCTATTAAAATGAGAGATTTTCTATCAAGGCAAGTGCCGGACATAAGGCATGAAATGATTTGCAATTTGGCATGATGATTTAGAACATATTGCCATACGTTGCCTCCTACTTTGGCTACAATCAGATGGAAATTTGAAACAACATACTAAAATTTCATTTTGATATAGTCATTTTTACGGCAGTTATCGTGCTAACGGACAGACAGACAGACAGAATGAACAAAGTCATGGAACACTTTTCAACTTTGTTGTAAAGCCTTAATAAGCACTTTTCAACTTTGTTGTAAAGTGTTAAAAAAAGGACTAGTCGAAGTAGAAAGTGCACTAAATATGGACGATTAAAATAATCTGACGCGGCCAACGTGTGGCTTTCACTACGGATTAGTAAATTTAAATATTTTGGAGAAACAATAACACGAATTTAATTAAGCGTTTTTATAACTTGATATCACTGAAAATAAACTTATTTTGATTTTCGCCGATTATAATAATTAGTAGTTTCATAGCTCACTTGATTCCTTATTGAGTTTTCACAATTTTTGTAAAAAGAAAAATTTGTAATACCTCGATAGGGGTTCGTGATTGTTACTAAACAATGGTGTCAATTTATTGCAAACTTCATCAACTATGCCTAATCTAAATTTTTGATATTCATTATTTTTTCTATGGCTATTGTTTAAATGATCTTTCTTGTGCAGTGTTGAGAAAATAGTTTGGCATTTTGCAATTAAATATTATAGGAAAAATCTACTTAATGGTTTTCGTTTATAAGCTTTTTAACAATCTTATTCATTGTTCGCAGATCTTGAACATTATTTCTCTCAATGTTCCAAAAATGGGTTTGAGACGTGCATCGATAATCTTTAGAGATAACTTTGTTGATTAAATTATTTATGGAGACTGGAAATTTTGCAGTTAATATTTTTTAAATTGCTTTATATTTGATGTAATGATCTGAATATTTATTTCATGTCCATCTGTGATGATCAGCGATACTGTGTGCCTTGTCTGATTTATTTATTCGATGCAAGTTAATACGTTAGTCTGTTCTTGTTTGCCTGTTGTGGTACCTTTACATTTTGTATTTTTTTATTTATACATATTGTGTAGAAGACCCAGACCGTCTGACTCGTCCAGGGGACTAAGAGCAGCTATTTGGACGGCCGGGAAGATATATATATATTGTGTTGTTGTTGAAACCCAGACCGTCCGACCTACCAGAAAGGTGTAAGGTAACTGTTTGGACGGTCGGGAAGTGCCACCCAATTTAGACCGGAACCCAGTGGGGGAGGCATCCACAGGGACCGTACCCTCCTTCCCCTACCACCAACCTCACGGAAGGACTTTCGGACCCACATGTTTAACGTGATCGTACTCCGCATGAACACGGCGGCAGTATTGGCAGTGGCTGGGATCGAACCCGGGCCTACCGAGTGCAACTCCAGCGCGCTAACCAATGGGCTACCGCGCCCCATATATATATATATATTGTGTGTCCTTCTTGAGTTATTTTATATAATTTGTGTTTATTTATGTGATAGTATAATTGTAGTTCCCAAAACTATGATTGTTTTGGAGAATCTTCGTGAGACGTATTTAAACGATAGGTCATCAAAAGGTACAAGTCCCCAGAAATAAAACATTTTTGGAGAATCTTCGTAAGATGTATTTAAACAAGAGGTCATCGAAAGATGCAAATCCCCAGAATTAAAACATTTTTGGAGAATCTTCGTGAGACGTATTTAAACGACAGGTCATCGAAAGGTACAAGTCTCCAGAAATAAAACATTTTTGGAGAATCTTCGTAAGACGTATTTAAACAAGAGGTCATCGAAAGATGCAAATCCCCAGAACTAAAACATTTTTGGAGAATCTTCGTGAGACGTATTTAAACGACAGGTCATCGAAAGGTACAAGTCCCCAGAAATAAAACATTTTTGGAGAATCTTCGTGAGACGTATTTAAGCGAGGGGTCATCAAAAGGTACAAGTCCCCAGAACTAAAACATTTTTGGAGAATTTTAGTAAAACGTATTTAAACGAGAGGTCATCTAAAGGTGCAAGTCCCCAGAACTAAGCGTTTTTGGAGAATCTTCGTCAGACGTATTTAAGCAAGGGGTCATCAAAAGGTACAAGTCCCCAGAACTAAATGTTTTTGGAGAATTTCCGTCAGACGTATTTAAACGAGAAGTCATCAAAAGGTACAAGTCTACAGAACTAAAACATTTTTGGAGAATCTCCTTGAAACGTCACTGTAATTCTACATTTGCGGTTTATATTAGAGGAATATCCGCCACAATCCCAAGGAAACTTACCAAATTTATTTTCTAAACAAGAAAGATCAATCATGCTTAAAGCATTGATTATGAAACACTTTCCAACTTCAATGCAATTTTATTTAAACAAGTCTAAAATGCAATACATTCCTGGGTAATATTTTAAAACTTATCACAATACTACATCAATTTATTATACTTGAAAACTTAAACCTCCATTGAAAAAAATGAACTTCATTCAAATGACGGCATTGAAATATATGTTGCCTAGTTTAAACAGTTCTAAAATGCGATACATTCCTTGGTAATATTTTTTAAACTATCATAATACTACGATAATTTATTATATTTAAAAACTTCATCGAAAACAACTGAAATTCATTCAAATGACATTATAGAAAAAATAACAAGCCTGGATCTCTCTATAAAAACAGCATTTATTTCATAACTTTTTCCCATTCATTCATCACAATACTATAATAATTTATTTTATTTAAAAATTAAGACCATGGAGCTACAAGTAATTAAACTCTATGCTTAAAACTTCATCGAAAAAAATCGTCCTTCCCTTTGTAAAATCAATGAATATTTCATTCATATGAGCAATGCGGGCTCCATGGGCTAAATAATTTTGTGTTAAGGAAATACAGCAATTCTAATACAACTCATTCTACATATTTTGCTGTTTACATTTTACATAGGTGAAAAATAGGCTTCGTTGTAGAAATAATCAAATTTAGATGATCAGTTAAACTCAAATATATTGTAATTGCGTTGTTTCAGAATGTAGATGCACAGAATTTAAGCAAAAATAAAGTGGTTTTAGGATGGATACAACACTCAATATGAATTACAAAGAACTTAAAAAATCACGATTTTGAGACAAGATGGATGCCATATATCATTTTGAAGTGGGTCATGTGATCTTTTCATATCATGGTCACGTGATCGCTTCATATAAGAGGTGTAATTATTATTGTAATTTTTATTTAAAAAACTACTGAATATATTTCGCTGAATTTTTTTCTTATATATTTTATGGAACAATTTGAATATTACCTAACATTTTCGAAGCAATTTGTGAATTTTAAATCCGCTTAAAAAATGTTTGAAAAATTAGGTCCCATAGGGCTCAATGTATTTCATTCTTTTAACCCGGGTTCAATCCAAAACTAATTGGATGATATTATTCATTTATATTCCCATAGGTCCTACAAACCGTCTGAACAACATACTAAAATTTCATTTTGATTAAGTCATTTTTACGGCAGTTATCGTGCTAACCGACAGACAGACAGACAGCAGAATGAACAAAGTCATAAACACTTTTCAACTTTGTTGTAAAGTGTTAATAAAAGAGGCAGCTGTCAGTGGTAGAAATATATTTGCTGAGATTCGGCAATTGTAAAAATAATTTCCTACACATCCAAAAAATTGTTTCTATGAATCACATTGAGGCATCATTTTAGGATAGTTAAAATTAAGTTACGTATCAGAAATATACTAACTTAAGCCGTCCTTCAGGTAGTGCATCTTGAAAAGGTATAGTAACCAAATGTGATTCAATGAGATGTATAGATGTATGTTATACACCACTTTGCAAGAGATATATTGTGAAAATTATTACTATTTAAAACAGATTTTAACAACACACAAAATAATATTGCCACTTGATATTTAATATTCTTAATATTTTATTTAGCGAAAGCACATTTATGATGCTGAGAAATATAATACTAGATACAAATTAATTTTTTAGCACCAGTTACATATCTGTAACCTTATTGGCGGTGGTAAAAATCGTATATTTACAAAGGGCAAAGAGATTGCGTTGAATTCACCAATGAATGGATGTTTTAGCATAAAATGTAATGTTTATAATCTGATTATGAATATGTAGGGTTATTGTTAAATACTCAAAATAGAGTAAGTGCAATTTGTTTTAGTAAAACAATAGCATACCATATAGTAAGTCATATTTAGTGTTTTCTTTTCTTTACAGTGGATTAAAAAATTGACAGCTCTGCCGACCAAAAATTAAAGTCAAAAGAATTTCATAATCAAGGGTGAAAGTTTTTCAATAAAGTAATTTTAGGGAAACTCCATATTTACTTCACATACGTAGAAACGCAGAAGAAAGAGCATGTATAAATTATAGCAAATTAATAAGGAATAATGTATTCCAAACTACAAATCCATAAAAATATATCTTCAGCAAACTTTTTCTTTATCCACACCGAAACTGCAAGTTTATAAATACCGTTTCCAATTACAAAAAATCTGATGTGAGCAGCACATGACTTTTCCTGCAGACTTATATTAACGTTCTCTTTATTTTAATTAAATTTATTTCACTTTTAATTCAATTTTCGTTTCGGTAACCGGACTTATTTTTATAGGTGGCGTAGAGAAAAAACGGAAAATTAAAATATTTTGAGAACGGCTAGTCCTAGTGCAATGGGGTTGGTCTTATTCTTTTCGTCGTTAAAAATTGCGTATTAAACGAGCATTTAATGGATTTGAGTTTACCAAGTTCTTTAGTTTAGATTTTGACGATTTTTGCGGGCCATTTTGCAAAAAAAGGCATGTTATTTTTTTTCGAATCGTACGAAAATCTAATCAGCACCAGGGTAACCCACAAGTGACTTATCTACCAAATTTTGTGATATTCAGTCCATTAGTTTTTCAGTTACAGTGGATACAAGCTTTTGCGGGCCATTTCGCAAAAAAAAAAACGGGTTCTTTTATCCCGAATCGTACCCAAAACTAATCAGCACCAGATTCGCCCAGAAGTGACTTACCTACCAAAGTTTATGAAATTCGGTCAATTACTTTTTTAGTTAGAGTGGATACAAAATCTGCACAGACAGGCAGACACACAGACAGACACACAAACAGACACACAGACACACAGACACACACACAGACGTCACGCTAAAAATAGTTTTTTCGTATTCTAGACGTCTCGAAACGTGTAGATCCGTCGAAAACTCGAGTTGCGATTTTCGACATGATTCCAATACTTTCCCTATACATTACTATGTATTGCAGGGAAAGTAAAAATTGTGGGCAGCATATGACTTTCCTTATATAATGCAAAGAATTTACTACTTTGACAGCAAAAGAAAAGGTTATTCTTATAGTAGATACTTATATTCTTTCCAAGATATTGAATTTTCGGTAATTAGTCGCCGTTTTCCATGTCGTCATCATCAATGAGTCGTCATTGATTTAGCGTTATTTTTATCCATTTGGCGAGTTTTTCGTTAATTTAGCAACATTTAAAAAAGTCGCCAAGTTGGCGACATTCCACCAAATTCGTCGACAAAATCTGACCAAGCGTTATGGACGAAGAAATTCTTATAGCAGATAAATGACTATTGGCGTTCAAATGCAAAAATATTACTCAAAGTATCTTTTTTCATGAATGGAACGACTTAGATCCACGAGAATGATGTCACCAAATTTATCGCATGGTATTACATATGAAAAGTGAACATGTTTCTCAATAGAAAATATTTTTTTTATTTTACATGACTTTTTGATAATTTTTTTGAAAAATGTGCAATATCTCGAGAACGGTTCATGTTAGCATTCTAGAATTTATGTCAATCGTTTTCTAATGAAAAATTGCATAAGAAATATCTATTTGTGTAACTTTATTAGCGGTTCTGATTTTTTGACGATTTTTTCAAAATTTCACTCGAAAATTTAGGGGGGTTCTGAACATTTGATTGCATATAAAAACAACAGGCTTCCAATATTTACGGCTTGTGATTTTTGTACCAAATTTCATTCGAATCGGTCCATTCGTTCGTCAGTTATCGTCTCCACAGACTCACTGACACACACATACACACACACACATACTTTCACACACACACATACACACACACACACACACACACATTACTTCAAAAATGTTTGATTCGTGATCAGGCATGCTTGAAACGTGCTCTCCCGTCGAAAACTCGAATTCGAATTTTCGACCCCGTCGCAATACTTTCCTTATACATTATGTATATAAGGAAATTAAAAAAGCCCAACTGAATATTTATTAATGAAATATACACTTACGGGTCGTACAAACCAATTCCGGATGATTCATTATCAACAAATTATGATAGCAATAAAGGGCTAACATTGGCGGCAAAAAACTTTGCCATACTGTGTTTTGGAAAAAATCTGCATTGAAACATACGAGGTTTATTATTTTAAGTAAGGTCCGTTGTGCAGTAAAAACTGCGTAAGTATATTTATTTAAAAAAAAGCATTAATTTTCTGAAATCACATTCGATTCTATATTTTTCTAAACAATTTCCTTGCCAATTTAAACATTTATCGGAATGATATACCAGTTTTGGGATACCGTCATCATAGAACTCTGCCGCCTGTGATGATAGCCAGTTACTCACGATCGATTTCACTTCTTCATTAGTGTCTAAACGTTTTCCGCTCAGGAAGGTTGCCGCCCAAGACCTTCGTGGGCGGTAGCCCAGTGGTTAGCCGATAGGTTGGTGGTAGGGGAAGGAGAGTACGGTCCCTGTGGATGCCTCCTCCACTGGGTTCCGGTCTAAATTGGGCGGCGCTTACCGACCGTCCAAACAGTTACGTCACACCAAACAGTTACCTTACAACAACAATATGAGGAAATGCTTACGAAAAACGTATTTTCCTTTCCGAAGGAAAGTTGAATTTTGTGCGGCTTGATTAAAGAATTTTTCATATAGCAACATGTCTATCAGAATACATAGCATAAGTTCTTTCCTAAATCATGGAATATGAACATGTACTATATATTTTTTTAATCTTCGTTTGGCCAAAAATTTCAATTTGATTAATTTTTTGCACCTAGTTTATCCAAGAAAATGTTTAACTGTTTAAACTACTGTTTCGATATACTTGTAAAGAATATAATTTGCAGATATTCAACGGCATTAATGGAGATTGGAATCTTTTATTTTGGCCGTAAAAGAGGGACTGAAATCGTGATTTTAACTGGAGAACTCACCTACGTTGGATATATACCGTAAAAGTCTTCTGTGTGAGCCTTTTTTTCTAGATCACGTATTTGTTTCAACGATAATGTATTTTTATCTATCTTTTCTTCCGATTCACACCAAATTAACATTGTTTACAAATACCGGTCGTTTGGCCAATAGGCCATTAGACCGAGAGCTAGCTCTCCAGTATTTCTCAATGACTGAATTAAAAGTCACTAGTGCAGGGTACTTGTCCAAATGTTCTCCAGACATAGGCTGTCATAGGTCACATAAAATACAATTAGTACATAAAATACAAATAAGTAATATTTAGATTTTTAACTATTCAAAATACATAAATGCAGGTAGTTCAGATCTTTATTTAAATAATTGTTTTCTTGAAATGGCAACAGCGTTTACAACAATGAAACGTAATTGTTCATGACAATAATGATTGAGAAATGTTCTATTTGTTCATTACAACAATGCTTGCGAAACTTTATGTGTGTTTGTAAAATTCAACAATTATGAATTTACTACAATGCTATACATTTAAAGAATCGTAACTGTATATTTTCCCATGTTTTGTAGAAGTTTGATTTTTGGTAAGTTATTAATTACATTTCAAATCGTATCATATGTATAATAAATATTCATTAAAAATGAAAAGGAATTCTGCGACATTACCATCTATACAGTTTTGTCGCCAGTTTCCTGTCCAATTAGCTTATGCCTTGACGATAAACAAGGCTCAAAGGCCAAACTTTTGGCAAACAAGTTGTGTAAATCATTTATTTAAAAGTAAAAGGTATGTCCGTCACACGGAACTCAAAATTAGCAAACCATTACCTCGCATTTGGCGTGATTTTCATTAATTTTGGGATGGATTTAAGATTTATGTAGAGATCCCCTCTTAATTTTCAGTCTATGCGTTTCGGCCTCTCCTTTTCAAATTTTTTAAAAAGATTCTTAACTTTGACGTGGTCGCCATCTTCTCAGACTTTAGTTGTTTAACCGACGTTTCTTTTCAGTTCGGTCCTCTCCATTTTCCAATGGCCAACACGTTTGTGAAATAAAATGTGTTTTGAATGCCAAAACTCTTGCAAATGCCGGTCGTTTGACCAATAGGCCTTTAGACAGAGAGCTAGCTCTCCAGTATTTCTTAATAATTGAATTAAAAGTCACTAGTGCAGAGCAATTGTCCAAATGTTTTCCAGACATAGGCTGTACTAGGTCACATAAAATACAATTCGGGGAAGCAGCAAGTCCAATTCGATGGAGATGAGCCCTGAAACAGTCATGACCAGTCAAAAATCTGATCCTGCTAACTGTTTCTCGTCACACCAAATTAATAATGCATACTACCTCGATATGAATTCACATTTTCAAAACCCAATTATAGGAGGCGTTCCCGATGCCCCCATTTCCGATAGCAATATCCATTGACCGGTTTCGTGATTGTTATGCTCGTAAGCATAAAATAGTCATTACCTTCAATGACAGAAATGAAACTTGCTAGTTGTGGTGCTGTCATAGTGGACATCAGTTGTTTTATGCTGGTGACTGCATACAGACGCATAATAAGTCAGTCATAGGAACGCAACAGCCATATCCGATCACCTACCTACTAGACTGAAAAAATATATAAAGGAAAATGTTTCGTACGCTCTTCTAAAATATAGTAAATGCACTTTCATTAGATATCAAATACTTTTATTCACAGCATTAGATTTTTATATTTTGATGAAAAACTCTTGCCTATTCTCTTTTCACGGAATACTAAAATTTCGAAAAAAATTTGTGAAAAGCTGTAGCAGAAGAAATTAAAAATTATCGCGGTTCAGCATCCGCTTCAAAGAAATGTATTTATTACTTAACTCCCATTGATTGAAAAGTAATTGAAATATAATCACACACAAAATACCACAGAGTTCTACTTGAACAAACAAATAAGTAGATTTTCCGAGTGATTTCTTATCGATGGGAAATGAGGACTTGTGTCCCAGATTTTGATATTCCATGACCGTATCTTTATTTCTGACCACAATGCAATATCTTATATGAACTATTATATTCCTTTACTGCTGAGTTAGTTTTTTCTGCAACTGCTTAAGGGTAACATAAACATCTTTAATGCTTGATCTGTATATATGCTAATATATACAGATCTAATATATACAGATCTAATATATATATAATTACTTGCTTGTATAACAAGTATTGTTGTTCTGTCGGGTTATAAATAAAATAAAATGTATATAGCCATTATTCAAATTTTTTAAATAGATTCTTAACTTTGAGGTGCTCGCCATCTTCTCAGACTTTAGTTGTTTAAGCGACGTTTCTTTTCATTTCTGTCCTCTCCATTTTCCATTGGTCAACAACGTTTGTGAAATAAAATGTGTTTTGAATGTCAAAAACTGTTGCAAATGCCGGTCGTTTGACCAATAGGCCTTTAGACAGAGAGCTAGCTCTCCACTATTTCTTAATAATTGAGTATTTTAATATATTTATCAGTATTTTAATATATTTATAAAATATAAAAGTTAAATAAATTAGGAAAATGTGTTAAAATAGAAAAATTAAAGCATATAATGGCACTGATATTCAATAGCCTTACTAAGTATAGAATGCAGGTAGAGCATAATATTATAAGCATTTCACTGTGTAATGTCTGGCCAGTGCATTTCGTCATTATATCTAATGTGTTTTTCTGATTTGAATTACGTTCCGCTTTGGTGGTACAATCTTCTCTTAGTCCATCTATATATAGGTTGAAGGAACATTGAGATATCATGCAGCGCTATAAACAGATATAGAGATATATTTCTCTTGAGCTCTGATATTGAACGAAGTTAATTTTATATAAATGATATCGTCATAATGATATTATTGGTCCATCATAATATTATGCAAAAGTAAAAGTATATATCCGATTTGGCTAAATCTAGTGCTACTTAAATAGATTCCGTTGTAAAAAATTATACTTTTGTTCTGTCGGGTTATAAATAAAATAAAATGTATATAGCCATTATTCAAATTTTTTAAAAAGATTCTTAACTTTGACGTGCTCGCCATCTTCTCAGACTTTAGTTGTTTAACCGACGTTTCTTTTCATTTCTGTCCTTTCCATTTTCCATTGGCCAACAACGTTTGTGAAATAAAATGTGTTTTGAATGTCAAAAACAGTTGAAAATGCCGGTCGTTTGACCAATAGGCCTTCAGACAGAGAGCTAGCTCTCCAGTATTTCTTAATAATTGAGTATTTTAATATATTTATCAGTATTTTAATATATTTATCAGTGTTTTAATATATTCATAAAATATAAAAGTTAAATAACTTAGGAAAATGAGTTAAAATAGAAAAATTAAAGCATATAATGGCACTGATATTCAATAGCCTTACTAAGTATAGAATGCAGGTAGAGCATAATATTATAAGAATTTCACTGTGTAATGTCTAGCCAGTACATTTCGTCGTTATATCTAATGTGTTTTTCTGATTTGAATTACGTTCTGCTTTGGCGCTACAATCTACTCTTAGTCCATCTATATATAGGTTGGAGGAACATTGAGATATCATGTAGCGCTATAAACAGATATAGAGAGATATTTCTGTTGAGCTCTGATATTGAACGAAGTTATTTTTATATAAATGATATCGTTATAATGATATTATTGGTCCATCTTAATATTATGCAAAAGTCAAAGTATATATCCGATTTGGCTAAATCTAGTGCTACTTAAATAGATTCCGTTGTAAAAAATTATACTTTTGTTCTGTCGGGTTATAAATAAAATAAAATGTATATAGCCATTATTCAAATATTTTAAAAAGATTCTTAACTTTGACGTGCTCGCCATCTTCTCAGACTTTAGTTGTTTAACCGACGTTTCTTTTCATTTCTGTCCTCTCCATTTTCCATTGGCCAACAACGTTTGTGAAATAAAATGTGTTTTGAATGTCAAAAATTGTTGCAAATGCCGGTCGTTTGACCAATAGGCCTTGAGACAGAGAGCTAGCTCTCCAGTATTTCTTAATAATTGAGTATTTTAATATATTTATCAGTATTTTAATATATTTATCAGTATTTTAATATATTTAAGAAATATATAAGTTAAATAACTTAGGAAAATGAGTTAAAATAGAAAAATTAAATCATATAATGGCACTGATATTCAATAGCCTTACTAAGTATAGAATGCAGGTAGAGCATAATATTATAAGAATTTCACTGTGTAATGTCTGTCCAGTACATTTCGTCGTTATATCTAATGTGTTTTTCTGATTTGAATTACGTTCTGCTTTGGCGCTGCAATCTTCTCTTAGTCCATCTATATATAGGTTGGAGGAACATTGAGATATCATGTAGCGCTATAAACAGATATAGAGAGATATTTCTCTTTATCTATGATATTGAACGAAGTTATTTTTATATAAATGATACCGTTATAATGATATTATTGGTCCATCTTAATATTATGCAAAAGTAAAAGTATATATCCGATTTGGCTAAATCTAGTGCTACTTAAATAGATTCCGTTGTAAAAAATTATACTTTTGTTTTGTCGGGTTATAAATAAAATAAAATGTATATAGCCATTATTCAAATTTTTTAAAAATATTCTTTACTTTGACGTGCTCGCCATCTTCTCGGACTTTAGTTGTTTACCGACGTTTCTTTTCATTTCTGTCCTCTCCATTTTTCATCGGCCAACACGTTTGTGAAATAAAATGTGTTTTGAATGTCAAAAACTGTTGCAAATGCCGGTCGTTTGACCAATAGGCCTTTAGACAGAGAGCTAGCTCTCCAGTATTTCTTAATAATTGAATTAAAAGTCACTAGTGCAGAGCAATTGTCCAAATGTTTTCCAGACATGGTCTGTACTAAGTCACATAAAATACAATCCGGGGAAGCAGCAAATCCGATTCGATGGAGATGAGCCCTGAGACAGTCATGACCAGTCAAAAATCTGATCCTACTAACTGTTTCTCGTCACACCAAATTAATAATGCATACTACCTCGTTATGAATTCACATTTTCAAAACCCAATTATAGGAGGCGTTCCCGATGCCCCTATTTCCGATAGCAATATCCATTGACCGGTTTCGGGATTGTTATGCTCGTAAGCATAAAATAGTCATTACCTTCAATGACAGAAATGAAACTTAGTAGTTGTGGTGCTGTCATAGTGGACATCAGTTGTTTTATGCTGGTGGCTGCATACAGACGCATAATAAGTCAGTCATAAGAACGCAACAGCCATATCCGATCACCTACCTACTAGACTGAAAAAATATATAAAGGAAAATGTTTTGTACGCTCTTCTAAAATATAGTAAATGCACTTTTATTAGATATCAAATACTTTTATTCACGGTATTAGATTTTTATATTTTGATGAAAAACTCTTGCCTATTCCCTTTTCACGGAATACAGAAATTTCAATAAAATTTTGTGAAAAGCTGTAGCAGAAGAAATTAAAAATTATCGCTGTTCAGCATCCGCTTCAAAGAAATGTATTTATTACTTAACTCCCATTGATTGAAAAGTAATTGAAATATAATCACATACATAGAATACCACAAAGTTCTACTTGAACAAACAAATAAGTAGATTTTCCGAGTGATTTCTTATCGATGGGAAATGAGGGCTTGTGTCCCAGATTTTGATATTCCATGACCGTATCTTTATTTCTGACCACAATGCAATATCTCATATGAACTATTATATTCCTTTACTGCTGAGTTAGTTTTTTCTGCAACTGCTTAAGGGTAACATAAACATCTTTAATGCTTGATCTGTATATATGCATATAATTACTTGCTGGTATAACCAAATGTATAACTTATTTTGCTTTCGAAAAATAAATATAATAAAGCTTCGACAAATTTTAAGATCTGTTGAACTCATTGCGAACACTTTTGAAATGGTAATTGACACAAAACACGATTTTATTTTTCCAATTTCTTACTTCAAATGTAACTCAATATAAAATATTTGTATTGATGCAAATATGATATAATTTTTCAGCATGAGCCAGCCAGGCTACGCTAAATCTAATTTCTCTTATGAACTTATGAACTGTTCATCTCGCATTATTTCATTCTGTTAAATTTGTCTTTAATTAAAAAAATCTGATATGGCCAGCACAGGAATTTCCTTATATGTATTTACTACTTATACAGTAAAAACAAAATAGGTATTTCTTATAGTATATACTTATATTTCTTCCAAGATATTGAATTTTCTTCAAATAGTCGTTATTTTTATTGATTTAGCTTCATTTTTATTCATTTCGAGAGACTTTCTTTGATTTGTTAACATTTAAAAAAGTCGCCAAGTTGGCGACATTCTGCCAAATTCGTCGCCAAAATCTCGCCAAGCGTTATGAAAGGAGAAATAATTTATTCTTAAAGCAGGTAAATGACTATTGGAGTTCAAATACAAATGTATTACTCAGAGTATATTTTTTCATGTATATAACGAGCTAGTTCCACGAGAATGATGTCACTAAATTTATCACATGATATTACATATGAAAAGTGAACATGTTTCTCAATAGGAAATATATTTTTTTATTTTATATAACTTTTTGATAATTTTTTTGAAAAATGTGCAATATCTCCAGAACGGTTCATGCTAGCGTTCAAAAATTTATGTCAATCGTTTTCTAATGAAAAATTACATAAGAAATGTCTATTTGCGTAACTTTATTAGAAGTTTTGATCTTTTGATAATTTTTTCAAAATTTCACTCGAAAATTTAGGGGTTCTGCACATTCGATTGCGTATAAAAACAACAGATTTTCAGTATTCACGAATTGTAATTTTTGTACCAAATTTCGTTCGAATCGGTCCATTCGTTCGTCAGTTATCGTCTCCACATACCACACACACAAACCACACACACTTTGTTTTTGTTTTTTTACTATAATCATAAATAATATAAAATTATTTATGATTGCTTATAAATAATAATAAACATTAAATTAAAGGTAAATAAAAAAATAAATAATTTAATTGTAATAATTTACAATTAAATTAAAGGTAAATGAAAATTTTTATTATTCTTATAAAAAATACTAAACATTACATAACTTGAACTTTATAATTAAACAGAATTATTAAAATAATCATGAATAATATAAAATTATTTATGATTATAAATCATAAATAATTAAATATTCCTGTAAGTACAGTATGTGATAGCACACACATACCCATCGAGGTGAAATACAGGTAGAGAGACCTATGGCAACCTTTCCGTGACCACCGAACTAAGTCACATGACCCAGGCACTCCCCTACGCGCATATTTTCTTGCGCATCTCTCCTTCCATTGCAATTGCATTACGTTTCCGAAAGCGAGAAGGCACATCGCACGTTTGCTTTGACATTTAAGCAAAATATGGTAATATCCTGCACTGCATATGAATGTACGTCAAAGTTTATCAAAAGTGGAGACACTACGTTTCGCAAGTAAGTCGTTTCCATTCATTTTAAAAGATATTTTATATAAAATAAACCGTTAATTGGCATGTACGACCATGCCTTCCTATAATAAAAGTTGATTTTCTGGCTTTGTAAATAATGTATAGCCTTGTAATTATTTTTAAAATAAAATATTTTATATATGTTTGTGTACTTTCATAAACTGTACCTCTATAAATGCTTAAAATTAGAAGAGAAAAATAAAATAAAGGTGAAACTTTTAATACGCCTAGTTTCCTCTCTTGGCGACATTTTTTTACGCCAACTTGGATTGTTTGCAATTTCATACTCCTTTCTCCTGACAATGTTTTCATGCCATATAATACTATGATATGATTAATAACTCCCAAGAAATTTATATAAATGTCAGTAAGTACACATTTAAAATTGATATTTTTTGCTGAGTATAAATTTTCCAGACTTATAAAAATAAATACAGTGTAAGGCCGTAAATATAATTTTTCTTGAGAATTGTAGCAGAAACAATTACTTTTTACACTTTCTTTTGGTATTAACTGTTTTTGTATGTACATTAAAAAATACTCGTTAAACATTTCAAAAAAGTCCTTAACTGTATATGTAATGTATCAAATGAAATTGAGCAATTAAAATGCGATTTGAAAATTTTTTGTGATTATGAAATGTATAAAGTAACCATATAAAATTCCTAATATTTATCTATGATAAGTGCAATAAAATATACAAAAATATTTTTCAATTCAGATTTTGTTGTTCAGTTAAAAATTGGAATTGTGAAAATATTAAATTTTGGGATGCAACAACATAAATATAAGAAATTTCATAACACATATTTAAAAAATTAAAAATAATTTTAAATATGGAGAAATTATTGTCCTATAGATTCCATTTAGCTCTTTGAAACTTCGTTCTTTGATCCTTTTAATTATGTCAAAGTAATAATATTTTTGATCAGTGAGGAATTGAGTGTGAAAATGTTTCAAAATTGTGTTTAAAATGTTTATTCATTCCCCACTCCTTCCCAGCATTTAACAGGGTGTTGTTCTATTGATAAATATGAATTAATAAAGCCATTTTATTAGAAAGTTAAAGTCATTAACTTTTGCAAGTTAATGCCTTACAAGCAGCATTTTGATTTATTATTATAACATTGTGTCCAAATATTTTTAAAAGCAATTTTTTTTTTGTGTGTGGGGGGGGGGGGGGGTCAAGGAATATAAAGTAACTGTTGCATAATCTGGGAGTAATATACAAGATTTTGAATAGATACAATTGTATAATGCTCAGCTATATTACTAAAGTTGAAAATTGGCATTGCCTCACTGCCAATTTTGCACTTCAGTTTGTACAAAAATAAAAGTGTTTTATTAAAAATAAAGTTTAACTGAAGTAAGAAAATAATTTTAGCGGCACTTTTAAAACACTAAAAGGTATGGTAATTCTAATGACTGAATGTATATTTTCTAATGACTGAATGGGGGGGAGGGGGGTGTCAAGGAATATAAAGTAGCTGTTGCATAATTTGGGAATAATATTCAAGATTTTGAATAGTTATATAGAATTGTATATTGCTCAGCTATATTTCTAAATTTGAAAATTGGCATTGAGGCAATTTTGCACTTCGTTTATACAAAATCTAAAAAAAAAAAGTATTTTGTTAAAAATACACGTTTACTGAAGTTAAGGAATAATTTTAGTGGCACTTTTATAATACTAAATGGTATGGTAGCTCTGTAAATGTATACTTTTAAAATCTCAAAGTTTATACAGGTTTTTTATTCATTATTAAAATGTTGATGCATTAATATTAAACATCAACAACCTTAAATAATTAGTGATTTCGTGGTTTATTTTATCCCGTTTAATTTTATATACACTATATAAACCAGTGGTGAATTATGTATTGATATACCTCGTTTTTCTGACATAAAATGGGTCTTTTCCATCCACATATTTGGAAAAAATGAGCAATAAGAATTTCAGAACTGAAAAATATTTTAAAATGTATATTCCTGCCCAACCCCTTCTCTGCATTTGACAGGGTGTTATGAACTAATAAAGCCATTTTATTAAGAAGTTGCAAGTTAATGTCTTGCAAGCAGCATTTTAATTTATTATAATAACACTGTGTCCAAATATCTTTAAAAACATTTTTCTTGGTGTGTGTGTGGGAGGGGGGGGGGTCAAGGAATATAAAGTAGCTATTGCATAATTTGGGAACAATATTCAAGATTTTGAATAGTTATATAGAATTGTATATTGCTCAGCTATATTTCTAAATTTGAAAATTGGCATTGAGGCAATTTTGCACTTCGTTTATACAAAAACTAAAAAAAAAGAGTATTTTGTTAAAAATACACGTTTACTGAAGTTAAGGAATAATTTTAGTGGCACGTTTATAATACTAAATGGTATGGTAGCTCTGTAAATGTATACTTTTAAAATCTCAAAGTTTATACAGGTTTTTTATTCATTATTAAAATGTTGATGCATTAATATTAAACATCAGCAACCTTAAATAATATAATTAATGTTTTTTTCCAATTAAGGCAAATTTCACTGATGCTTTTATTAATTGAATTGAAAACAAGTAAAAACAAACAAAAAACGTATTTTCTTTTCAAATACACCCTTTTATTAGTTGTATGTAACTTAAATATATGAAGAACAACACCATACAAAATTTGCTCTTTGGAATTAAAATATATCACAAAAGACAACGACATGCCAAATTTCATGTTGGTGTGATTAATGGAACTTGATTAGTTAGGACCTAAACAATAGGTATTTTGAAATACATCAGACGTATTCAGCACTGTTTTACTCCAGTACAAAAAATTATTTTATAGCGCCAAGCGCGGCAATAAGTCGCCAAGTCTGCGAGTCTTCGACCCTAAGTCACATGATACATGCAGTGGTCACTTTTTCACTCTCTTCTGAATAGCAATGCGCAGTCTACTTATATCTCTGGTCGAAGCACATACCACACACACATACCACACACACATACCACACACACCTACCACACACACATACCACACACGCACACACACACATACCACACACACCCACACACACACACACACATACCACACACACACACACACATACCACACACACATACCACACACACCTACCACTCACACATACCACACACGCACACACACACACACACATACCACACACACACACACACACACACATACCACACACACATACCACACACACACACATACCACACACACACACATACCACACACACATACCACACACACATACCACACACACACATACCACACACACGCACACGCACACGCACGCGCACGCGCACACATACCACACACACGTGCACACATACCACACACACACGCGCACACATACCACACACACACGCGCACACCTACCACACACACACGCGCACACATACCACACACACACGTACACGCACACACATACCACACACACACACACATATACACCACACACACACACAGAGAGAGAAATCATCTCAAAAATGTTCGATTCGTGATCTAGGATGCTTGAAACGTGCTCTCCCGTCGAAAACTAGAATTCGAATTTTCAACCCCCTCACAATATTTTCCTTATACATTATACTATATATATAAGGAAAGTAAAAATGCTCGATGTAGCTGCTGTCCAAATCCTTTTTAAATAGAGAAATTTTGTGTCAGGGCTAACACTGGACCTACAGCATCAAATGATTTGCAATCTGGCATGAGGATTTATAATGCACTGCCATGTGTCGTCACCCATCTTAATTTCTTTGTTGTATCTTCAAATTTCAAACTTTCATTGTTAAAAATAATGTTGGCATCTCAAATAATTAATATTTAGATTTTTAACTATTCAAAATACATAAATACAGGTAGTTCAGATCTTTATTTATATAATTATTTTTTTGAAATGGCAACAGCGTTTTCAACAATGAAACTTAATTGTTCATGACAATAATAATTGAGAAATGTTCTATTTGTTCATAACAACAATGCTTGCGAAACTTTATGTGTGTTTGTAAAATTCAACAATTATGAATTTACTACAATGCTATACATTTAAAGAATCGTAACTGTATATTTTCCCATGCTTCGTAGAAGTTTGTTTTCTGGTAAGTGATTAATTGCATTTCAAATTGTATCATATGTATAATAAATATTCATTAAGATCGAAAAGGAAGTCTGCGACATTACCATTTATGCAGTATTGTCGTCAGTTTCCTGTCCAATTAGCTTATGCCTTGAAGATAAACAAGGCTCAAGGCCAAACTTTTGACAAACAAGTTGTGTAAATTATTTATTTAAAAGTAGAGGGTATGTCCGTCACACGGAATTCAAAATTGGCAAACCATTACCTCGCATTTGGCGTGATATCCATCAATTTGGGGATGGATATAAAATTTCTGTAGAGATGCCTTCTTAATTTGCAGTCTATGCGTTTCGGCCTCTTCTTTTCAAATGTTTTAAAAATATTCTTAACTTTGACGTGCTCGCAATCTTCTCACACTTTAGTTGTTTAACAGACGTTTCTTTTCTTTTCTGTCCTCACCATTTTCCGCCAACACGTTTGTGAAATAAAATGTGTTTTGAATGTCAAAACTGTTGCAAATGCCGGTCGTTTGACCAATAGGCCTTTAGACAGACAGCTAGCTCTCTAGTATTTCTTAATGATTGAAATAAAATTCACTAGTGCAGAACAATTGCCCAAATGTTTCCCAGACATAGGCTGACCTAGGTCACATAAAATACAATCCGGGGAAGCAGCAACTCCGATTCGATGGAGATGAGCCCTGAGACAGTCATGAGCAGTCAGAAGTATGATCCTTCCAACTGCTTCTCGTCACACCAAATTAATAATGCATACTACCTCGATATGAATTCACATTTTCAAAACCCAATTATAGGAGGCGTTCCCGATGCCCCCATTTCCGATAGCAACATCCATTGACCGGTTTCGTGATTGTTATGCCCATAAGCATAAAATAGTCATTACCTTCAATGACAGCAATGAAACTTGCTAGTTGTAGTGCTGTCATAGTGGACATCAGTTGTTCTACGCTGGTGGCTGCATAATAAGCTAGAGACGCATAATAAGTCAGTTATAGGAACGCAACAGCCATATCCGATCACCTACCTTTTAGACTGAAAAATGTGTAACGGAAAATGTTTCATATTTTCTTCCAAAATATAGTAAATGCACTTTCATAAAATATAAAATACTTTTATTAGATTTTTATTTAGATTTCAGAGTATTAGATTTTTATATTTTGATGGAAAACTCTTGCCTATTCTCTTTTTACGGAGTACTAAAATTTCAAAAAAATGTTGTGAAAAGCTGAAGCAGGAGAAATTAAAAATCTGATGTGGGCAGCACATGACTTTCCCTGCAGACTCAAATTCATTTTTTCTATATAACATTAATAATTCATTAAATTAAGTTTAATTGCACTAAATAACACTAAATTTGCATTTTTAATTAATTTCTGTTTTTATTCGGTAATTGGATATTTTTCCAAAAGCCATATAATTAAATGAGAAAAATCTTAAATATCTCGAAAACGATTAGTCCTAGAGTAATAGAGTTGTTCTTATTCTTTACCTCATCAAAAATTAAGTATAAAACACGCATTTAATTATATTTGAACATACGTAGATTTTGTTTTAGATTTTGGCGATTTTTGAGGGCCATTTCGTAAAAAAAGGCAGGTTGTTCTTTTCCGAATAATACCAAAATCTAATCAGCACCAGAGTATTCCACATGTAGCTTATATGTCAAATTTTGTGAAATTTGGTCAATTAGTATTTCAGCTAGAGTGGATAAATGAAATTTTTACGGGCCATTTCGCAAAAAAAAGCGGGTTCTGTTTTTGGGAATCGTACCAAAAACTAATCAGCACCAGGGTAATATCCAAGTGACTTACCTACCAAATTTTATGAAATTCGGTCAATTAGTTTTTGAGTTAGAGTGGATACATACATTGCACTGACAGACAGACACAAAGACAAACACCCAGACGTCACGCTAAAAATGGTTTTTTCGTATTCTAGAGGTCTCGAAACGTGCTGATCCGTCGAAAACTCCAGTTACGATTTTCGGCATGATTCCAATATTTTCCCTATACAGTACAATGAATTGCAGGGAAAGTAAAAACTATCGCTGTTCAGCATCCGCTTCAAAGAAATGTATGTATTACTTAACTCCCATTGATTGAAAAGTAATTGAAATATAATCACATACAGAATACACAAAGTTCTACTTGAACAAACAAATAAGTAGATTTTCCGTGTGATTTCTTATCGATGGGAAATGAGGACTTGTGTCCCAGATTTTGATATTCCATGACCGTATCTTTATTTCTGACCACAATGCAATATCTCATATGAACTATTATATTCCTTTACTGCTGAGTTAGTTTTTTCTGCAACTGCTTAAGGGTAACATAAACATCTTTAATGCTTGATCTGTATATATGCATATAATTACTTGCTTGTATAACAAAATGTATAATTTATTTTGCTTTCGAAAAATAAATATAATAAAGCTCGACAAATTTTAAGATCTGTTGAACTCATTTCGAACACTTTTGAAATGGTAATTGACACAAAACACGATTTCATTTTCCCAATTTCTTACTTCAAATTTAACTCAGTATAAAATATTTGTATTGATGCAAATATGATATCATTTTTCAGCATGACTCTGCCAGGCTACGCTAAATCTAATTTCTCTTATGAACTTATGAACTGTTTATCTCGCGTTATTTCATTCTGTTAAATTTGACTTTAATTAAAAAAATCTGATATGGGCAGCACATGACTTTCCTTTTATAATGCAATGTATTTACTACTTTTACAGTAGAAACAAAATAGGTTTTTCTTATTGAATATACTTATATTTTTTCCAAAATATTGAATTTTCGTCAAAAAGTCGTTAGTTTTATTGATTTAGCTTCATTTTTATTCATTTGGAGAGATTTTCTTTGATTTGTTAACATTTTAAAAAAGTCTCAAAGTTGGCGAAATTCTGCTAAATTCGTCGCCAAAATCTCGCCAAGCGTTATGGAAGGAGAAATAATTTATTCTTATAGCAGATAAATGACAATTGGAGTTCAAATACAAAAGTATTACTCAAAGTATATGTTTTCATGAATTGAACGAGCTAGATCCACGAGAAGGATGTCACTAAATTTATTGCATGATATCACATATGAAAAGTGAACATGCTTCTCACTAGGAAATATTTCTTATAATTTTTTGATAATTTTTTTGAAAAATGTGCGATATCTCGAGAACAGTTTATGCTAGCGTTTAAAAATTTATGTTAATCGTTTTCTAATGAAAAATTACATAAGAAATGTCTATTTGCGTAACTTTATTAGAGGTTTTGATTTTGTGATTTTTTTCAAAATTTCACTCGAAAATTTAGGGGGGTTCTGAACATTCGATTGCGTATGAAAACACATATATATATAATTTTGCAATTTATTAGTATTGTTCAAGACTTTCAATAAGAAATCACTATGCACACCATTGTTAGAAATATCAGTTGAATCCAATATATTGTGTCGGAATTAATATCATCAGTAGATTCAAGTAGTTCATTGCAGTTGATTGTTTGAACACGTTTGTAATCTGCGTAGCAGAGGCTAAGTGGAAACTTGACGAGGTAAGAGTGACTGGTACAACTGGTTCATGAACATGTACGGATGTTACTGGTTGCGAAGAGCAAGAATGATGGACATTTTTATAGTCAACCATCCTAACACCATATTTGCTGACAGTTGGTAAGACTTTAGGCTTATTAATTCATCTGGATTCAGGTGGAGTCAAATTATTTGGTTGATTTCATTGAGGGGGGGGGTGCTATTGTTGGTAGAGCAAGATATTGTGTGAGAGTTTGCAGTTCCATAATGATGAAAAATATTTATAATCTATATATATATATATATATATAACGAGTATGTATGTATATATGATCCAGCATCTCGTGAGAACGGCTGAACCGAATATGATGAAATTTGGTGGTTAGTCTTGAAATAGCCCTACTTAAAATTTAGTCCTTGTTTCGAGTTTTTATCACTAGGGGTTGTCGCGATATTAATAAAAAACGCAGCTTTCGTTTGTTTCACCACCACGGGAGAACAGCTACACCGGACTTAATAAAAATTTGTGTATAACTTTGAATCAGCCCTCATAAACTTAGTCCAAGTTTCGAGTTTCTAGGTCAAGGGGTTGTCCAGATATTAATGGAAAACGAAATTTTTTATCTAGGAGTTCTGCTCTTTAACTCCATGATTCCCAACGAAAAAGGTTGAATCCGTGTTTATGGGAGTTTATTGAACGTATTAGTCACTTTTGAAAATCGCAGGTTTGAAATATGAATTTAGAGCCAATGGCTCTACCGTGCTGAAAACACCGGTTCCCGTTAGATCACCGAAGTTAAGCAGCATCGGGCGCGGTTAGTACTTGAGTGGGTGTTCACCTGGCAACACCGTGTGCTGTTGACAAAATAAGTCGACGAGGTGATTAAGCGGTCAAGGCAAGCGCTCCCTAGTGATCGCTCGATTGCCGGGTTGTGGGTTCGAGTCCCACTTCAGACATAGATGTTTGTGTTGTTGGGCGCAATGTGTTACCCTCCCCACTGGTGCGCTGGGGCAACGTCATATGACGGCTAAGAAGTTCACGGTTCTGGTCAATGTATAGGCGAAGATGAAAGAGTCAATGCCTGACCATTGGAAAAAAAAATATATGAATTTAAATGGAAACTCTATCACCATGGTTCATTTTTCACAGGCTTATTCAACAACGAAAAGTATTCAGAAATCAAATTATCAGCATTTTATGAAGATTCTTACTTATATCATAATATTTTTTGATTTGAATAATAAATAAATAAATATAAAAATACCTATCCATATATATAAAGAAGAAAAGTATGTAGGTATGATCCAATGGATCTGATTGGTCAAAGAGTGACTGTGGTTAGGCAATGCGTTAAATAAGTAGAAACGGTTCTAATTGGCCAAAGAGTGTAGCCGTGCTTAAGCAATGCGTGAATAAGTAAACATTAGTTGCTATGGTGAAATTCTAAGGATTATAAATTAAATGAACTTGGAAATAAAAAATTTAATCGTGCCACTTAGAATAAAACTATAGCCAGAATTGATTATCAAAAATGAAATGGGAAATAGCATTTTAAATGTAATAAGGCTATTAATAAAATAATTGGAAAAATTTACAAAACATTATGTACAGATAAAAATTTTCAGTATTTTAATATATTTAAGAAATATATAAGTTAAATAACTTAGGAAAATGAGTTAAAATAGAAAAATTAAAGCATATAATGGCACTGATATTCAATAGCCGTACTAAGTATAGAATGCAGGTAGAGCATAATATTATAAGAATTTCACTGTGTAATGTCTGGCCAGTACATTTCGTCGTTATATCTAATGTGTTTTTCTGATTTGAATTACGTTCTGCTTTGGCGCTACAATCTTCTCTTAGTCCACTATACATAAGTTGGGGGAACATTGAGATATTATGTAGCGCTATAAACAGATATAGAGAGAGATTTCTCTTGATCTATGATATTCAGGAATGGGTTTCGTCCAGAAAAGAGCACCAGGCGTTTAATCTCCAATCTCTAGGTGTGGTTCTTATCTTCATACTGTGACATTATTTGAACGAAGTTATTTTTATATAAATGATATCGTTATAATGATATTATTGGTCCATCTCAATATTATGCAAAAGTAAAAATATATATCCGATTTGGCTAAATCTAGTGCTACTTAAATAGATTCCGTTGTAAAAAATTATACTTTTGTTCTGTCGGGTTATAAATAATATAAAATGTAAAAAGCCATTATATCAGAATTAGTCCATTATAAAATCCGTTGTAAACGGCTCGTAAGGAAAACGTTCTGCGGTAGATGGCGCTACATCGGTTGAATACAACAATTTGAAATTTTAAATGCTTTTAATGCGTGAATCATTCATCAGAAATTTATATATAAGTTAAATCATAAAAATCATAGAAAAATGACTTCTGATGATAAATTTGTGATAAAGTGAAACGTTATTCTCTAATGAATTTTCATGTTTTATATGAAGTAATTTATTATTCCAAATCATTGTTTGTTGTGTATCTGCTAAGTGTTTGTTCTAAGTTCTTTTATTTCCTACAGAAAGTTTTTTTTTTCTATGTAAAGTACATTAAAAGTGGCATAGCAAAATGTGTATTTCTCCTATTGAAATGTATATAATTATTCTTAGCTTTAGGACATGAGTATAGATTATGTATGACCCCCCCCCCTCCCAGGGATGCAAAATATGTAATAATACTTTAATAATTGATCTCTTTCACGTATGTCTAATATAAAAGTACTTTCAATATAACTGAGATTGCCTAATTTAAGTGATAATAGGCTGGTCATTTGTGTTAGTTAAAATTTTATATTTAGAATACATTAATAAAAATTGTGCTCTAAATTTTTTTTATTTCATTCAATGTCTATATTTTAGCACATAAAAAGTTACATCCCCTTCCCTTCAGACCCATAAACATCTTTCAAAGTATGTACTTGTGTATTTTTTATTAGTAGCATAACCATGATAAGTATTTTATGACTCTACAATATTAAAAACTTTAGATCACAGCCCTTTGTATATTGATCATCTGCCTAGGATGCAGCCCAGAAATGAGAGTGGTGAAAACAAGTTTTTCTATATTTTTTTATAAAATAAAAAGTGTCATTCAAATAGCAAAATTGAATTGCATTAAAAATCTGTGTGTATAAAAGCATCCAGAAGTTGTATTTGACTACACTATTATTACATAAATAAAAATGTGTGTGACTTATTTAGCCCGACTTGCCGTAGTCTAGATCAGGTCCAAGAGCCCAAAAGTTACAATGAAATTAAAAACCAACAAAGAGATTATGTCGCCCTTAACGGTAAGGGCACCACCAGAGGATTTCCTGTCATACCAGGTGTGTACTGGAGGGGTCATCCATAGTTTCTCGTTTAAAATTTTCCTTTTTGAGTAGATTTAAAGTGTCACATGAAGAAGAAGGAATAGAGACTCCCTCCTTGGCCAGAGCATCAGCAGTCTCATAAATGAGTCCTATATGAGACGGTACCCATTGTAAGTGAACTTCATGCCGTTGAGAAAGATCTTTGAGGATCTCAAGTATCGAAAGTGAAGTTCTATCTCCAATAATTGTCCAGTTACTCAGGTGATGGATGGCACTGCGGCTATCAGTCAGGATCCAAATATCCCAATAAGAGGTATCAGATTTAATAGATTTTAGTCAATTCTCGATGGCAATAAGCTCAGATCTACAAACTGAGCAGAAATCTGGATTCCTAATCCTAAGATGATTTTAAAAGTAGGGGTTTTGAAAAAAAAAAAAACATTGCCGCAGGCATTAAATTCATCTTTGCTACCATCTATATAAACTAAAAAAAAATAATCTAAATAAACTATCTAAAGAAAAATAAATCCTTTATATGGAAAATCTATAATTTTTGACAATTTTTTCCAATAAAATGAAACAAATTCATAACATAAAATGCACATACCTTAATTTTCCCTTGATACACACAACCTTGATTTCAATATAAAAATATATATAAGAACTTCCAATGAGAAAGTCAAATCAACAAAAAAATTAACTTTAATATCATAAACCACAAAATAAACTGCAAAAAACCGCAAAATAGACCGCAAAAAACATTCAATAAACCGCAAAGAACATTCGACGCAAGGGGCGCCCTCACGCGGTACAATGTCGAAAGCCCAGGCCGCCCGACTCATCCGAAGATATAGAGCAGCAGATTAGGAGACCGGACGCAAGTGCCACCCAATTTAGACCGGAACCCAGTGGGGGGAGGAATCCACAGAGACCGTACCCTCCTTCCCCTACCACCAACCTCTCGTAAGGATTTACAGACCCACGTTTAACGTGATCGTACTCCGCATGAACACGGCGGCAGGTGTGCCAGCGTGCAAATCCAGTGCGCAAACCACCGGGCTACCTCGCTAGAACGGCCCGTAAGGCCCCGCCCTAAAACGGCTAACGGCCCTACCGTGCTGAAAACACCGATTCTCGTTAGATCACCGAAGTCATGCAGCATCGGGCGCGGTTAATACTTGGGTGAGTGACCATCTGGGAACACCACGTGCTGTTGGCACATTTCGGGCGCGGTAGCCCGGTTGTTTGCGACCTGGATTTGCACGCTGCCACACCTGCCGCCGTGTTCATGTAGTATGAGTAAGATCACGTTAAACATGTGGACCCGAAAGTCCTTCCGAGAGGTTGGTGGTAGGGGAAGGAGGTTACGGTCCCTATGGATGCCTCCCCCCACTGGGTTCCGGTCTAAATTGGATGGCACTTCCCGGCCGTCCAAACGGTTACCTTACACCTTTCTGGTAGGTCGGACGGTCTGGGTCTCAACAACAACAACAAAAGTAAAGCGACTATTTTGCGCTGAGACGAGCTGTTATGCACTGCAGATATACCGTGATACTGACATCGAAGTATAACCGAGAGCCAACGGCCCTACCGTGCTGAAAACGCCGGTTCTCGTTAGATCACCAAAGTCATGCAGCATCGGGCGCGATTAGTATTTGGGTGGGTGACCACCTGGGAACACCGCGTGCTGTTGGCAAATTTCGGGCGCGGTAGCCCTTTTAGTTTGCGCACTGGATTTGCACGCTGCCACAACTGCCGCCGTTCCATGCGTAGTACGATCACGTTAAACATGTGGGTCCGAAAGTCCTTCCGAGATGTTGGTGGTAGTGTAAGGAGGGTACGGTTCCTGTGGATGCCTCCCCCACTGGGTTCCGGCCTAAATTGGGTGCCACTTCCCGGCCGTCCAAACGGTTACCTTACACCTTTCTGGTAGGTCGGACGGTCTGGGTCTCAACAACAACAAAAGTAAAGCGGTTTAGGATGGGCACAACACTAAATACAAATTAAAAATCACGATTTTGACATTTTCAAAAAAGATGGATGCCATATTTTTTTTTTTTGAAGTGGGGCACTTGACCTTTTCATATACTACGGGTGCAATTATTATTTTAATTTTTTTTAAGCTACCGAACATATTTTGCTGAAATTTTTGGTATATATTGTATGGGATAATTTGAATATTTCCTAAAACTTTCGAAGCAATTTGTGAATTTTAAATTCGTTGAAAAAATATTTGAAAAATTAGGTCCCATAGGTTCCAATATATTTAAATTTTTCAACCCGGATTCAATCCAAAACTAATTGGGTGATATTATTCATATACATTCTAGTATGTCCCACTAACCGTCTCAAAAACATACTAAATTTTATTTTGATAAAGTCATTTTTATGGCAGTTATCGTTCGAACGGACAGATAGAGAGACAAAATGAATGAACAAAGTCATAAACACTTTTCAACCATGCGTAAATATTTTGCGTGGATAATGTGTGACGAAGCTCCTCTAGCGATTTGTGTAAAGACGCTGATCAAGCGATTAGCATAAAACTTTCTTGCTCTCCAGAGAGACTCTAGATTTGCATGTGCCGCATGCACAGCACTTCTACCCTGGTTCTTAGAAGCGAGCCTCAGAACTTTATCACCATCATTCGGACATTCGTATTTCGGTTGCTGCACGCGTTATAATGTAGCTCTATTGTAATAATGTTCTTGTATATAATCTACGTAATGTTCCTGTATATAATCTGTGTAATGTTCTTGTATATAATCTACGTAATGTCCCTGTATATAATCTATGTAATCTGCTTTTAAATAAATCTATGTTTCATGCTTGCCGGATACTCTTCAACATCGAAACTTCGCCTTATGTATGACCCTAAGCCATAGAGTGGTGACCCTGAGATCTGATGGCTCCAACTTTACTAAAACGTAATGTCTCCAATCCAACTTACCAGAGACGTGGTGGATCCAACTTTCCTGAGGCTCCAATTCACCGGAAACTAGATGCTTCAATTTATGCGAGTATCTACTTCAATTTAAGTGACGTCTGAAAAGGTACGTTTTCCGGAGTTCCTAACGAAACTATGACTACAACCGAGACTATCGAAACTCGTTTGACATCAGCTAGCGAAGCAAAAAGCGCTTCAGCTCCGAAAGAAGATTTTTAGTACTGTAGAAATCACAAGAGTTGCTTTCAAAGCACCTCAGTTCTGGAAAACCCAGATTTATGCTTTTTGCACCTGAACTCTCAATTCCTGTTTTACGGAACCGTAAATGAAAAATCAAAATTCTATTGCATAATTACAGCCCTAGATTTTGATACCTTGACTCATGTCGCAGATATAATTCGCACGCCTCCTGAAAATGAACCTTATTCTGTGTTGCAAAATAGGATCATTACGCACTTTGCAGATTTTGATATCGCAAAACTTCGCAACCTTTTGCAGGAATTGCAGTTAGGAGATAGGAAACCAAGTCATTCACTTCGCGAAATGTAAGATCGCTCCTGGACAAAAATGGACGAAGACGTACCTCGCAAGCTGTTTTTTCAACGACTACCAGTTCATGTACAACAAATCTTATCAATTAGTTCAGAATCGCTACTGAAAATTTCTGAAATGGCGGATGATATATGCGGTGTTTCCACATCACTCCCAATATCAGAAGTACCAGAGAATAGTCATATTTTGCGCTTCGAAGCTGAAGTTGCAAACCTGACGGAAACTGTAGAGCAATTTAAAAAACATTGCAAACTACTGTTCAATCCAAACTATGAACTCTATATCGATCGCAATCCAGAAATGGCGATATGTATTCTTATCACTCAAAATTTCAAGGACAACCTCGCAAGTGGGCAAAGCCATGCAAGTTTTTTAACCGAAAACTAGCTGGCTCAATCATTTCGGAGACGATGCATAGAAGCCTTGGGAACCGTCTCTTATTCCTATAAGTCAAGCTACCTCATATACAATTTCTAGTCGACAGCGGCGCAATGATATCGGTTTTTCGAAGCAACACGCATACTGCTATAGCAAAAACAGATTTATAAGCAGCAAACGAACCAAATTTAAAACGTTTGGAACAAAACTGATTTTAAAAATTTGGATTGCAATGAAAATTCATTTGGAATGTCGTAATTGCCGCTGTTTTCCGAGCAATTTTAGGTGCAGCCTTCCTAGAAAAATTCGGATTACTGGCCGACATGAAAAATCAAAGACTAATCAACAGCTGTACAAAAACCCGCATCAGAAGAAGTACGACGCAGATACTCTTACTTGTACAGTGAGTAAGATTCACCCTATACTAGGTTGCTAACTGAATTTCCAAGTTTAGCACAAACCATTTCTCTGCAAGCTGCAAAACACAATGCAGCTCACTGTATTTAAACTAGAGGACCTCCATGACATGTATTTAAACTAGAGGACATGCAAAAGGAACCACAAGGAACTTCCCAAGTTAACACATAATTTTGTACTTCGTATGACGACCGTCACAGACCTCATACGATGGACCTTTCCTAGTGTGTGCACGCACAGACATTACCCACTGAATATCCGAGGACGAAAAAGCAACATCTGCATTGATCAAGTTTGAAACCGGCATTTCTACTAAAACTCTTAGAGGATTCAAAAGAGATATCCACACAGATATCTGACATATCATCTTCCACCACGAAGCTTCTCTAACGATTTGTATAAAGACGCTGATCAAGTGATTAGCATAAAACTTTCTTGCTGTCCAGAGAGACTCTAGATTTTCATATGTCGCATGCACAGCACTTCTACCCTAGCTGTTATAAACGAGAATCCGAACTTTATCACCATACGGACATTCGTATGTCGGCTGCTACCTGCAAGCGAATTATGATGTAGCTCTATTTTATAATGTTTCTGTACATTATCTACGTAATGTTTTTGTAAATACAGATAGTATGTTCTTGTAAATATAAATCTATCTTTTATGCTTGACGCTGTAATGGATACTCTTCAACATCGCACATTCGCCTAAGTATAGCCTATGCTATAAATGTTATGTTACATAAAACTACAATAAAGTTCAAGAAGTTTATTTGTTGTTATCAATCTCATTTGCTTCGTTTACAACATGTAGCCTATGGCAAATGTATGGTGAATATCATAAAACTCCAATAAAGTCACATAAAACTCTAATAAATTTCAGAAAGTTATTTGCTATTTTTAATTTCATCTGTTTTGTTGAAAACATATAATATGGATCTATGATAACTTTACTGGCGTATATCATAAGACTCTAATAAAGTAACGTAAAACTCCAATAAAGTTTATTCGTTGTTTTCAAACTCATTTGCTTCGTTTACAACATATAATATGTGCCTATGGTCACTGCACGGGGAATACCATATAATTCAAATACAGTAGCATAAAATTTCAATAAAGTTCAGTTTTTTCATTATTTTCAATATCATCAGTTTCGCTTTTCACATACACTCTTTTGCAAAAAAAAAAGCAAGAAAGATCAATCATGCATAAGCATTGATTATGAAACACTTTCCAACTGAAATGCAATTTCATTTAAAATTTCTCAAAAATGTGATACATTCTGTGGTGATATCTTTTACATTATCACAGTACTACAGTAATTTATTATACTTAAATATTTAAAACTCTATCGCAATATAAATCATCTGCTTCTCTATGCAAAATCAATAAATATTTCATTCATATAACTTGTATTCCAGACTCCAGAGCTAAATAATTTCGTGTGAAAAAATTCAGCAATTCTTATGTAACTCACCTTACAATCGCTTGAGATATCTGCATTCTGCATAAGTTAAAATTAGGCTTCGTTGAAGAAATAATAAAAGTTTAGGGATCATTTAAAATCACAACTATTGTAATTGCGTAGGCACGGAATTTAGATACGCAAATAATAAATAGATACACAGATAATATATATGTGTGTGTGTATGTATTCAAAGTATTGGAATCGTGCCGAAGATCGGAACTCGAATTTTCGAAGGATCTACACGTTTTGAGACTTCTAGAACACGAAAAAACTATTTTTAGGAAGACGGCTGTGTGTGTAACGGTGTATCTGTGTGTTTTTCTCTGTGTCTGTGAGGATATTGCATCCACTCTAACTGAAAATCTAATGAACCGAATTTCATAAAATTTGGTAGGTAAGTTTTTTGTGGGAAACCCTGATGCTCATTAGATTATAGTACGATTCGTAATAAAAGAATCTGCCTTCTTTGCGAAATGGCTGGCAGAAATTGTCTTTATCCACTCTAGCTAAAAACTAATGGACCAAATTTAACAAAATTTACTGTATAATATTTCAATAACCTACAAGTGATTTATATACCAAATTTAACAAAATTTTGTATATAAATCACTTGTAGGTTATTCTAGTACGATTCGGGAAAAAGGAACGGGCTGTTTTTGCGAAATGGCCCGCAGAAATCGTTAAATATAAAAATAAGAGACTACGTGTGCTCAATTATATCAATTAAATTCCTATTTTATACGTGATTTTTGACAACAAAAAGAATAAGACTAACCCCATTACTATAGGACTAGCCGTTCTTGAGATATTTTAGTTTTTTCGCGCTTTCGCTACGCCACCTTTGACAATAAGTCCAGCTATGATATGAGAACCAAATTTAAGTTTAACGTGCAAATTCAATGTCATTTAAAATACTTATGGCTGTTATTTTATGCAGATAAACTGAAATTATTATTGAAGAAATAAAGAGAACGTGAATATGAGTCTGTAGGGAAAGACATGTGCTGCCCACATCAGAATTTTTAACAACATTGCAACAATGATTTATAGAAGTGAACGGGGATTATTTGCAGGCTATTTCGAAAAAAATGTAGGATCTATATTTAAAGATCCACCAAATTTTTGTAGAATAAAATGTTTTACAAATTTAAGCTGTGTACCAAATTTTAACTCTGTAGGACGTAGGAAAGTGCGTTAAAAATGCCATCAAATAAGTATATCATGAAGAGTTATATAAAATTTTAAAAAAATTGAAAAATTGTTATCTACCAAATTTATTTTAAAATGCCTCTCTTATATATAAAATACTTAAACTCTTGGAAAGATATTCGATTCGGAGCTCAGACTTCGAAGTGTGAGGTTGTGATTTTGCGAAGCTGCTGCTTTTACCTTGTGGTGACTTTCTTGCTTACGCTTGGGCGTGTTATATCAAGTTACGATAGAGCACGTCGGGCTAAGTAATTCTCAACTTTTTTGCGTGCGGATTTCCGCCATTTTGTGCTTTCGAGCTAACTCAATTTTGGATTCACCACGTGTGCCTTACACGTGGTAGTGACTTTTTGGATTACTCTCAACTGAAGATATGGATTTGGACAAGGATCATCTGGAGCTTACGAGGATTACTGCTAGTGAGCTTGATGGAGAATGTGCTCGGCCTCTCAAGGATGCCATGAACTTGTACAGTGACTCTCTGCCGCAGGATGGATCGTGCTTCACGTGGCCAACTGATGTGATGCAAGTCGTCAACTTCTTAGGACTGGTTATCTACACGCTGACTCTGCATATCAGGGATATGCTCAAGAATGGACTCATCGAACAGGAACAGGACCAAGTCTCCCGGATTATAGGTTCGTTCAATTTTGTGTATTCTTTTCTGTCTTACCGTGACATGACTAAATTTAAGGATAGTGAAATGTACGTAATCTTTAAATCACTTGAGGATAGTAATGTATGTGTTAATAATGTTCAAGTTAAAGCTAAACTGCTAGAAATAGGATTAATTAATGAAATTAAACTTTCTGACAAAACTGAAACGGTTGTAAATCCATGTAAAAGGCCTAGGATAGAGGAGTCTCCCACTAAGGGAACGCCTACTAAAAACCAGGATAGAAACTTAAAATCTAGTGATAGTGTTGTAAATGAAAATGAAAATGTTAGAACTAGGACTTATGCTGAAATTGCTGCACAACCTGTGCAATTTAAAAGTGCACCTAAACCTAAAGCGGTTGAAAATAGTGGAAGAGATAATGTTATGAATGTAGAAAAAAAAGAACCAAAAGCAGAGTGTTTCTTCATAAAGTTTAGAGATAACTACCAGGCTCTCCTTAAAAAGCTAAATGAAATTACAGGAAATAAAGTATCTGGAAAATTGACAGGAGATATGCTCAAACTGATACCCAATGACGCTGACTCCTATAGGGTTGTTCAGCGCCATTTGTCTAGCGAGAAAATCCCCTTCCATAGTTTAAATCTCAAAACTGAAAGGCCGAAAAAGGTAGTCTTGAAGGGGCTACCAACTAGCTATGACATTGAGGAGATAAAATTGACTCTAACATCCAATGGATTAGATGTAGTCCGGGTTTCTCAACTGAGAAACACCAAAACGAGATTACCCCTGCCGATCTTTTTAGTCAGCCTTAGGCCTACCGATGACTGGCAGAGGGTCTACAGACTCACAAGATTAGGGTACTTGGCTGTGAAGGTAGAGGCCTTCAGAGCTAGGGGCTTTAAAATTTGCTACCGGTGCCAGCAATTCAACCACTCATCAGAGAACTGCAGTATGCCGCCAAAGTGCCTGAAGTGTGGTGAAGGACACTTCACACGAGACTGCCAGAGACCCAGGACAGAGAAGGCGACGTGTGCTAACTGCAATGGAGACCACCCGGCGAACTTCAGGCAATGCCCGAAGAACCCCTGGAACAAGGGAAAGGCACCGGAGTATGCCCCCCCCACCCCCAAAAAATCAGATACCCCCTTGGAGGCAAAAGGCCCTCGGACCAAACCCCCAGGCACCCCCTCAGGGCTCCTCGCACTTACTGCCACAGATAAACAGGCACGAAACTTCAGCACCTACCAGATCGGTGCAAGAGCAGGCCCCCAAACCTTCGACCTCCAGAGAATTGACTCTGGAGGAAGTTAGAGCAGCTACAGCTGCAATTAAAAGAAGATCGGAGGCAGAAAAAGCCAGACAGGCAAAAGAGGCAAAGGATAGACTGGATAGCAAAGTTAAGGAATGGAAAGAAACTAAACGAGTCAGAGAGGGAGAAGAGCTCGCGCAAAACCAGCCGTTAGCTAAAACGGGTGAAAAAAAACAAAAAACTATCGAGTTCCAAAAGGACACTCACAAAAAAGTGCAAACCGCGGTTGAGGCTGAGGAAATGGAAGCGGAGACTGAACAGGCTGATAAATCTGATGCTGAAAAGATGGAGGATATCCTCAACCTCATCAGAGGGTTTATCAGCATGTTTAATCTAGACGACATAAAACGTCTGTTGATGCAGTTCGCAGAGTTGGTACAAAAAAAGAGCGATCCAATGGTAATGGTCTTTGAGGCCCTTAAAATAATCGCGGACTTTAAAAGTAACAGTGAGAATCAAACCCGTCATGGCTAGGTCCCAAAAGGAGTCAATAAAAATAATATTTTGGAATGCGAACGGCATATCTCCAAGAATAAATGAACTTAGGAACTATGTAAATGAAAATGACGTAGACGCCTTACTAATTCAGGAAACTAGAGTTAGAGAAAGTAAAAAACTAAACATAGCCAACTACTCAGGTTATCATAATCTTAGCTCAAATACTAATGCTAGAACGCCCCATGGAGGAACAGCAATATACATTAAAAGAAATATTCCCCACGAGGAACTAAAAAGCATAAATCTTCAAAGTATAGAAAATACTAGCATAAAAATTAAAATTCATAATACTAGCCCGTTTATCCTAACCTCAACATATGTCAAAAATATGAGTAGAGTAGACGTAGCTGCGCAGCTGGAACTGCTTTTCTCGCGATATCCCAACACGATACTCGCAGGCGACTTCAACGCACATCACCGAGCGTGGGGTTGTAGGAGAGCCAATGCACGCGGTACACAGATACATAGACTGCTGAACACCACAAATACTAACATTATTGTTCCGTCGACACCAACCTGCTTCTCAGGCGCCAACGGCTCATTCATAGACTTTATCCTAACGCGAAACATAGATTACGCTCGCACTATTAGTACCCTGGATGAATTCGCCTCGGATCATCTACCGGTACTGGTGACATTCGACCTGAACACACCTCTTCCAGCCTCTTTGGGACAAGAGAGGGTCGACTGGGAAGTGTTCAAAAGAGCACTCTTCGAGCCGCATTTAGCAGTACCTAACATTATGAGCACGGCGGATATTGACTCTGCCACGCACACACTCACAACAGAAATCAAGAGAGCAATTGCCTCTGCCACAACACATCGTGAGTCTCCAAAATTACCCACACTTTCCCACCATGTCAAACAATTAGTCAGGCAAAGGAATAGAATGCGTAAGACATGGCAGGCTAACAGAGATCCCGCCCTTAAAAGGGAGCTTAACAGACTCACGAGCAAAGTCAGGGGGAAAATTGTCGCAGAAAAGCAGCAACAGTATAAAGAATTAATCGAATCCCTTAGCCCAGAAGATGTATCGCTCTGGCAATTCGCAAAAAGACTCAGGAAACCTCAAATTAAGCTTCCGCCACTAATGGATGGCGCTAAAATCGCGTACTCAGACGAGGAAAAAGCCGAGGCGCTCGCAAGCCATTATGAAAAACAATTCCAACCAAACCACGATCTAATGTGTCAGGATACCCTAAGAATGGTTAGCCAAACTTTAAATAACTTCAGGAATTCCCCGGTAACGGCTGAGATTAACCCAGCCACCCCGCAGGAGATATTGGAAATTATCAAAAATCGCAAAAGCCCAGGGCACGACAAAATCAGAAATATTGCGGTTAAAAACCTACCCCTAAACGTAATATGTTACTTGACTATCTTAATAAATAAAATATTAAAACTAAACTACTTTCCCAAAGAATGGAAGGAAGCGATAATCATAACAATCCCCAAGCCAGGTGAGGATGCCTCAATTCCAGCCAACTACAGACCAATCAGCTTGCTACCGACACTTAGTAAAATTACTGAGAAAATAATTCTTAAGAGACTGAACACGCACCTTAGTGAGAATGACATCCTCATTCCGGAGCAGTTTGGATTTCGGCCAAAGCACTCCACCACTCATCAATTGCTGAGAGTGGTAGAGTACATATCTTCTGGACTTAATAGTAAGACACCCACAGCTGCGATTTTTCTGGACATACAAAAAGCCTTTGATAAAGTGTGGCACTGTGGATTAGCATACAAATTGATCACTTTAAAAGTCCCTGACGCTCTTGTCAAACTTTTAATCTCATACTTAAATAACAGACACTTTCAAGTCAGAGTAGGAGGTAACTTATCAACACCCAAGCTCATTAAAAGTAGTGTACCGCAAGGTTCTATCCTGGGCCCGACACTCTTTAACATATACCTGAATGACATCCCCAGGACTCCAAACACAGAGCTGGCACTCTATGCAGACGACAGTGCGATACTTGCAAAACACCCTTATGTCTCAGTAATGCACAGACAGCTACAACAACACTTAGACATGCTCCAAACTTGGCTGGAAAAATGGCGAATAAAATTAAACCCCAATAAATGTCATTGGATTTATTTCTCTAGAAAACGTAAACCTCCGCCGCCTCTGTACATAAACAACCATGCCCTAAAAGCGGAAAAATCTACTAAATACCTAGGTGTAACGATAGATTCCCACCTAACCTGGAAACAGCACGTAACGAACTTAATCAAAAAAGCGTATATGGCCACAGGAGCCTTATACCCAATGATAGGAAACGGAAATCTAAGTTATCAAAATAAACTCCTAATTTATAAATCGGTCATCCGCCCGGGAATGCTGTATGCAGCACCCGTATGGGGATATGCCTGTAAAACTACAATAGACCTCCTAGAGACAAAACAAAACAAAATCCTACGGATTATCAGGAAAGCTCCCAGGTACTTAAGAAACTCGGTAATTAGGAATGACCTCAAAATAATAACTGTTAGAGCCCAAATTAAAAAGCTAGCGCTTAAATTTTACAGAAATTTGCCATCCGTTCCAAACGAACTGTTATTCAATCTGCATGACTATGATCATCGCAAGGCCAAATCTCGTAAGAGACCCCGCGCTGTTCTAAACATCGATAATCGGAATTAAAAGATCCCACCTCAAACATCTGATTTTTAAATAAAACTCGCGACTATTATTTTATAAAAAAAAAAAAAAAAAATATTCTAAACTCTAAACTGCCAAAACGCTAGGTAACCCTTAGATCTGCATCAACCTCCCAAACTGCTTAAACTCTAAATGTGCAACAAACTGCCACACTAGGAGCTAGGACAAATAATAAAGTAGTAAATAAAAACCTCGAACCTCCAATTAGGGTCACTGAATTAATGTCACAGTTTGACGATAAGAACCACATATTGAAACTGGAGATTAAAGGCGCTTCGCGCCTGGTGCTCTGTCTTGTACGACACTACGATGGAAAGATATTTATTATATAATATATCACTTTTTTCTTTCTGGAGGATATCCCAAAAGTCAGAATTTAATTTAATTTGTTTTTCTCCCTTTATTAAATAATTTTTAATTAAAAAAATACCTAACATATTTTACTGAAATTTTTTTTATATTTTTAGGGAACAATGTGAATATTTCCTAAAAATTTCGAAGCAATTTGTGAATTTTAAATTTGCTTAAAAAATGTTTGAAAAATTAGGTCCCATAGGGTTCAATGTATTTCATTTTTTCAACCCGGGCTCAATAAAAAACTAATTGGGTGATATTATTTATTTATATTCCCATAGGTCCGACAGACCGTATGAAAAACATACTAAAATTTCATTTTGATAAAGTCATTTTTACGGCAGTTATCGTGCTAACGGACAGACAGACAGACAAACAGAATGAACAAAGTCATAAACACTTTTCAACTATGTTGTAAAGTGTTAAAAAAACTAATTGGGTGATATTATTTATTTATATTCCCATAGGTCCGACAGACCGTATGAAAAACATACTAAAATTTCATTTTGATAAAGTCATTTTTACGGCAGTTATCGTGCTAACGGACAGACAGACAGACAAACAGAATGAACAAAGTCATAAACACTTTTCAACTATGTTGTAAAGTGTTAAAAACGCAACTGCATCTAATAGGGGAAGTATTGGTCTGTAGACCAAAAGTTAGAGATCCAGTATAAAGTCTGTGTAAACATGAAAATATTGCATAGATTCAAAGGATACGGCTGTCGGCAATCGGAGAACAATCCTAACTTTTCAAACGCTCCTTATAAACGGGTTCTGTAAGTACGAACTTCGCCGTTGAAACCTCATGTAAATTGAGCTTGGCCTTTAGAAAAATTGATAACCGATTGCGTGGTAGGGCACAATTTGTAAGTCTCCAAAGATGTTCGTAAAATTATGCAACTTTTCTTGTTGCCATTGCAGGTTTTGGCTATGCCATTCTGATGGGTGCATAAGGAGCATGGATTCTATTATCTGCAATAGTGGTGCAAGCTTAATATTATATTTAAATGCTCACAAAATAATTGATGGCAAAAATTTTGCTACCATTATTTTGTCCCCATTGTTTTGCCCAAATTATTAAAAACTTTTTTGAAGCATCTAGTTCTCAGGATTTGTCATAGATAGACAAATAACTACTGATAACTACTGATTGCATAACGACTGGATTCAGCATCAGATTCCGGAGGAAGTAGAGTGATTCACTAAGGACTTCCACTTTCGGTTCTTTTTTAATTTCTGAACTAAAAATTTTGATTTTACTTGAAGCATGTATTTCTTCAAGATTGGCCATAGATAGAAATTAAATAATAACTGATATAGGTTAAACATCACATTCTAACATGTATAATAATTTACTAAATATTTTCCTATCCAGTACCTTTTCTACTTCCGTTTCAAAAAATTTCCTTAAAACATCTATTTCTCAAAATTGGATAGAGTTTAGATTATAACTGATATGGGTACCGCATCAAATTCTAGAGAGTGTAGTGTGCTCACTAGGGATTTCCACTTTCGGTTTTGAAAAAGTCAATTCCGATAAAAATTTACATTGTCCTAGAAACATCTTAGGACTGGTTATAGATAGAGCTTTGTTGATGCTTATGGATTCAGCATCGAATTTCTGAAGGGTTTTGAGGGTTTACTAAGGATTTCTACATAAGGTTCTTGAAACATCACTTCCGTTTTTTCCGAAAATTCATGAAACTGTACAAAATATGTGAGCAAAAGTAAAAAGGCTTAATAGTTTCATCGAAAATAAAGTACATTGTTTCGAACGTGTAATATTCTTTTTCTTCTGGAGTCTTTCGTCTCTTTCGAAGACCAGACGACGAAAACACTCGTACAGGCATCCTTTTGCGTGAGGTCAGTTTAGGGTTTCCCCACGAAGGTTAAAGGAAAGTTGCCACGTTTGGCGACATTCGGCGACTTTCCGAAGGTTCGAGAAAGACGGCGAATAACGATTATTCTACAAAATATTAGAGATTTTCTAAAGTTTATATGAAGAGTCTATAAAAGGAATCATCACTCATTTGGAGAACAGTTGACGTAATACGAGCTACATTGAACTGTGATTTTTGTCAATGTTTTGAGAATAATAGCCGCTGTTTTGTGAAATGATTTTCGTCAATATTTTGAGAATAGAATCGGTTATTTTCTGAAATTAGTAAAGCATTTAAATGTTGGTTTACTGTATAGTATTCCTATTTACGCTGTGCTTATGAATAAACGTGTTAGTTATCCAGAAATTTGGATTCATTCTTTTATCCTGAGCGCTCACCCGTGATTCCAGAGGATAATACATCGTAATAATAACATCACTGTTACTTTTAAATTTCCCTATTTTCAGTTACTTTCAAAGCAGATAACACATTTTTATAACAAGGTAAAAATCATAAAATGATTAATGAAACAAAAGTACCACATTATATTGCTTCATTTTAACATTTTAAAATTTTAATCTTAATTTCTTTCAATGTTTGACAGCTTAATGTACTACAGAAGCGAGAAGAAGTCGCATAGTGTTAAATGCTTTACTTTCTTAAAGCACACAATTGGGAACATTTAACGCAGATTTCGGGAAGTTTTGTGAAATAAATTAACATTTCACATCAAAATAAAAAGTTATAAAGCTACCGTTAATGGCTAATGCAAACTTTTCCACTTAGATGTCTTAATATGTTTAAAAATATGTTTTTTTTTAACATTTGAATTTAATTTGAATATTAAAAGCTTCGTAATTTTGTCAGAAATACGTATGTTTTACTTGGACTGGATAAAACTATTCGATGAAGTATAATTTTACTTTCTTGACATAACATTGGTATAATGAATCAATTATGACAGGGTTAAAATTCTATTCCGAAATTCAGACAGATGTGCACGTTTTTAGCATCCCTCAATCTGTATCAACTGTTTTATATATAATATGTGTGTAAATGCAAGCGTGTATCTGTCTCCGCCTGGGTGTATAAGACTATGGATACGGTATCTTTGACACCAACCAACAACAAAGTGCTCAACTAATTATCTCTTTAATACCCAAATGAAAAGAACCTTGTTGTCCCAGCTGTTGTCCTTGTTGTCCAGAAACATTGCCAGTCTCCTTGGAATGCACGACTGTAAGTTAGTAGCTTTAGGAATGCACAGTGGAACACACAATCTCTTCAACCATTTATCCATGTTTCTTCTTTGCTTTTCTTCTGTTCATTCAGGAATTTAAACATTCGTATCCCTTATTGGGAATTATTAGAACAATTTACGCCAGAGCATCCTCTCTCTTTTTATTGCTAATTTATGCAACAATGTTCGACACAGAAGACAATGGGTAAATATGATATGAAATGCCGGATGCACCAAGTCTCTATATAGGTTCTTTAGATGGACACGTGACGCCACGATCATGTGGTGCACAGTTATTCAGGTCTGACAATAGCATGTTCTAATGCTGTTAACAGAGATTCTATACACAGGGTGTTCCAAAAACATTGACCCCCGTTTTTATTCCTTAAATAATGATCTTAGACATGTATAATAAATTACAAAGTTACGTAAAAAAAGGTACAGAATTTTATGAAATCGATTAAAATTTTCAAGGGAATTAAATTTTAAGAAATACAAAATTTAAATTTTATACGCCCCCGTACAAAAACATTTCCAATGAGTAAAATGTGCCCCATACACTAATAAAGTGATGTACTAAATTTCAGCATTTTATTATAAAAAGTCCCAGAGATATGAAAAGACAAAAAAGTTGACTTAAATCACTTTTCAATGCATCGCCATGGGTACTCAGAGGGGAATAATCGTGTCGGCAAATCGCGTTTCAGGGGTCATACACAAATTACGAAAGAAAACAATGATCACATAAATAAATAATAATTTTTCTATTTATTGGTACAAAAGTATCTACACTGTGTAGAAATAATAGCTTTTCACAAAGATTACAAAGCTTGTTCAAAATGTTTTCCATCCATGCCAAAGATCCATTAAAGACAAGAGGCAAATATTATTTGCCTATGATGCATTTCTGCGTTGCGTCATCTGCACGCGTGCTGTAAACATTTACATTTTAATTTGTGATTAATTCCTCACCAACTTTGTTTAAACATATCTCTGGGACTTTTTACGATAAAATGCTGAAATTTTATACATCACCTTATTAGTGTATGGGGCACATTTTACTCTTTGGAAATGCTTTTTTACGGAGGTCGTATAGAAATTTAAATTTTGTATTTCTTCAAATTTAATCCCCTGAAAATTTTTATCAATTTCATAAAATTATGCACCTTTTTTTACGCAACTTTGTAATTTATTATATATGTCTAAGATCAATATTTAAAGAATAAAAGCCGAGGTCAATGTTTTCTAGACACCCTGTATATACTGTACATGCTACGATATTTACATTTAGAAATTTATTTATTTTGAAAAAAAATCATGGCTACATTTTCTTATTAAGAATTTAGAGGTCATATTGTATCAAATTCTGAAAGAATAATGACAGTTGATAATGCCCATGAAGCTGTAAGCACAGCTTCGAAATTCCCGAATCGCTGGCGTGTTGACGATTGACATGAACTTGATTTTTACAAACGAAAGTTATACATTTTTATGTTTCACTCAAATATTCGCGATTTCTCGGCAAGATTAGTTTCAATCCTTCCATTTGAAATCCATTTCATTGGGACATTTCAATTTGCTATTACTTAAATCAGTTTTAATATTCTCTTCCTGAAGTGACGGGAGAATAATAGGGAATGAGATGTGTCAGTTAGGCTTAACTGTACGATTGCAATGAATCTTCGGCGATGGTGTCATGAATGCTTCTGTGTTGCATTAAGCAACTGAAATTAAAAAAGTAGGACAACTATATTATGTTTAAAGTGTTAGTATTACAAATAACTTAATATTTTAACACATTATGTAAAGATACAAACTTAATACTTTAACACATTATGTAAAGATACAAACGTTACGGTTGAAAGCTTTTTCGCTTTTCGAAAATCAAAAAGTAAACTTTTATAAGTCTATTGTAAATCATTAACCAAAAAATAATTCTGACTGACCTCTATCACAATTCAAACAAAAGTAATCATCAAATTTGTGAAATGTAACACAAGAACGAAAGTTAAAAGTCGTCAAACTTGAAACCTAAATTTTACTTAATTAGTACACTAAAATGTTTAAATTTGATGGGATAGTTAAAGATTAGATACTACAAAATAAGCAGACGAAAGTTTAAAATCTTTAAAGCGTATTTTAAAAATAGAAGAAGGACATGTATCTACCTTCGATTTTCCTGAAAAATAATAAATTTGTAAGTTTTATCTCAGAATTCCCAGACGCAAAAGTCTTGCAAATTGACGAATTTTATTCAGTATCTTATCATTCATCTGCTGATTAACTGTTCTTTCTCGCGATATGCTTGAGTTAATATAACTGTAGATTTTCTATAATAACGCAGACCTCGGTGCAAAGCTGACCACTGGAGGGATATCTGTGACCATGTCAATCTGACTGAAAGCAACTAATAAACATATTGGACTTTACTGGAGTTTTATTTTAGAAGGCGTTAATCTTTAAAACTAAAAGTTCTAGCTGTAAACGTTGTTGTTGTTGAGACCCAGACCGCCCGACCTACCAGAAAGGTGTAAGGTGACCGTTTGGACGACCGGGAAGTGCCACCCAATTTAGACCGGAACCCAGTGGGGGAGGCATCCACAGGGACCGTACCCTCCTTCCCCTACCACCAATCTCTCGGAAGGACTTACGGACCCACATGTTTAACGTGATCGTACTCCGCATGAACACGGCGGCAGTTGTGGCAGAGTGCAAATCCTGCGCGCAAACCACCAGGCTACCGCGTCCGAAATGTGCCAACAGCACGCGGTGTTCCCAGGTGGTCACCCACCCAAGTACTAACCGCACCCGATGCTGCCTGACTTTGGTGATCTAACGAGAACCGGTTAGTTGTAAGGGTATTACTTCTTTACACCCCTAGCTGTAAGGGTTTAAAGAAGTAATTTATAGCGCTTTGAAAGCCCTACAAGGATATATAATTGGATTTTGAATCGGATTCTTAGTTTTTGAACTATAGTGGTTGGTTATAATAGCGAAGAACATCTGTGGACAAAATATGTCCATCAGATTAGTCGGAGATTTAAATGCAATTAAGAAACCAAAAAATATAAAATTAGACTTTTAAAATAAGACGATTTTCAACTAAAAATTGCATCAGATTCTGTAAACGTAAAGTGTAAAGATTAAATTGTTTCAATTATGTATCTTATTACAAAGAATAAGCTTATTGAACTTTAGAGTTTAATTTACAGTTTATTTTATTCATGCAGAACCATTTCGCTCCAGCAGACTGGAGCCATAACCCATTCTTTCACTTTGAGCATGTAAGCGACTTATTTTAATTACTCATCATGATCTCCGTACTTTTACATACCTACCTTTTAAAGATCAATATTTTCCGAATCCTGTTTTTTCATCCTGATGTGAAGAAAAAATGCTTAAGTTTAATAGGATAGTTAAAGATTAGATGCTGAAAAATAAGCAGACGAAAGTTTAAAAGCTTTAAAGCGTAATTAAAACATAGAAGGACATGTATCCAACTTCGATATGAGAATTCCATAAAAAATGCATATGTTATCAGTATTTCTATTACCGCTAAAGTGCAGAAATCAGTTATTCTACAGATTATGTAGGTAATGTGCAGATTAACTAGGGTGATCAGTTAAAGTGCCGAAAATTGTTTCATTTCTCAAATTACCTAGGTAATCTATAAATTACCTAGATAATCTGCACATTACCTACTAGACACTCGTTAAAGTGAAAATAAGATCTTTGCTGGAACAACAACAACGTTTCTAAAGGATCAAGTTAATACAATCAAACAATCAACAAATTGGTTGATAGAATCAATCTTCAATCAATTAAAAAACTATAATACAAAGAATCAAACGGTTTAAAACAAACTTTTGAACTTTAACGATACAGAAGCCGTTAATGTGCACATTACCTAGGTAAAATGCTGAAAACTCTCGATTCCGCACGTTAACGGAGCAAATCAATTAATCTGCAGATTAGCTAGATAATGTGCACATTAACGGCTTTCGAGCATTAGCGGTAACATTTACACAGATCACATTTTTCTTTGTAGCCTCGAATCCAAAATATGCATATTGTCTATTGAGCTACTGGGGCGAAATTGCAACCTCTTATCGCCCAATTGGACTCTGCGTTCTCCTCCAATAAATGCCAGATTAAAGTACAAATTTAGAATTTAACTGACTACCTGCTGTTATTTTTACCTTGTGTTAGCCTGGCTATGATTGCTATGTTTATCCTCCAAGTTAACCTTCTGTATATAGTCGTTGGCCTCCTGATTTGAAATCGACGCCTAATGTCCCTGAGTTCACAGAATCCGTGCTTTTCGTACTAAGGTCACTTTCAGACCCCCGACATTATTGCACTAACCTGCAGGGTTAATTTGTTCAGGCGCCACTGTAAAAAATCACTGAAATCTACCGATGCTCGAACTGCGGATCTCGTATTGGGCAGCCGACGCTTACCAATTGAGTTACTGGGACAGTATTGCAAGTTCTTACAATCGAAATAGACTCTGCAAGGACTTTGAACGATGATTTCGCCGTTTTTGCCTCGTATTAGCGATAGTGGGTGATAATGACCAAAGAGCACAAACCTGCAGGGTTAATTTGTTCAGGCGCCACTGTAAAAAATCACTGAAATCTACCGATGCTCGAACTGCGGATCTCGTATTGGGCAGCCGACGCTTACCAATTGAGTTACTGGGACAGTATTGCAAGTTCTTACAATCGAAATAGACTCTGCAAGGACTTTGAACGATGATTTCGCCGTTTTTGCCTCGTATTAGCGATAGTGGGTGATAATGACCAAAGAGCACAAACCTGCAGGGTTAATTTGTTCAGGCGCCACTGTAAAAAATCACTGAAATCTACCGATGCTCGAACTGCGGATCTCGTATTGGGCAGCCGACGCTTACCAATTGAGTTACTGGGACAGTATTGCAAGTTCTTACAATCGAAATAGACTCTGCAAGGACTTTGAACGATGATTTCGCCGTTTTTGCCTCGTATTAGCGATAGTGGGTGATAATGACCAAAGAGCACAAACCTGCAGGGTTAATTTGTTCAGGCGCCACTGTAAAAAATCACTGAAATCTACCGATGCTCGAACTGCGGATCTCGTATTGGGCAGCCGATGCTTACCAATTGAGTTACTGGGACAGTATTGCAAGTTCTTACAATCGAAATAGACTCTGCAAGGACTTTGAACGATGATTTCGCCGTTTTTGCCTCGTATTAGCGATAGTGGGTGATAATGACCAAAGAGCACAAACCTGCAGGGTTAATTTGTTCAGGCGCCACTGTAAAAAATCACTGAAATCTACCGATGCTCGAACTGCGGATCTCGTATTGGGCAGCCGACGCTTACCAATTGAGTTACTGGGACAGTATTGCAAGTTCTTACAATCGAAATAGACTCTGCAAGGACTTTGAACGATGATTTCGCCGTTTTTGCCTCGTATTAGCGATAGTGGGTGATAATGACCAAAGAGCACAAACCTGCAGGGTTAATTTGTTCAGGCGCCACTGTAAAAAATCACTGAAATCTACCGATGCTCGAACTGCGGATCTCGTATTGGGCAGCCGACGCTTACCAATTGAGTTACTGGGACAGTATTGCAAGTTCTTACAAACGAAATAGACTCTGCAAGGACTTTGAACGATGATTTCGCCGTTTTTGCCTCGTATTAGCGATAGTGGGTGATAATGACCAAAGAGCACAAACCTGCAGGGTTAATTTGTTCAGGCGCCACTGTAAAAAATCACTGAAATCTACCGATGCTCGAACTGCGGATCTCGTATTGGGCAGCCGACGCTTACCAATTGAGTTACTGGGACAGTATTGCAAGTTCTTACAATCGAAATAGACTCTGCAAGGACTTTGAACGATGATTTCGCCGTTTTTGCCTCGTATTAGCGATAGTGGGTGATAATGACCAAAGAGCACAAACCTGCAGGGTTAATTTGTTCAGGCGCCACTGTAAAAAATCACTGAAATCTACCGATGCTCGAACTGCGGATCTCGTATTGGGCAGCCGACGCTTACCAATTGAGTTACTGGGACAGTATTGCAAGTTCTTACAATCGAAATAGACTCTGCAAGGACTTTGAACGATGATTTCGCCGTTTTTGCCTCGTATTAGCGATAGTGGGTGATAATGACCAAAGAGCACAAACCTGCAGGGTTAATTTGTTCAGGCGCCACTGTAAAAAATCACTGAAATCTACCGATGCTCGAACTGCGGATCTCGTATTGGGCAGCCGACGCTTACCAATTGAGTTACTGGGACAGTATTGCAAGTTCTTACAATCGAAATAGACTCTGCAAGGACTTTGAACGATGATTTCGCCGTTTTTGCCTCGTATTAGCGATAGTGGGTGATAATGACCAAAGAGCACAAACCTGCAGGGTTAATTTGTTCAGGCGCCACTGTAAAAAATCACTGAAATCTACCGATGCTCGAACTGCGGATCTCGTATTGGGCAGCCGACGCTTACCAATTGAGTTACTGGGACAGTATTGCAAGTTCTTACAATCGAAATAGACTCTGCAAGGACTTTGAACGATGATTTCGCCGTTTTTGCCTCGTATTAGCGATAGTGGGTGATAATGACCAAAGAGCACAAACCTGCAGGGTTAATTTGTTCAGGCGCCACTGTAAAAAATCACTGAAATCTACCGATGCTCGAACTGCGGATCTCGTATTGGGCAGCCGACGCTTACCAATTGAGTTACTGGGACAGTATTGCAAGTTCTTACAATCGAAATAGACTCTGCAAGGACTTTGAACGATGATTTCGCCGTTTTTGCCTCGTATTAGCGATAGTGGGTGATAATGACCAAAGAGCACAAACCTGCAGGGTTAATTTGTTCAGGCGCCACTGTAAAAAATCACTGAAATCTACCGATGCTCGAACTGCGGATCTCGTATTGGGCAGCCGACGCTTACCAATTGAGTTACTGGGACAGTATTGCAAGTTCTTACAATCGAAATAGACTCTGCAAGGACTTTGAACGATGATTTCGCCGTTTTTGCCTCGTATTAGCGATAGTGGGTGATAATGACCAAAGAGCACAAACCTGCAGGGTTAATTTGTTCAGGCGCCACTGTAAAAAATCACTGAAATCTACCGATGCTCGAACTGCGGATCTCGTATTGGGCAGCCGACGCTTACCAATTGAGTTACTGGGACAGTATTGCAAGTTCTTACAATCGAAATAGACTCTGCAAGGACTTTGAACGATGATTTCGCCGTTTTTGCCTCGTATTAGCGATAGTGGGTGATAATGACCAAAGAGCACAAACCTGCAGGGTTAATTTGTTCAGGCGCCACTGTAAAAAATCACTGAAATCTACCGATGCTCGAACTGCGGATCTCGTATTGGGCAGCCGACGCTTACCAATTGAGTTACTGGGACAGTATTGCGAGTTCTTACAAACGAAATAGACTCTGCAAGGACTTTGAACGATGATTTCGCCGTTTTTGCCTCGTATTAGCGATAGTGGGTGATAATGACCAAAGAGCACAAACCTGCAGGGTTAATTTGTTCAGGCGCCACTGTAAAAAATCACTGAAATCTACCGATGCTCGAACTGCGGATCTCGTATTGGGCAGCCGACGCTTACCAATTGAGTTACTGGGACAGTATTGCAAGTTCTTACAAACGAAATAGACTCTGCAAGGACTTTGAACGATGATTTCGCCGTTTTTGCCTCGTATTAGCGATAGTGGGTGATAATGACCAAAGAGCACAAACCTGCAGGGTTAATTTGTTCAGGCGCCACTGTAAAAAATCACTGAAATCTACCGATGCTCGAACTGCGGATCTCGTATTGGGCAGCCGACGCTTACCAATTGAGTTACTGGGACAGTATTGCGAGTTCTTACAAACGAAATAGACTCTGCAAGGACTTTGAACGATGATTTCGCCGTTTTTGCCTCGTATTAGCGATAGTGGGTGATAATGACCAAAGAGCACAAACCTGCAGGGTTAATTTGTTCAGGCGCCACTGTAAAAAATCACTGAAATCTACCGATGCTCGAACTGCGGATCTCGTATTGGGCAGCCGACGCTTACCAATTGAGTTACTGGGACAGTATTGCAAGTTCTTACAAACGAAATAGACTCTGCAAGGACTTTGAACGATGATTTCGCCGTTTTTGCCTCGTATTAGCGATAGTGGGTGATAATGACCAAAGAGCACAAACCTGCAGGGTTAATTTGTTCAGGCGCCACTGTAAAAAATCACTGAAATCTACCGATGCTCGAACTGCGGATCTCGTATTGGGCAGCCGACGCTTACCAATTGAGTTACTGGGACAGTATTGCAAGTTCTTACAATCGAAATAGACTCTGCAAGGACTTTGAACGATGATTTCGCCGTTTTTGCCTCGTATTAGCGATAGTGGGTGATAATGACCAAAGAGCACAAACCTGCAGGGTTAATTTGTTCAGGCGCCACTGTAAAAAATCACTGAAATCTACCGATGCTCGAACTGCGGATCTCGTATTGGGCAGCCGACGCTTACCAATTGAGTTACTGGGACAGTATTGCAAGTTCTTACAATCGAAATAGACTCTGCAAGGACTTTGAACGATGATTTCGCCGTTTTTGCCTCGTATTAGCGATAGTGGGTGATAATGAACAAAGAGCACAAACCTGCAGGGTTAATTTGTTCAGGCGCCACTGTAAAAAATCACTGAAATCTACCGATGCTCGAACTGCGGATCTCGTATTGGGCAGCCGACGCTTACCAATTGAGTTACTGGGACAGTATTGCAAGTTCTTACAATCGAAATAGACTCTGCAAGGACTTTGAACGATGATTTCGCCGTTTTTGCCTCGTATTAGCGATAGTGGGTGATAATGACCAAAGAGCACAAACCTGCAGGGTTAATTTGTTCAGGCGCCACTGTAAAAAATCACTGAAATCTACCGATGCTCGAACTGCGGATCTCGTATTGGGCAGCCGACGCTTACCAATTGAGTTACTGGGACAGTATTGCAAGTTCTTACAATCGAAATAGACTCTGCAAGGACTTTGAACGATGATTTCGCCGTTTTTGCCTCGTATTAGCGATAGTGGGTGATAATGACCAAAGAGCACAAACCTGCAGGGTTAATTTGTTCAGGCGCCACTGTAAAAAATCACTGAAATCTACCGATGCTCGAACTGCGGATCTCGTATTGGGCAGCCGACGCTTACCAATTGAGTTACTGGGACAGTATTGCGAGTTCTTACAAACGAAATAGACTCTGCAAGGACTTTGAACGATGATTTCGCCGTTTTTGCCTCGTATTAGCGATAGTGGGTGATAATGACCAAAGAGCACAAACCTGCAGGGTTAATTTGTTCAGGCGCCACTGTAAAAAATCACTGAAATCTACCGATGCTCGAACTGCGGATCTCGTATTGGGCAGCCGACGCTTACCAATTGAGTTACTGGGACAGTATTGCAAGTTCTTACAAACGAAATAGACTCTGCAAGGACTTTGAACGATGATTTCGCCGTTTTTGCCTCGTATTAGCGATAGTGGGTGATAATGACCAAAGAGCACAAACCTGCAGGGTTAATTTGTTCAGGCGCCACTGTAAAAAATCACTGAAATCTACCGATGCTCGAACTGCGGATCTCGTATTGGGCAGCCGACGCTTACCAATTGAGTTACTGGGACAGTATTGCGAGTTCTTACAAACGAAATAGACTCTGCAAGGACTTTGAACGATGATTTCGCCGTTTTTGCCTCGTATTAGCGATAGTGGGTGATAATGACCAAAGAGCACAAACCTGCAGGGTTAATTTGTTCAGGCGCCACTGTAAAAAATCACTGAAATCTACCGATGCTCGAACTGCGGATCTCGTATTGGGCAGCCGACGCTTACCAATTGAGTTACTGGGACAGTATTGCAAGTTCTTACAAACGAAATAGACTCTGCAAGGACTTTGAACGATGATTTCGCCGTTTTTGCCTCGTATTAGCGATAGTGGGTGATAATGACCAAAGAGCACAAACCTGCAGGGTTAATTTGTTCAGGCGCCACTGTAAAAAATCACTGAAATCTACCGATGCTCGAACTGCGGATCTCGTATTGGGCAGCCGACGCTTACCAATTGAGTTACTGGGACAGTATTGCAAGTTCTTACAAACGAAATAGACTCTGCAAGGACTTTGAACGATGATTTCGCCGTTTTTGCCTCGTATTAGCGATAGTGGGTGATAATGACCAAAGAGCACAAACCTGCAGGGTTAATTTGTTCAGGCGCCACTGTAAAAAATCACTGAAATCTACCGATGCTCGAACTGCGGATCTCGTATTGGGCAGCCGACGCTTACCAATTGAGTTACTGGGACAGTATTGCAAGTTCTTACAAACGAAATAGACTCTGCAAGGACTTTGAACGATGATTTCGCCGTTTTTGCCTCGTATTAGCGATAGTGGGTGATAATGACCAAAGAGCACAAAACTAGTTTAAATCCAAGATTTTAGAATTCTAAAATAGTTGCTTTAAAAGATAAAGAGTGACAAAATCTGTGAAATCTACAAAAACTTGTTATACTGATTATTCTTTCACCACGTGGTGAAAGAATGAGCAGTTGAGCAATTTCTTGATTGTATACAACACCCTGTCAAACTGTTAACTCTTTCTGATTTGATGTAAGATTTTTTACTACAAATCAGAACTCATCATTTGTTTCTATCAAATCATTTACTTCTACTATAATAACTCTTAACCGCATTCTTGAAAAGAGTCTTGTGCTCGATGGTCATATTATATTTTGCTCCTTGTTGACGAGTACAAGAAACATTTATTTTTGGGGTTGCAAACGGTCGACTATGTAAGCTCTTTCTTGCTTGTATGCAACGGTTTATTATAGGGAATATGTCGCTAATCCGTAATCTCAAACAAACGTTTAAAATAATATTTTTTTTCTTTTAATTTTAAGGATTAAATATTGTTTAACCAAAGTAAAACCTTAGCGTTCATTTCATGTGAACAAACGCATTACATTTCATTGAATATAGAATACAAAATTAAATAAGCAACACTTCAGTTTATGACTGTATATTTCTCAAATAAATTAGCATTTAACGGCAGACAAAAAAGTTATTTAAAGAATTGCTAATGCATTGTTTCTTCGCGATACAGATAGATGTTTTAAGCTGTTTATTCTCCGTTCTCGCTGTTTCAATTTGGTTTTACTCCACAGAATTAGTTTTACCTTCCCTACGAAGCATTGAACGATTTTGCGCTTATTTTGCACCAATACATCAAATTGCCAATGCCTTCAATGAAACAAGAAAACTTGCTGCGTATTGCAATATTCCGAACCGCTTTGGAGACAGACAAATTCAGCCCTACCACAATGCTTGCCTCGATGTTCTTACAGATTGAACTCTGTCTGAAGGAAGCTAATTTGCTCACGTCCGTATTCGTAGAACCTTTCTATAGGGAGTGTACGCAAAGAGGGAGAGTTGGGAGAATAGGGAGAGTTGTCTGCCATGGAAGCGCGGTCCATAAATGTTGTCTGCCATGGAAGCGCGGCCCATAAATGTTGTTGTCTGCCATGGAAGCGCGGTCCATAAATGTTGTTGTCTGCCATGGAAGCGCGGTCCATAAATGTTGTTGTCTGCCATGGAAGCGCGGTCCATAAATGTTGTTGTCTGCCATGGAAGCGCGGTCCATAAATGTTGTTGTCTGCCATGGAAGCGCGATCCATAAATGTTGTTGTCTGCCATGGAAGCGCGGTCCATAAATGTTGTTGTCTGCCATGGAAGCGCGGTCCATAAATGTTGTTGTCTGCCATGGAAGCGCGGCCCATAAATGTTGTTGTCTGCCATGGAAGCGCGGTCCATAAATGTTGTTGTCTGCCATGGAAGCGCGGTCCATAAATGTTGTTGTCTGCCATGGAAGCGCGGTCCATAAATGTTGTTGTCTGCCATGGAAGCGCGGTCCATAAATGTTGTTGTCTGCCATGGAAGCGCGGTCCATAAATGTTGTTGTCTGCCATGGAAGCACGGTGCATAAATGTTGTTGTCTGCCATGGAAGCGCGGTCCATAAATGTTATTGTCTGCCATGGAAGCGCGATACATAAATGACTTTATCTGCAAGGGAAACGCAATCTGTGGTATAAGATATCTAGAAAAAGGAAACTTGGAACTTACAGTTTAACTTACAATTAACATTAATTGTTTATTATTATTATTAAGCATTAAAGACATGGCCGTTGATCTCATAAAGTGGAATTAACATTTAAATTGTACATCGCTCGTTGTTGTGCCGCAATAACCCTCCAATTATTTTTACCTTTCGTGTAAGTCCTGAAAAGAATTATTAATTAATATTAAAAGATTAGACTATTTTAAAACTTAAACAATATAATTTATTAACAACATCAATTTATCAAAAGCACCAATTTTCATAAATATCAATTTTCACTTATTATCAATTTTCATTTGATTATTTTAGCGAGGGGAGATATGCGACAAGAATTATTAGTTTTACCGTTGTTGTCTAGGACCTGTTATTATGAGCACATAACTTCAAGTTTAGTCTTGGGCTCATCATCTCGCTTGCATCAGTCTTATACTGCCATAACTCTGTGGTGTGTGGCTCCTCCTCGTATATCTAATGCATTCGCCATTTGATCTACCTCCATGGGACACTCAACACTTACTCGTACTTTTAAGTCAAAATTCGTGATTATTTTCTTTCATGTCTGATCTCCATTTCTGCTCCTCGTTGTCTTTCGTATGCTACTGCACTCTCATTTTGTCTATAACTGAAACTCGCGTATTTCGTCCACAACTCTGGAGTGTGTGGCTCCGAACTCTGATTTCTTTCCTCTTAAATCATGATAGTGTAAATACTCGTACTCAAACTGCAACTCCTAAGTCATGTCTGCTAGGTCATATTCACTTCGCTACTTTTGTAAAATCTGTTTTAGACTTGTGGTTCCTTCGGCGGGGGGGGGAGGGGGAGTTCCGCCCTTCTTCCCCTTGGCGCTCATTGGTTCTTCTGAACCCAATGGCATCACTTCACAGCCCTTCTCAGCCCCTGTGGCCTGGCACATCTAAATTTATAGCATTTGATCTAAAAGTTCAAGTTGTCGTAAAGTTCGGCGCCAGTCAGACTCAAGCTTTCTTTTCCTTAAAGGACACCATAAATAATCAAATAAAAATGTCTCATGTGAGAACAATTTCTGGTCTCACACAATCTTTGTTTTGAGAGCGCCCTCTTTAGGCAGAAAAATTCTAGTGTTTAAAAGAAAAGTCAGGGGATCCATTACAAGTCACAGTAGTCATTAAAATATTTAAATATATTTAAGCCAACCACGATAATAACCTCGCATTGTTTCATATTTCTTTTAATCTCCACAATGGTACAAAAAATCTGATGGGGTCAGCACATGACTTCCTCTACAAACTCAAGTTCATTTGACAATTTCGAGTGTTTTCAAATACGCCTCCTTACAGTTTAATAAAGCAAATATTTCGAGAACGATTTATCCCACAGTGATGGGATTGATCTTATTTGTTTAGTCGTCAAAAGTTACTTATAAAACGAGCGTTTAATCAGCATATTTAGGCATATTCAGTTTTGTATTTCAGATATTAGGATTTTTGAGGGGCATTTGCAAAAGAAAATATATATGTCTTTTTTTTCCGAAAAGTACCAAAAACTAATTAGCACCATGGTAACCCACAAGTGACTCAAGGTTAATAGAATATTAACAGGTTGTCTCGTTCGCTATTCCCCCGATGGTAACATTTCTGGACAAGCTCTGAGGTCACTGCTAGACATTTTGATCTGTGGAAAAATGTTGGAAAACAATACGGTTTTATTTTAAAATGCCTTGCTTTAAACATCAACAAGATACATGAAATATTCAATAAAATAATGTGCTAACTCTGAAATATGACAAATGAACTCAAATTTGAATTCAAAACAAACTAAATTGTTGTAATTAACGGATGAAGGAGTCAAAAACAGCGGTTTGACAAATTATATACTATGGCAAAGATATGATTTTCCGGGTGATTTCGTATAACAAATACATTCAGCTTCTTTTTTACACAAAATTTACATATTTCATGTGTAAACTGATAATCTTTATTAATATTTTTACTCGCAAATATATTGCATAAATATGGATTTTATTATAGTATTTTTTTAACAATTACTTTTACAACACATTAAAGATTTAAAACGAAATATCCCGTTCAAATTCATTAAATAGAGACTGTGCACTTTACTGTTTGTATTATCTATTAAAGGTTTGAAGATTTGAAATAGGATATAACTAATGAGAAATATGTTAAAATAAAATTAAATAAGATTTTTATTTCTATAAAACTCTCCATATTAACTTTATCTATTTGCAATTAAATTTATAGTTCTTTAAAAATTTGATAATTTAAAATTTCCTGCATATAAATGCTATGGTACATATTCTGTCGAGTAAAAAAGTAAGCGTACCATTCCGTTCCTAATAGTTCCTATACAAAAATATTTGAACTTTATAATTTTCTGAAAAATGTCATCGATTTGATTTTAAAATAATTAGATTGCATCATTGTATGTTCAATGCATGTAATTAATATTTTCATTTTATATGCTTAAAGAAAACCCCGTTTCAGTATATTTAATGACATGCATCTGCTGTTTAATTTTGTGTATTTGAAGTCTTTGGGAATTCATTTACTTTCTTTTATGGTACAGATATTACCGTAGAATTCCGTCAATCGGCACTTTAAAATGCGACAGAAAATCGTGGAAAATAAAAGGGGGGCGGGGGTATCATCCGGAATTTTATGCTAAATGAAACAAAGTATTTTTTTATCATTTTATTCGAAGACGATTTTTTTTTCCTCCGAAATTTGTCCAATATTTATGGGGAAGGAGCTTTAAACTAAAAAGATTCCATTCAACGTTTGCTTTAAAATAAATAGGGGTAAATGTGTCATTTTAATGCGACTATAAATTTATTTTGTTTTTACAAAATTATCCATAAAATTACACTATTTCTCTTAACTTATGAATATCCCTTTCTTGAACAAAAACCATTTTTATTGAATCGAAACTACTCCGTCTTACTCATGATGAAGCCCTTCAATTTGACGAATCAAGATAGAAATGCCTTAACAGAAACTTTATTAACAAATTTACGAACAAGAAAATTCTTAACAAACTACATTTGACGTGACTAATAATTATTATTGCAATGGTTTGATAAAATATGTGTTTTCAAATTTAAATCAATTACTGTTTTTTCTTTAGATGATTTTGAAAGCTTCCTGACTTTCTCTCAAATATGAACGATATATTTTTTCTAAAACATGTAAAATTTTTGAACTAGACAAAAGCTATGCATTGTATTGCCTGGAAATAATATTTATTCTAATTTATACTGCGTTATTCATGCCTGTAAACCTCGGAATACAGTCAATATTTAAATGACGACTAACTTGCCCCATTTAGATTAGAAATATATATTTATATCCTTCTCAAACAGCTATTGGCTCTTCTCTGATCATTCACTATCTTTTTATATATAACCTTTGATCATTCAATTATCTTTCAACATAGCATTCAGCAATCTTTGTATAAGCTTCTCTTATGTTAAAATTTTAATAGCTTCTCCTCTCATCAAAAATTTGCTATTTCTTTTCATATGTACGGAATTTATTTTCGTAAACTTCACATTACTATGCATATATTGTTTTATTTTATTCTATATTGCTTGTACACAGTTACCATTAGATAATTATTTAAATAGCTTCCGATCAACGTTTCTCAATAGTTTTTCTCGTGTCTGTCAGAGAACGGGTCTAGCTAAGGCTCCTCTATATAGTAGAGGAGCTCTAGGTCTAGCTAGAGCTTCTCTACTACAGGCTGACTTATCAAGCATATTGAAGCCCATAGGTTTCCATACTACAGTTATAGAAATTATAAAATAAGTGTTTAAAATAAGTATTTTACATAAAAAAAGAAGTTTCATTTAGAATGTTGTAGAACTTAGTTCGCACATGTATGCTCCACTACTGGGTATCCAATTATTTATTAGCCATTGTTTTCTTCTTTCTGCGTTTCTGGGAAAGCGAAATAGACTAAAACCCTTTGTAGAATGATTAGAGCAGTTCGGTGCAAAACAACCACCCATAATTATTTCAATTATACTTCCTAAAGTGAAAATACGAATAGAGCTAATGCTAATGGATTGCGCTTCCAGCTATGGTGGGCTTCAATATGCTTGATGAGTCAGCTCGTATATAGAGGAGCCTTAGGTTTAGCAGTGACGTCACTCGTCTTTCCTTCCGGGGACAAGTTTTTCCCCGAACGAGACAACCTTATATATAAGATATTCTACGGACATTGCAAGTAACTTATATATCAAATTTTGTGAAACATTGTCGAAAAGGTTTTGAGTTAGAGTGGATACGTACATTGCCCAGACAGACAGATGGACATATGCGCACGCACGCACATACACACGCAGACGTAACACGAAAAATGATGGATTCATTTTTGTTTTAGAGTGCCAGAAACATGTAGAAACGTCGAAAACTCTAATTCATATTTTCGACCCTATTGCAATACTCTCCCTACACATTACCGTGTATTTTAGGAAAAGTAAAAAATATTTGAGAAGCGACAAACTAAAACCAACCATTTCTTGCAAGTATGTCATTTTCAATATTTTATCATATTTTTATAACAAACTAAAAGTTGTAAAATAAACATTAATAGCAAAAGCTCCATGTTATTCCTCTTCAATTTATCATTTTAAAAATCTATAATTTTTTTTTATTTTTGACATCTTATCGCGTGACGACATGACAAACAAATTAAGATTACAGTTTGAGCACTTCAGATATGAAAAACGAATGAGATTATTTAACACCCATTTAAGACTTCATTGAAGTTTACGAGCAGGTTGCTCAGAAGGCTTAACATTTTGATGCAAACTGAAAAGTTTTAATGCTGTTTCTAATGCATCGTGTCCCTGAGGGATACTTTGGTGTCTTAATCTGTGAAATTTTTTCTTCTTTTAGAACATTTGAATTTAATTTTGCCATTAGAGGCTCAAAATTTTGTCATCGAATGTTTCTCAATTTAGGAAAAATGTTTCAATGAAGTTATTTAATGCAAATATTTTTACTTTTCCTACATAGATATGTTAAACAAAATATTGTAACGGAATCGAAAATAGCATTATAAGAATTGTGCGTTTTCACTTAGATTGTCAAGTTCTATCGTCCATTTTAGATATAAAAAGAAAGATAATTGACTCAGAAGTTCGATGTATAGAACGTCGTCTGACCGTCGTCGAATATAATATAGTTGATTCAATTTCAGAATATTTACAAGGCGCAAAGTCAAAGATTTCCACGTCATCTCCGACCATTAGACAATTCAGAGATGACTTGAACTCGGGAACACGCCTATTTGCTTAAATCCCAGGCATCACTTCAGCGCACAAAAGCATAAGATTTTCATATTTCATGCCTCAATTCATACCAGAATTTTGATTGACATCTCAAAAAGAGAAATTCTCCACATTACTTTTAGGCTGCAAAAACAGATATCGAATAAAAAATGGTTTGGAGTACCTAAAAAGCAAACTTATAACTTTTCAACGAGGCATTCAAATTTAAAATTATATTAATTGAATTATGTGGAATCTGGTCAGAAGAAATGTATGTGTGTTTGCGTGTATGAGTGTGATTTTACAACCACAATATCTTAAATCGATAAATAAAGATATTTTTAAATAAATTATACCAATATGTCAATATTTTAATAAAAGAACTATTTTGATTTTGAGTGAGATCGAACTTTGAAATGACCCTTATATGTTCACAGCCATTCATTCTTTTCCTCCATATTTCAAATCAAAGTGAAACTTTATATCTAAACGACCTCTTCATTCCTCTGCTGCTTTTTTATGCAGGCTGGAATCATGTTCGTTGTAACGTTAGTGAATCGAAAATCTCTACAATATACGATCCTTAGAAAAGGCAATTAAAACGTAAGTACTTTTAAAACCACCCGGGCCTGACTAACGCAGGGCATACGGTGCAATTGCCCTGCATTAGAGGGGCCCCGAATTAAATAATTGCATCATTAAAAAATTAACGACTGTTTCTTAAAAAAAGTAATTATTCCATCGGATTATTCCATCGGTCTAGTAAAAAGATTCATTTTAGAGATATACAAGATCGCACTAATTCAAGATGGTCTTGTGGCAATTCAAGATCGTATATTGGCTTCTTGGATTTGATAGAAAGTGTAAATAATTTAAATTCCATTAAAATATATGTAAGAGCTTCATTTTTATACTTGTTTCCTAGAATGCAATTGTGTTTTTGAAAAAATATTTTTGTTCTTTTCATATACGTCAAAAAGTGTAGGGGGGGCATGAGTAGCGTCTGCCCCGGGCCCCTGAAAACCACAGTGATACACTGCATTTAAAGTGATAGTTTAGGGCGCACGGGTGCATTATGCAAGAGCTCTTATTCCAATCAGGATTCGAAGCACGAATATCCGCCTGTCCAGTCGACGGTGAATTTATGGAATTGCTGGACGGTAGTCTTTTCTTCTATAATTGCCGTATGTCATACATATTTTACTTTAAAAAAGAAGTAACAATATGTTCAGAATTCTGATATGGACCGTTATCAAGACAATGAATAATTTTTTCAAATTTATTACTAAATTGATGTGCAACATCACTCATTTGTAGTATCACTCCTTCCATATTTCGAACGGGAAAATGTTGATGTGTGTTACATATGACGATGGTACAAGGTGGCCAGTGTGAGGTTTCAACATTTATTTTTAATTATACACTTTTGATAAAATTAATAGAATGCAGTTTATTTCGTCAGAATCGGAATACTAACGACGAAATTATCGGCGATGAAACGTTTGGATGAGTCGCTTACCGCATAATAGTGTATAGCGCTGATGTCGATATACAGGTATAGTAGATCTAAAAATAATTTTGTTGCATTTATCTACCAGAATTAATTCTAATACAGCTTAAAAAGTATGTGTATAATTTGAAGAAAAATTGCATATTGGATTCTGTACTGAATTCGGCAGTGGTACATAATTTCGTTTCATCCCCTTTACATTTCTTTCATGATTTACTCAGGCATTGACGTATTCACAATTCACTTTTATTCGCATCACGTCAACAACCCAACTGAACGATAACGAGCTTATGTACATCTGGGGAAAATTTTGGAACAAGCATTTAACTCGTGAAGTTTCTAGGCAATCTACAAAATTCGAGAAGTTTCCAGAACTCGCCAAAAGGCGACAATTTGGCTATATTTCACTTGAGACTCTGACTTCTAAATTACAACAATGGTTCTCTGTTTATGGTGGCATTTTAGTTACATACTTCCGTTTCATCCCATCACATTTCTTTCATGGTTTATTCCGCACCCGCTATCCTAAGATGTTTCACATCGAAAAATTCAAATTATATAATTCCTAAATATCTCCTCATTTAAAAATTGACATTTATCGCAAAAAAAACGCCTTTAATTATGTCACTTTCTTATTTGTTTTGCTTATTTTGTACATTTCAAAACATAGAAATAATTTTCTAGCAATCTAAAAATTATCAAATAGTCATTGACAGATAAAGTGCCATGTAATATGCTTTATTCCAGTCTAATGTTTTCAAGATTTGACATCCTACTACGTAATTTAAAGAAAAATGAAATCGCGATGTATACCTTTCAAATGTGCAATGCTTTTTACTGAATAACACTTGAGGACACTTAAAAGAATGTACTTTTCAGATTTCAGGTAGTTTTATCAGATAAATGAACATTTTCACGGCAAATTAAAAAGTCTTAAATCTGCTTCTAATGCATTTTTCCCCCTGGGATGTCACTTAAATGTCCTAACTTGTTCGAATTTTTCTTTTAGAACGTCTAAATTTAGTTTTGCTATTAGATCTTGTTATACAAAAAGATTGGGGTTTTTTTATTTTTCAGAATGGCAGACGAGAAAATCATTTTAGTGCAGCATACAAGGGAGTAATCATAAAAGCAAAATTGATTTGTAGCTTTGAATCGAATTGTAGCGTGCAAACGTGGTAATTGAGGATTGTAGTGTGCAATAGACCAAGTGGCGTGACACGGATTATATTCTGGTCCGTGTTTACAAATGTTTTCCTGCGTACTTATACACATTTGGGGAAGGTTTATAAAATTGCTCTCAAAGGCTGTCACTCAATTTTTTAGCTTTGCGATGCATTTAAACAACAGTTGAGTTTTGGAGCAAAAGAGAAGTAATTCGGTAAAGATGTGTTTTGTGTTCATTTTCTCATCATACGGATTAAATTATTCAATTTTTTTACCTTTTCTTACAATACATAGTAATAAATGTGGCCCAAATTATATATTTTCTTAAAGAAAATTTACACAAAACTATCACGTCGCGAAATACCAAGGGTTCTGCGGAACACAATTTGAAAAACGCTGCTGTTAAAAAAAAACTATTTTTAGCCTGACGTGTGTGTGCGTGTGCAATGTATGTATCCACTCTAGATCAGGAACTATTCGACGAAATTTCACAAAAGAAAAATAATTTCAGAAAAATAAAACTAGCCTTTTCTTCAAAATGGCCCGCAAGAATAGTCAAAATCTGAAATGAAAGACTACACTTGCTGAAATGTAGTAATTAACTGTTTGTTTCATGCGCAATGTTTAACAACAAAACGAATAAGACCTATCCAGTGATTCTAAGATAAACGTGTTCTAGAGATATTAAATTTTTTTGGAATTCTAGAAGCTGAGGACGTTTTAAAATGTAAATTGCCAAATGAAAAAGAAAATTGATTTAAACTGCAAAATGGATATATCAAGTAAGTAACCATATCATTTTAGACAATTAATCTCAATTTAAAATATTAATAGAAGAGAAAAAGAATATTTGAGTCTGTAGCGAAAGACATGTGCTACCCACATTAATTTTTTTTAATTTGAAGTCATATTTCTTATCAATTTTAAAACCAATAAAAGTTAATAAAATATCATTAGAAAAAAACCACATTGTACTCCTCCAGCTTCACATTTTAAAATTCTACTCTTACATATAAATTAATTTCAGATACAAATAGCTATATAAATGTTTACACTTTAAAACACTAATTGTCAATTAAACCGTCTAAATTTCACTTTTATACGTCTCTTGGATAAATTAACATTTCACGGCAGAATAAATGTTTCACATCTGCTGCCAATGCAAGAAGACATTTAGATGTCTTAATATCTGCGATTGCTGTGTAATTTTCGAGATAAATGAACATTTCATGGCAGGCTAAAAAATCTCAACGCTACCGTTAATGCATTCTTTTATACTTAAATGTCTTATTCTGTTCGAATTTTACTACTTTTAGAACGTTAGAATTTGTTTTTCCGTTAGAAATGTTGCCACGCAGGATTACTTCGTTTAGATTAAATGTGTAAGCTCAGACGTCAGATATTTATCTTGGCGAAATGCATGCATTGTTTCGATTTAAATACATGCATTACACGAAAAATTCTACTTACGTGATTGCTGTGGCAAGGACATATGAAAATGTGAAGTTCTTTCTCTTGAGCTGTCGTTTTTCTCCTGCAATTAAAAATAATTATTAAACGTATTTAGGATCTGAGTAGTTGACTGCAACTATGTGTAAAATTTGTTTTCTGACAGAAAGTAGAATCTCGGCATTTTGATCTTAAGTCTGACTTTTTAACTACTGACTTTTAACTACAAGAACTCTATATTCTCCTCCAGAATCTAAGATTCCAGTTTTACTTCGTTTAAGCTTAACACAGATATACAGGTTGTTTCAAAAAGACTGATTAATCTTATAACTTTTGAACCGTTACAGCTAAACACATACTTTCAAACTTTCAATTGGAAAATTGTTTTAAATCGTAACTCTAATAATACACGGACCCACTCTAAAGTATACGGGAGTGTTTCGAATCGTAAGAAAAATGTGTCTAAAATATTTTTTAACTGGGGAGATATTTGCATAAAAATACGCAATTTTGGTTTTTATACAGCTTCTTTAAAGGAAAAAATCCAATAACTCAAAAAATGTTTATACACGTTGATGGAATAATAGCTAGTTTGGAATCTGTACCTATACAATCAGAGTGTGTGTGGAACAAAGCAACATTCCTCACGTACACCAAAAAACCACTTTGTTATCAAGCAATTTTGGAAATAATTTAGAGACCCTCCATAAAACAAAGCTTTAGTGTACCTTGTGTGCTTATTTTTACTGCAAACCACTATTCAATTATGTAAAGAACCTTGCTACCCCAACCGGGAATCGAACCATGGATCTTCGTACTGACCAGCCGACGCTCTACCGTTGAGATATACTTTGACGGAATTGCAATCTCTTATTCTCGATGTGGACTCTGCATTCTCCATCTTCTAATGTCAATTTTTTAACAGTAGAAGTTTCTTCAACAGTAGCTTGTCAGCTGGAATGTCTATCTTGTAACAGATAAACATATTTTTGGATAACTATATGTATATATATATATGTTTATTTTCACAGTCACAAAAGTAGAAGTTTCTTAAACAGTCCACTTTTCTAACTGAGAAGTAAGTCCCTAACTCTTCCACGGTCTATGCTATTTAAAATGTCCCTCTCAGATTTCATAAGCATTAGTAAATATAACGTCTCGTGTGGAAAAGTGAATAGCATGTGGATTGACTTCATGAATTTAAGTTTAAAAAATTACATTTTACACGCTGTTTTGCGGGCATGAAAGTGTCAAGAATGCCTTGTAGACCAAAAATAACTATTTATAGGCTTGCTATTAGAGGTTACATTGTAGCAGCAAACATTACAGTTAAGAAAAATTTGAGCAACGTATATAAGAACAAATAAAATGATAATGCAGCATGATACACGCTTATACAAAATAGGATCAAAAAGTTCGGAGACTGTACCGATATCTACAACCCTGATTGGAGGAGAGGGGAACTATTTTACCGTGGCGTAGAGGCGCATGTGACTCGAGATGTGAAAAGGAAGAAGCAGGTCAGGTGCTGTTGTTGTTGAGACTCAGACCGTCCGACAACCCTGATTGAAGGAGAGGGGAACTATTTTACCGTAACGTAGAGGCACATGTAACGCGAAATCTGAAAAGGAAGAAGCAGCTCAGGTGCAATGTTTCTGTCGGCGATTTCCCCAAAAGCTGGCAGAATTCGATATTCGCACGTTGTTCTTCAAACGCCATTTCCGTTTTCGACGAACTCGAAGACTACAGTTCACTGGCACGCATTGTCTGGAAAAACACCTACTTCTTCATTTCACATCTCGCGTCACATGTGTCTCTACGTCACGATAAAATAGTTCCCCTCTCCTCCAATCAGGGTTGGAGATATCAGCACAGTCTCCGAAATTTTTGATCCTATCTTGTATACGTTGTTTTCTTATCCTTCGCACAAAGTGTATTTTACTTATTGAAACATGTTTTTTGTTTGTTTTTTTCTATCTATCATGATTCCTGATGGAACTTCAATACACTTCATCACAGTCCCGGCCACACACTTAGCAACAGTAAACCTTCGGGTCTGTCGTGTGGTCTGGGTTTTCAACACTTCATCACAGTCATCATCTTCAGAAATCATACGATCACTGTGTTAGACGACTAATTCGCATCCTTTACACTTCCCCTTTTTCTCAAATTCACAGTAGAGTGACTGTCTCAATTTTAGCTATTTGCTTTCAAAGTCCTCCAATTCAGCTTTAAAATCACGCGTTACGCTGGTCACCACAGAGCTAAGTGCTCCCCTGCATAAATTATTTAGAGGGTGGGGATTCACAAAGAATTTCAACTGCTGGTTCATCAAAATGTTCTTGAAACGTCTGTTCTTTTCAGAATCGGCTATTTATAGAAGCTATATATGATGACTGATATGCATTCAACATCAAATTTTAGTGAGGGTAAGAGGAGCTTGCCTAAGATTTTCAATTCTGACTTTAAAGATGTCACTTCCAATTAAAAAATCGATATTGTCCTTGCAACATCTATTTCTAAGGATTGGCTATATATAAATCTTAGATAATGACTGATATGGATTCAGCATCAAATTTCTGAGGGGTTTGGCAAGTTCACTAAGGATATCTGTCCGTGTTCATGCGGAGTACGATCACGTTAAACATGTGGGTCCGAAAGTCCTTCCGAGAGGTTGGTGGTAGGGGAAGGAGGGTACGGTCCCTGTGGATGCCTCCCCCACTGGGTTCCGGTCTAATTTGGGTGGCACTTCCCGACCATCCAAACAGTTACCTTACACCTTTCTGGTAAATCGGACGGTCTGGGTTTCAACAACAACAACTAAGGATATCTACTTTCGAATCTAAAGATGTCCCTTTCGGTCTTTCCGAAAATTTGTATTACTATACGAAATTAGTGTACAAGAATATTATAAAAAGGCTTAACAGTTCCAACAAAAATAAAGCACATACATTACTTGTCACTATATAATTGCTCCTTCATAAATGTTTTGTTAATCTATTGTATTTGGTTCATAAAACTAATAGGTTACTTTAAGTATAATTTTACAAAGTTCTTACTGAATTAAAAGTAATTATAAAATTATTTGAATTTACATAAATTAAATTATAGTAATATACATAAAGAAATCTAAAACACATAAAAATCTTAAAAGAAACAGCAATCTAAAATTAATACATATGACTATTGGCGCATGGAGATTGTATCTGTAGACCTGCAAAACGATGTGAAGCGATGTGTCTAGGTCTCTCCTACAGTGGAGAATCGGGATAAAATAATTTCGGGAGATAGAAAACTCGGGTCCAAAATTCGCAAATATAAAGTGCCATGCTATATATTTTAGCTAGGTTACAGATAAAATAAAACATACAGTAAATATACGATAATCCGGCACGATTAATTAATTTAAAACAGAATATTGGCCAATAAATGTGATATTTTTTCCTTGAAACCTTACGCAGACTGAATTACACTGTACAGAACATAAAAACGTTTAATTTAATTTAAATATTATAGAGTAAGCTTCAATGAACAGAAATCTTTATACAGAAGCATTAAGTTTACTACATAATTAAGCATTGAGTTTACTACATCTAAAAATTTTAAAAAGTTGATTAAGTATATATATATATATATATATATATATATATATATATAATTAAAATAAAATATACTTGATCGTAAATTATTTGGATAGACGACCTTGTCTCTCGTGAGGCTTCGCCACTGCTCTACTAACCAGAACTGTCGATTGAGAAATGTGAATTATACATTAGTTGTGTGCCGGAGACGATATTAAATATTTTGAGAGAGAAGTAAACAAAGCCGGGCTAACATTATCTCGAGCAATACACACAATGGCAAATTCGCACTCCTTTCCCGTATACACAATAGCTATTCATAAATACTTACTGGCTAAAGGAATAAAATATTTTTCAAATGTATTTAAAATGCAAGTACACTATGACTGGCAGTTTCTTACCATTTACAAAACGCTCTTAGTACTTTTTTTTGTATTATTCTTTTTCTTTGTGCTTCTCCTAAAGTCCTCCTATTTCTTCTGCCCTATGCACGTGCCTAGTTGGTCTGATGGTTGAAACAGACCTGGATGTAAAATACTCCGTGCATTGCAACGAAGTAATAATGTACACATCGAAAATTCAATACAAAGTAGGAAAATAAGTTCTCCAATATCCAATAGATGGCAGCACCACATATTAAAATTTCAGTTCCTTAGGAATAGAATTGATAGACAAATTAAATATTTATATTTACCCCTAAATTTGGAATTAGCTTAATTGTTTTTAATGCAGTTTATTTTCATCAGGCTTGTATATGCTGTTTATGTCTACCCGAAACCCTCTAAAATTTGAACCACTTTTCAAGTCTTTAAATTCGGATGGAACATCGTGTTCACATTTAAATGCAGTAAACTTTGATTATTTCAAATAAAGGAAACATTTCATTATTACCAGGGCTGTCCTAAAGAAAATTATTGAGAGTATACGGTGCTGTTTCATTTAAAGAATATTGAAATTGCGGGGTTCCAAGGGACAAAGCCCCTGGTGGAGGTTTGAAATGGGGGCTCTGCCCCTTGAAAATTTTTAAATAATTTAGGCCATATAATTCCCATTAAGCTCAAAAATCACTGTTTTCACAATATTAATAGCTTAATGCTTAACAGGATGTATATTAATATATATATAATATATATATATACATATATATTAATAGACTAACATATTTTGATCATTTTGTAACTTGGAACTCTTTCTATTTTTTTTTCCTGAACTTACTTTTGTTTTCTTGTAACTATTCACTTACTCACTTTAATATTACCTACCTACATAAATCTAAGACTGGTGGTCTATCGTTTAACAAAGCCCAAGGTGGCAATTGCCACTTTCATCAGTTTTTCATTCCTCTCCTGGTCGTAGGCAGGATATTATATTGGGGTTTGGGGGGTTCAGGGGTTTCTCCTCGTTTGTTTCCATTCAAGTTTGTAAATGACTAGCAAAAAAAAAGGCTGAACTTTTTTGAAAGTTTCCCAAAAACCAATAAATACAAAAACTTTCTTGAGGCCTTCAGGGTACGCGACACGTACTCAGTATTTTTTAAAATTTCTTGAGAGTACGCGCCGCATACAGCGCGTACCCTTTCGGGACAGCCCTGATTATTACAATATTCACAGGATTCTTAACAAGATTTATGTTAAGAATCCTGTCAATCCGAATTATGGAGAAGTCGAAATTTGTGACCCACCGGCAAGACCTTCCGGTTATAATTATAGAGATTCTACTCTATATCTTTGATAAGAATATTTAAAAATGGAAGAAAAGCAGAAACAAACTGACCCACACATACAAAATGGAAATGCTTTAACTTAATGTTTACCTCTTAATCGGTGGCATAACAGATTAAGCTCATTCCCTTAAAGGACTGGCTTACTTTCACAGCTTCTCGTCTTTTTTTTTTTTTTTCTCTCCATGATTTTATCGCATAGTTATAGTCAAGGCCTGATTAAAGAACGGACCTCCGGGGCCGCGGCCTTGGCCCCCCAAATGTTAAGAACTCCTTAAATACTGCATGTGATAAAAAAAAGTAAGAAAAATTAATTTTTAATTAATTTAAAACTGCTAATATTAGTTTTTTATTTTGCAATACAAGATAAATTAGTAGTTTTAAATATTATGCATCCTTTAAAGTCTTATTATATTCTTTCGTATTAAAAAGTTTAGAAGTTTTCTACATGCACCAAGAGCTTTCAAATATGTTATGTGTTGATGTTTTGCATGTGTTTGGTATGCCGTGAGTACATGGGGGCCCCAAATTAACAGCCCCACTTTATATGGGGCCCCACTTTGGCTTAAGCAAGCCCTAGTTATAGTTACAGAACGCGCTTATAGGAGGCCTAAAGTTGAGATTACGATCTCATTACACATTGCAGATAACAGTATCCAGGAACCGATTTCACTCTTAAAGTTTCAAGTTATTCGTCTAGGAGCTTTCAATACATGGCTCTTGCTCATCCACATCGTAGGTTCTGCGACCAGTAGTTACGCCTGCAATTTAAACCTACATTAATTACAATTTAAGATGTCATAAAATCAACATTGTCATAGGGAGCTCACATTTTAGTGTAGGGCCTCCCAAACTGTTGGTTTGCCCCTTACTTAGAGCCTAGGCTTAAAGTAGTCCATAGATGCTGATATCTATAGTAGAAGAGCGAATATTGATTTTTTTTTCCCGAGAAAACTTTGTAGGATATTCTTCAAATATAGAGCTAAAATGTAATCGTTTGAGTACATCAGACGAGTCATATAGTCAGCCGGAGATAAGTGATTCAATTCCCCTTTTAGAGAAAAGTTCTTTACAACCTGTTTAAATAAAATTTTAAACTTTCGTCACCTTACCTTGATGACAGAGTCAAAGCGCTTTTATATAAAGCGTTACATTTTCTATAAAATGTGTCATTTATCCGTGCAATTTGTTAACAAATAATTTTCATGTTGTCTACGTTTAGAATGTACTGAAAATACTAAAAAGCGTTCCTCTGCTACATTCAAGATTATAAATAGCTGTAAAGTTGGGGAATCACATATGGTACTATGGGCATTATTAGGTGAAATTTTTAATTTGACTCAATTTGACTTTTATGTCTTTCCTAACATACATTATTTGAGTTATATATATATATATATATATATATATATATATATATATTATATAATATAATTATTATACAATTATTATATATATATACAATTATTATATTTATATATATAATTGAAGAATTTTTATTTTGCTTGTATTATATATACCTGAGAGATATATAATTAAAGAATGTTCTTAAGAGATACATTAATAGAGAATGTTCTGTATAATATAAGAGAAAGGAAGATGGACTGAAATGTAAATGTGACATCAAAAATACTATACGACAAGCCATTGAATATTTTAAAAATACATGATAAGAAAACATTATAAATAATTACTAAATTGGTATAAAATACCTCTTTTTCCCTGTTCCATATAAAAGTTTAGGAATGGAATAAGAATTACATGTGGTAAAGAGGGGTGAATAATTTTTTGTACAACACATTAAGATGAAATTATTGATATAAATCATATATGTAATGCATGTACTTAAGGTACTAATCCCCTTGTTCCCTGCATAAACTTACATGGTGTAAATGCAAGAAATGTGTTTAAAGATGAAAAGTTGCAAAACAGAAACATTGTTTTGCACGATGAGCTAGGCTTTTTCTAGCTCCCAAAAATTTTTTTGAAATTGAATAAATTAAATAAATTGATTAAAGTGAAAAGCATTTCCGAAACCATATACGTTATCAAGGGCCATACATGTTTCGTTAATATGGATTCTACGTTTCTGTGTGCATTACTGTAAATTGTATTACAGAAATAATGCACATGGACATATATGTTACTGAAATAGTTAATTTTCTGTGTAAATTTCAAAAATTTTAAATTGAGTGACGACCTTGAGCAAATATGGGCCACTGTTCAAATATTGCATTTTTTCGATCAAAAGCGTAAAAAATAATAAAAATTAAATACCCTCAATATAATCAAATTAATGCATTATAAATAGCTGCAAGATTATAAATAGCTTAAAATATATATATATTTTTAAAATTATTTCATAAATTTGATATTATATATATATATATATATATATATTAAAATTGTAAATCCAATGGTAGAATGGAAGTAGTAACTCATAATACACTAACTATCTTAAAATTTGCCTACAAAATACAATGAAATAAAGTGAAATTCAACCATAATGAGGAAATTAAAATACATATAACAGGTCATAAAGCTAAAGATAATCAACAAATATCAATGGTGTGGAATCGAAAATAGGAATACAAAATGTATCAAGCATTAAAGTTTACACGTGGAAAAACTCTAGGCTTAAGAATTGTTCATTTAGAAAAAACTATTTTTAAAGTCCAAGTGTTTAATCGAAATGAACACAAAAATGCTTGTTTCTGAACCATAAGATAAATTTTATCTATAAAATTGTGTTATATATATATATAATTGTAAATCCAAAGGTAGAATGTAGGCTCAGAAAGGTAAGCTCAGATTCACATTTTCTTACTTTCGTTCTTTCTATACATTATCGTACAAAATAATATATATAATTTAGACTTATTTAAAATATATCGAATTTGCATTAAAAATTTTCTGTTTTACTTGGCAAAGTGGAGTTTATTAAAAGAAATCGCTAAAAATAAAAATGAAATTTAAAATATCTCAAGGATGGTTCACTGTAAATTATTGGGGTGTATGAGAGAGATTCATTTTATCAACAAAAGTTAAGTGTACAAACATTTAATACATACATATAAGTATATTTATTAACTATTTTAGGTTTTGCCAATTTTGGAAGGCGGGAATTTGTAAAAGTCTACTTCTATTCTCTTGCTCAAATCCTATCAAAATCTAATCAACTGCAGTATAATTGATAAATGACTTAACTGCCAAATTTCATGAAATTTTGTCGGATAGTTTTGAACTAGAGTGGATGCATACACATTGCTCAGCAGGCACAAAGGCATTATTAAACAAATCAATACTTTCTTAAAGAAAGCAGGCATATGAAAAACACACGTTGAAAATAGTCAACTCGTGTTCCACAGTGTTCATAAAGTAAACCTATCGCAATTCGAATTCCACTTTTCGGCCTCATTTCAAAAACTTTCCCTGTACATCACCATATCGAAAATTGCAATATTTGTTCTGCAACTAAACTCAGGTAAGGCCTATTTTGTAAGATTAAACTCATTGAGAAATATCCTGAGATAGCGTTGGTGCCAGTCCAGTCTTGGCATCCAGACGCAGTTCTTTCAACTATAGTGGGAAAAGTTGTTTTCTGCAAAATAAATCGATGGCAAGTTTTAGAAAGGTACTGGAGGTGAATCGTTGCATTAAGCATTATTGCAACGATCAGTCAAAACAAAAGTTATTTCTGTCGATAATTTCAACAGGGGTATGCTAAAGATCATTAAAATTATCTGGAACATATCCCAATAGACCTTTCAGAAATATTATCACTTAGCTAGAAGTGGGAATCCAAAACGTGGTCTTATACACGCGTTTGCTACACTATATACTCTAAATAAAATATTTCTTGCTCGTTTAATTATTTCAATGTTGGTATATCAAGACATATCAAGTCATTTCAAATGTAGGCATATTATTAAATGAAATATTTTGCGTATCATTAATCAATTATATCACTAATGCTATTAGGGATATTATTAGTGACTCTCTTCAATCTGAACTACTGAGGCGGAATTTAAAGATCTTATCGCAGAAGTGGATTTTGTACTAGTTACTATATTATTTACTGTTCTTTCCTTACATACATATTACTTTCCTTACATACATAATGTATAAGTAAAGTATTGTGACGGGGTCAAAAATTCTAATTCGATTTTTCGAAGGGAGAGCACGTTTCAAGCATCCCTGATCACGAATCAAACATTTTTGAGGTGATGACTATGTGTGTGTGTGTGTGTCAGTGAGTCTGGGGAGACGATAACTGACGAAGGAATGGACCGATTCGAACGAAATTTGGTACAAGAATCGCAATCCGTGAATACTGGAAGCCTATTGTTTTTATACGCAATTGAATATTCAGAACCCCCCCAAATTTTCGAGTGAAATTTTGAAAAAATCATTAAAAAATCAAAACCTTTAATGAAGTTACGCAAATAGACTTTTCTTGTGTAATTTTTCATTAGAAAACGATTGACATAAATTTTAGAACGCTAGCATGAACCGTTCTCGAGATATTGCACATTTTTTTAAAAAATCGTGTAACATAAAAAAAATATTACCTATTGAGAAACATGTTCACTTTTCATATGTAATATCATGCGATAATTTGGGTGACATCATTCTCGTGGATCTAGCTCGTTCCATTCATGAAAAAAGATACTTTGAGTAATACTTTTGTATCTGAACGCCAATAGTCATTTATCTGCTGTAAGAATAACTTATTTCTTCATCCATAACGCTTGGCGAGATTTTGACGACGAATTGGTGGATTGTCGCCAACTTGGCGACTTGTTTAAATGTTGCTAAATTAACGAAAAACTCACCAAAAGGATAAAAATGAGGCTAAATCTATGAAAATGGCGACTCATTGACGAAAATTCAATATCTTGGAAAGAATATATCTTCTGTAAGAATAACCTATTATTTTACTGTTAAAGTAGTAAATTCATTGCTTTATATAAGGAAAGTCATATGTTGCCCACATCAGATTTTTTCATTCTCTAATTTACTTGCCTCTGACCCGTTTGAAGAAATGAGTTATAAAAGAGACGGGGGAATTAACTACAAATGAAATTGCAAATTATAATTTACCTGTATTACATTTGTATAATGAAGAGGGTACAAAGGAAGATAAGTGTTTGACGACAAGCACTTTTGACCATAAATGTGTTCAAAGTCAAAACTCAGATGAATCACCAGTCACAGTCTCATCTTATTCAATTATGACAAATATTGAAAATTCATCTAAATATGAAGCACAAAAAGAAGTATCCAGAAATCCATACTTAATAATAGATGATGCAGAGAATGTTAAAAAGAGAAACTGATTTGTGCAATTCTTCTACTTTATCGATAGTTCAAAATTTTCGATTTCGTTTTTCTCTTAACATAAAATTTTTGACGCATATAAACTTTCATTTTACTTTCCCTGCAATACATGGTAATGTATAGAGAAGGTATTGGAATCATGTCGAAAATCGCAACTCAAGTTTTCGACGGATCTACACGTTTCGAGACCTCTAGAATGCGAAAAAACTATTTTTAACGTGACGTCTGTGTGTGTGTTTGTGTGTCTGTGTGTCGGTCTGTGTGTCTATGTGTCTGTGTATGTGTCTATGTGTCTGTCTGTCTGTGCAGATTTTGTATCCACTCTAACTAAAGAACTAATGGACCGAATTTCATAAAATTTGGTAGGTAAGTCACTTGCGGGCGAATCTGATGCTGATTAGTTTTGGGTACGATTCGGGATAAAAGAACTCGCCTTTTTTACGAAATGGCCCGCAAAAGCATGTATCCACTCTAGCTGAAAAACTAATGGACCGAATTTCACAAAATTCGTTAGATAAGTCACTTGTGGGTCACCCTGGTGCTGATTAAATTTTGATATGATTCGGAAAAAAATAACCTGCCTTTTTTTTGCAAAATAGCCATCAAAAACCACCAAAATCTAAAATAAAAAACTACGTATGCTCAAATATATCCATTAAATGCTTATTTAATACGTAATTTTTAACGAAGGAAAGAATAAGATCAACCCCATTACACTAGGACTAGACGTTCTCGAGATATTTTAGTTTTTTCGTATTTTCTCTACGCTACCTTTAAAAAAACGAGAGCGAAAATCAAACGAGAGCGAAAATTGAATTAAAAGTGAATTAACTTTAATTAAAATAAAGAGAACGTGGATATAAGTCTGCAGGGAAAGTCATGTGCTGCCCACATCAGGTTTTTTGATTTGGTGTCAGTATTCTGTCATCTAGTTGTTATAATGTGTTGGGTAAATATAATGCTCATTAGATTTAGACCATTATTACATTATCAAATATTCTATATGGCATCCCATATCAACACATTTTCTGGCGTTGCTATTGTTCGAGTTATTCCCAAACACCGAGTATATTCCTATAGAGAGACTAGAACGAGCTAGCTCGATAAGGGTCAAAATTCAAAAATTTAAAATATACCGCAGAAGGCAACAATATACTAAATGTGTACCTTCTAGCTGTTCTCATTCGCAAGTTATTTTCAAAAAGATCAAACACATTTCTATAACGGGCCCAGGACTGGCGGGACCGATAAGGTTGCAAATCAAAAGAATTAAAATGTTACCACTTGCCAAATTTGGTACCATGTACCAAATTTTATGTTACTGTGGATTATGTGTGTTAAAGGAACATATTTAGTTATAGGGTCTCAAAGATTTGAATCACATTGACAAACAGACAAAGACCAGATCAAGTTAAATAAAAGGTTGTAATAATGAGACCCTTCATGTTTGTTATAATAATATTTCACTGTATTTTTTTATTTGGAAAATATTAAAATATACTTACTTGCACCGAGGCCATGTTTGCCACTTGTTGTTGAACTTCTTACTGCCCCCGAGGAAGGGAATCAATTCTTGCTGATTTCTGTTATTCATCGTTTGCTAATTTTGTTTTTCAACAGTAATGTATGGTTAATTTAATAATATAATTTCCATATAAATTTTCACATAATTTGGTAAATTATATTTCTATATACTTAAAATATCGTCAAATCTATTGACAAGTAAATGATAAAGTAAACTTTTGAGAGTAAAATTTTCATTCTTCATATTTATTAGGAAGCCAATAAATGTACAGAATAGTTAGTTCATTCGTCTAAGAATTTTTATATTTATTATTTTCAAAAACACTATCATCACCATATGATTAACTTAATAATTCCCATATATTTTTTCACACAATTTGGTAAATTACATTTCTATGTAGTTAAAATATTCGTCAAATTATTCTATTGACAGGTAAATAATATTAAAGTAAACTTTTGAGAGTAAAGTTCCCATTCTTCATATTCATTATTTAACAGATAAATATGAATGTAGAGTAGTAAGCCAGTTCGTCTAGAAATTTCTATGTTTATTATTTTCAAAAACACTATGGTCACTATATTTTAAAAATTTAGTGTAGATTGTGTTTATGTATAGGATCGTAATTGGATTTACTGTGCTTAAAGAACTATATGAGGATTTAGTAATTTGGATAAAACACTACAAATTCTCTTTCAAGCTTAATTAACTCTTGCATAAATAAGTACTGCTTTATAACTCACATTCTAAATGATATTTGATAAGTATTTCATGAGTTTATCATTCGTAGTAATGTTACACATCTATATACAACATACTACACAGTCAAAAAGTCGATCTAAGATAAGATGCATTTTGAATTCCAAACTCTCGTTTTACGAAATTTCTCTGAATTTTACTCAAACAGAACTCAGCACTCCTTTGTTTACCAGCGTGTATGTAAACAATACATCACTAGAAAGAAACATAGTAGAAGAATCTGGATATAACGCAACAAGATTGTTCAGATAGATAACATCTTCATCGGGATACATTTTTATGTGGTATGGCTAGAGTCGCTTTACCGTAAACAATGGATAACATATTTTGATTTATAGTTTATATAGTATTGGACCAAAAATTTGTGGTTCACTGCTTTCAAATATGAATATTTATTTTTATTCTCAAATTTTGTTTTTTAAATATTCTTCTTTAATATTTAACCGTGCAATTCTATCAAGTAATTTAAAACGTCAGTTTAAAAATATGCGTTACTTAACAGATACTATTAGATGCACTAAATTGATTCACTAAATTGATTCACATTTGATGCACTAATTGATGCACTAAACTGATTCACAGCTATTGCTATCGAGTATCCAAAGTTTAAGGAAATTAAAATGGTCTTCAACTTTCAAAGTGAAATGAATTCAATATCCAATGTTTCTTCAAAAAGAAAGACCTGCAGCGTTAAATGAAAATCTTAAAATCAGTTCTAATTGTATGTCACGTATGACACATTAGCTGCTACATTTTACAGCAGAAAAGTTCGATTTAATTGTTGCTGTTTAGTTTTTGTTGTTGTTTTCAATATAAAAAACTTAGTCATAATTGATAGTAATAAATTCAGAAATGCATTTTTTGTTTGAACTCCTGTTAAAAATAAATGTATACTTTTCAACATCTTACTTCTAGTCTATGACAGAATGTTCTAGTTGGAACAGTTTTAAAGATTTTTAAAAAAGCCTCTTTATTCTTGAAAATTTGACTTTATATATGCTGCAATATAATTCTTCTTATTCCATGCTATTACGGTATACATATATATATATATATATATATGAGCAGAACAATAGAGCACATCTGCATCTGAATAAAACACATCTGTGTCTGAACAAAACACATCTGCATATACTTTAAATTAAAAAAAGCATGATTACCCTTCTGTTTTATAGCAATAAAATTACTCAAATTTAGAATAATCTTAAAAATCCAATCCAATTATATCGATGATCAATTATATCGTCAGATAAAATAATAACATACCTTCTTCACATACAGTATTTAATATGTAAAATGCAAGAAATATATTACTTTGAAACGATCGCTAACCAATAATGTTCATTATTCGTGATAACTTCATAAATTATATTTTAGCATAAATTCATTCTTCTAATAGAACATTGCAAAACTACATAGTTGCAAATTTTTCGTAAGAAAAACTGTTTAAAACTTTTAAATACTTGACAAGAAAGTTCTAATGTACCTTATTCCACAAATATTACTATTCATCGCAAATGATAAAATAGAATATTTTACCTTTATCTGCATTTAAATAATTAGATGTTGATACAAATTTATATTACTGAAAACTAATATTATATATTTAAAGTTTAAATATATTTAAGTATATGCCGCAAAATAAATTGCAGTATAGATCATAAACGTCAGCAAATTTAACAACATCTCATACTGCATTGAATCAGAATGCCATTTCTTCAGAAATAAAACGTGAGTGTATATATATATATATATATATATATATATTGCACATAATCTATTCTGACAATATCAAAATATTTTAATTCACTCAGAAAAAATCGTCTGCTGTCATATTATTTGAAAAAATGATATTTTGAAGTATTTTGAAGTTCAAATGTACATAATTATATGATCCCAAATAAATTTTCACCACAGTTTCATCTTCATAGAATATAGTGCAAATGAATCATAAAAGCCTGCTAATTTTGCAACATCCCATACTACGCTCAATCAGAATATCCTTTCCTCGAACAAAAACTAAAATGAAGCATATATATTTTCATGGCTGTACACAATTTGTTATGAAAATATCAAGCAGTTTTAATTATCCCAGAAAAAAATCGCCACATTATTAAGATATAATTTCACATTATTAAGATATAATTTTACGTTTTTATCTTCAATATTCCGAAATGCATTATTAACGTCTGCTAATTTGGCATTGTCTCATACTGCACTGAATCACAATACAATATCCTCCGGAAAAATATTTAAATAAACTGTATTATTATTTTTCTTTAGCCGCACATCGTTGTCATAAAAGTATCAAACAATTTTAGCTATTTCAGAAAATGTTACTTTTTTTCCTACTCAATATCACTATCTACCACAATTTAACAATCACATTGAACATCACACTTGAGCATCGCCCTTAGCGATGTGTTTACAAAACTGCCTTCGACGTTTCGAGTCCCTATACGTTAATATCCATAAATTGGCGTGTCAGAATCATAGAGAATACACCAACACGCTAGAAATGACGTTGTGATGATTGGGGATTTTTTTGACACATGTTACCCGGGCAACACAACAAACATGAAGATCAGCATACATGTGAAAAATCAAAATAGAAAGGGATATACCGGCAGTACTTCAAATTTCATGAATTACAGGTTGTGGAGATGGTAATTGCAGCCATTTATAAAGTAAGAAACTCTATTTTTCAAATTTCTAAACAGGGAGATTTTGCTTGATTTCCAACATTTATACTAAGCATTGTTTAGAAATATTTGTAGCATAATAAGTGTGAAAGTTACATCTTTATAAAATTTTTCAATCTCCAGAAATTTATTTTTAAAATCTGTTTAAAAGTTTAATTTCTCAATTTGATAAACTAACATGAAATTGATTATTTCGCAATATTGAAACTATTTGTTGTGTACTTACTAATTACGTGTTAACAATGGAGTTGCAATTTTCTATTTCAATGCCAGTTCAGTGAAAATAATACATTAGTATCCTAGTATTATCAAGTTTTAAGGAAGTTGCACTATTTATTTCTTTACAAAGAATAATCAAAATCATTCGCCTAAATTGACCGTACAAATTATAAAGTATTTCATCGATTCTAATTCTGTACATAACCTATCTAGTAAATTGAAATTACATTTTGATACGTGAATTTGATCTTAAACTATCTTGATATCTCACAGACTTGCACGTACATACACGTAGAGATAAATATGGAAATCATTCCAAAAATGTTCGACATTTGTATGGATGGTCTTAAAACATATATTTCAGTAAAATTCTTGAAATTAAAATTTTCGAGTAAAAGATCGCTTTCTTAATATCAAATATGGGGACATGAAGATTGTGTCTTTACTTGTGTTGCTTAAATTGTGTGCTTAAATTGCATTGTGTGCTTAAATTTTGTTTTTAAATATATATTACATCAAAAAAATTTCAGCGTATTCTGTTTGAAACACAAATTCTTAAATCATATATCTTTAAAAACATTAATTTTGTTAATCAATTATTTTAACTTATTAGCAGTTAAGGCCATATATTGGCAAAGTATATAGCTTTACCAAGTATGCTCATTATTTTACATTTGGAATTAGCTACGACCTTTTTCACATTACATTTTTTTTTGTTACACTGTGGTTTGGCTTCTGTTTCTTATACATTGTAATTTAGCTTCTGTTCCTTTTGCATTATCATTTAGATTCTGTTTTATTTGCGTTTTTATTTAGGTTTTATTTCTTCTACATCATAATTTAGCTTTTGTTTCTTTTACATTATCATTCAGATTATGTTTCGTTTACATTATAATATTTATGTTTTGTTTCGTCTATACAGCGAGTTAGCTTCTGTTTCTTTTACATTGTAATTCCGTTTTTATTTCTTTAACACTGTGTTTCAGGTTTTATTTCTTTAACATTGTGATACAGGTCTGTTTATTTTAAAATGCAATTTAGCTGCTGTTTCTTTGATTTGCCCGCTCTTCTGTTTCATCTAAATTGTGATTTAGCTTTTGTTTCTTTTACTTGTGATTTATCTTCATTTATCGCCCCCCACGCCCCTCGAGCTTCTCCAAGTTTAAATCATTATATAATTTTATAATGTTAGTTATTAATTCATTATATAATGTTTTGAAAATTTATTAAAACCACCAATTTAAGATTGTAGACAGTCAACAGTGTTTTATGGCTACTGTTTCACATTGCTTCTATATTTTTCAGAAAAATAAGGCAAATTGTAATTTAAATTTACGCGTTGACATAAACTAAAAATAGATTTTAGTTTATAATATCTATATTTATTTATTTAAAGAATTCACTCAGCATTAATTTGAAAATGAACTGAACTTTTAAAAACATTGCGAAATCTATTTTTTTTTAGCCACGAACCCGTCCAATGAATTTCAACAAACCAATGAGAAAATAATTAGTTGAGACCTTTTCGAGTTACAAGCAATGTGTTTACTTCAAATACAAAAAAACATTGACAAAAGTAATCGTGTAAATAGCTCAATGGATGAGAAGTGGTTTGGCCCAAGGTCCGTAAATAGGCACCAGTGCCCGTAGATAGACACCATGATAGACACAAGGTCCATAGACAGCTGTCTATATGGACCTTGGTTTGGCCAGCCAGTGATAAGTAATTTGACTTTATAAGTACGCGCATAGCTTCTGCAAATTAATAAAAATTAATGCTTAGACTTTCATAACTTTTGCAATCATTTAGTAAAATGCACTTGAATTACGGATAAAAATTTTACGCCTAGAAATTTATTTTTAATTTTTTTCCATTATTTTCCCAGCTAAAGAAAAATTTTCTTTTCGTGTCAAAAACGCTTTCCAGTCAAATCGAAAATCCATAATTTTTAAGGAATAGTGTTTGCGGAAACCACTCATATATCCGTTTACAAAGCGCCAAACATCACGAACGTGTTTAAAAAAATCATAACTTTTTTGTTGTTAATTTGTTTTTAATATTGATTTTCAAAACATGTACAGTACACCATGAATATTAATCACTCAAGTTTTCGGAATTGGGTTGAACATGAAATTTTAAGTGCAGCTGAAATGGAGTTCACCTATGACAATTTTTTTAATTAATATTATAATATAAACTTACAGCATTACGCCGCTAATATTATTAACTATAAATCGGTCAACATTGTTGAGCATTAATTTTCGAAATAAAAATTGTTAATACTCCTTCGTTGCTTAGTATTAAAATGTTCTATCATAAATCTCCAAGATGTCCAATAAATTTTCCAAAGACACATTAAAATACAAGTGGGTTATCACTACGCATTTATACCGAACGTTACTCATTACTACGCATTTATACCGAATACGTTCCTAGCTTTTTGGCGTCTTGAATGACTGCTATGTCTTTCTTTTGGTATTAACTATGACCTGAACCGGACAAATATTTGGGTTTTGTGCACTGAGCATATATAATTTAGAAAAATACAGTCACGTGACACAAAATCTAACATTTACTTGAGAATACATCATATCCTATTAACCAAATATACAAATCTTTGACAAATCTTACGGATGAAAATTAAGGTTTTTCAAAACGCACAGTAACGTCGCCAAAGTGGGGGGCGTTAACCTCCAGGGACCTATCATAACCCTTTAAAGTTCATAAAAATGATATGAGAAATGGAAAACCAAATATTTTTTTACCCCCATCCCCACCCCCATTTTTTTCTGCCGACGCTACTTAAAACGCGCATATACTATTTAAACACAATAAAGTTTCGTTATGTTAAATTAAACTCAATTTTCAAATTATGCATATCAATTTACTTTAGTATACTAAATTTGGCTTACACCCTATGAAAACTGAAATGTAACGCAAAATGCGCATGAGCATACTGAACGTGACAAGGACGAGTATCTAGGGAACTGCGTCATCATTTTCATATATATGACAAATTCTACATTTTATATTTAGTTTTAATAGACACAGTAATATTGAAGTTATTGCAAAATACTACAAAATGCGCATGCGCCTACTGTGTAACAACTATCATGGTTTATTTTAGAAACTCATAGCGGGTTTTTTTCATATTCATGTAATATTCTATTATTGTACCCTGTATGGATCTTTCGGTCAAGAAATTCCCGGTATATAGCAACCTAGTGCAAAGTTCGCATGCGCGTATTTCGAACTATACACGCAAACTGTCGGAAAATCGCAACGGTGTTTTTATTGCAGTAGGTTGAGTATTTTGGGAAAAACCTATTACATCGATTTTGCATAAACGAACGCACGAAATGCAAATAAATTGTTTACTTAATCCACTCCCTTGAATAAGCTTGGATTTTTAAAATCGTTTTCGATACTGAAACAATAATTTCCTTTGACGGGCGAAGTAAAAATTAAAAATAAAAGTTTCACATTTCTAAGCTTGTTCGCAATTTTTTGAGCAGTCAATATGTATACACTTGAGATCATATACGCTCAAAAATATAGTTCATATTTCTATGTGTATAACAATATTTGAATTAGCATTATGAAAATTAAAATTAAATTTATCGAATGTAAAATTAAAATAAATATGATGTATAATGCTTTCTTAAATTTTCTCATGGGCAGATTATTAGACTTTTATTAGACTTTTCGCAATCTTCATCACACAGATCATTAACTATATTTTATTAATATTTGAAATAAAAAATTCACTGTCGTGACAAGGAATCATCAAAATTGCTCTTCTGCATTCTAGTCCCGTTGCCAAGAGCGTCTGCTATATTTTTTTAATATGTCTGCTTAATTATTATTCCAAGGTCACTTAAGTAGAAAATGTTTCTAAAAAAAAATAGTGCAATTTCTAAAAGTTTGTGCAAATAACGTTTTACTTGACCTACAAGGCACAATATTTTCCCTGTACATATAATATGTATAATGAAAATATAATTCCAGGTCGCTCATTGTATTTTGGTGATTTTACTCATGAAGATAATCTAAGATATAACTTTCTAATACTCTCTTGAATAAAACAATTCTTGTTATGTGCACAGCTCAAATGTAAAACATACTGGCTGCGTAGTAAAACGAGAAAGTTATATTTTCACAAGTGGCAGTTTTATTTATTGTGATAATCTAAATTACTTGTTTTTATTTCTAATGCAGCAAGCCCTCTGGAGACGTGGTTTCCTTTAGCAATATAATTTAAAATATGCCTGTAAGAGATTTCAGCTATAGCGCAACTAGGAGAGCATTAGAAGCTGGTATACGGATAATTTGAATGATCACTACTTGTACCGTAAATGAGATTGCTTTAAATATCCACTGCAAAGTGTGATTTTGAAACAAATTGGAATGAGCAGCATTAAACATATTGGCTATTCCGATAGACAGGAACGATTCCCGTGAACGCTGTTATAATTCAATGGTTTTAATTTGAGTGGAACGCCAGAGAAATATTCAAATGTAATCATGGTATACCGTGGCAATACATTTCTGTAACAATTATCATGCAAGATGTATAATAATATACAGTGCGGAGATTAATATTGTACAGATTACGGAATAAAGTGAATTAAATTATCTTCAGTGGTGTTACTTTAGAGCTAATTGCAATGAGCAACATATAGGATTGTTCTCTTATTAAAGTGTAGTATTTAAGCCTATCAAGGATAGGGAAAGTAACGCTAAACAGGTACAAAGAAAATAACAAGGACAGAGAAAATAACAAAAGTTAAGCTCTAAACTGTTTTAATAAGTTTTATGTTGTTCAACAATGCACTGTGTTTAGCGTCGAAAATAGTTGTCTCAAAGTTAGGTTGCCCAGTTAGATTCTGTCTCGTGGACGAGTATCAGCCATTTATGTCCCCAGTGGAGGCTTCAGGCGGGTTCTGAGATAGTTTACACTCCCCCTTCATTTTGTCCCCCCCCCCTGGCGAAAAGTTTAAAATACTGCTCAAGAAGGTTCGGACCACTGTTCGATACTATGTGTGCAAAGATTCAGCCTTCTAGGTCACTAGGGGTCTCGTAGAGAGTGTTAAAAGACTTTTCGGGGAAAAAAATCCATTTTCTCCGTTCCCGGGTTAATAAATCGAAAATTCGACTATGTTAAGTTCTATCCTATGATCAGTACTATAAGCGTGAGGCAATTCAGCTTTCTGGGTCACCAGGGAAGCTTTTAAAGGGTCTAAAACAAATTTTACCCCCCCCCCCTTTTCTTCCCACTCGGGGGAAGAGGGGTAAATCGAAAATTCGGATGTATTAGGTTCTCCACCGTAAAGTCGATGAGTGCAAAGATTCAGCTTTCTAATTTACCAAGGAGCTTGTGGGTGGTCTGGAAAGACCCAAATATGTTAAACAATTATTATATAAAAACCATTAGTTGTGAATTTATACATGTTTTTCATAAGTTAGCATCTCGAATTGTCTAACTTGGTCCCGAAAATTGGGTGGAAAAGCGTAGTTCTCGATCATCCCAATAAACACCGTTGCTAAGAATAGTGAAAGTGACAAAATCCACCATAACAGCGTACTTTTGTTGCTTTGATACAAATTCTTTCCGATCAATATCACACTATAAATGGTCTCCATATCGATTTCCGTGAGCAAGTGTCAGTTTATGATGAAATAGGATATCGATTTCACCAAATATTTATCGCTGTTTTATATGCAGGATGCAAGTGGGAAATTTCCTTTTTAAAGCCCGTCCCACATCAAAGACATACGTTGTAGAAAATTGTACTGAATAAAAAGTAAAAATCGCTGCTAGGAATTATCGACTATTTCTATTTTTGGTCTTTAGAGAATTAAAAAGAATTAATATAGTTTCCTTGGATATATTTTATGGGTTATATCTTTTGCATTAATAATTCCAAAGATTTCCTCGTGACACTGTCTTTCGGGGTTCCCTTTTAAGTCCTCTTGTATCCCTCTTAACTGTCAATCGAAGTGTTCTACGGATACAGAGGCATCAGGGTTTGCTAATAGGAAAGTAATTATTTGCTACTGAAATAGTTTACAGCGTCTTTTGCTGCGAATTGGTGAAGCTAGAATTCCTATCTCGAAAATGAAGCAAGAAAAATGTAAAAATTTTCAATTTCAAAGTCGTAGAACGTTCTCTATTTGGTATATGAAAAGGCGTGCGATTCACACATAACATGCAAACAGACGATAAAGAATGAAGTAAACAAAAAGCTATAATTAAAGATGTCTCGTTTGGTACTGGAGTGTTTCTAAAAAAGAAATAAGTACACAGTGAAGAAATGCAGTGAGAAATACACAAAGAAGACAGTTATCCGTGTAATGATCTTTAATTTATTTAAAATTGTCCTTTTTGCAATAAACGATAAATATTGCATAAAAAGAACTGGAAAATGCAGTACAATAAATTTCCCTTTCCGTTGACGTTATTTTTATCGTCTGTGTACATGTTATATTCAACCCGCATACTTTTCCTTACTAAATAGAAAACGCTCTATAACTTTGCAATTGAAAAATTTCATCTATCTCACTTCATTTTCGAAAGAGAAATTCTAACTTCTTCCATTCACCGCTAGAGGCGCTACAAACTTTTTCAATCGATAGCGCATAAGAACTTAAAAAAGAATCCTGTATAAACTGGGGTTTTAAACCTAAGTACAAACCACGCTTTCACCTGTACATGAAAATATGTTCATGACTGTAATCAAATGTGGACATAAATATATTGCTAGCATGCTAATCAATTACATTAAACATAGTATTTGTTATAAATTTGATACAAATTACATCGAAATACTTTCTTTTCGTAACAGTTAAAAATTCTCTAAAGACATAGTTGGAGAATTTATGTACACTGCTTACATAAAGCTGTGCAGAAGGACATTTCAATACCAAATATGACCATCCCGAACGATCATGCAAAAAGTTCTCACAACGTGATGCCATGCTTAACAAGTACTAGCATTGAACAACTTCATAGAATCTACTATGGACTTGTTCTAGTACTCCATAGGATTTACTATGGATTTTTTTCATTCTGAGATCAATTATTTAAAAGCTGTGGCTGTCGATCGTGGTTTCTCTCCCATCATTGTTGATCGTGCAATTCAAAAATTTTCTAAACCTTCCTCTAAACTTGCTTTTGAAAAAGATTTCAACAACACTATCATTTTAACCATTTTATTTTTTTTTTTCAAAAACCAGTCGACAAATTTCTAAAACCCTTAAAAAATTCAAATTCAGTATTGAGTTTAAATTTTCTAATAAACTCAGATTTTTCTAGTCTTAAAGATCCTTTAGAAATTTATAATAGTTGGGCATTTACAGTATTTTCTGCCAGTGTTGTTTCTCTTATATTGGTAAAACTTAACTCGTTTTAAAATTTCGTATTAAGGAACATAAAAATTATGCCAAGAAACAGGAATTTAATAAATCTGCAATTGCTCAACATTGCTATCATTTTGATCACCGTTTGGAATTTTCTTCAGCGAGAACCATATAAAAATGCATGTCGATCTATGATCTTAATGTCGTTGAAGCCTTCCATATCCAGAAAATTCCTAGTAATTTAGTTAATGGCTTTTCCAGTACTCCATTTTCTCCGCGGTCTGGCGGAGTGCCATGTAAAATTTTCCATTTCCTTTGTTCCATCTCTTAACCTTTGAATTCCTTCTTTTATCTTATTTTCCAACTTATCGGGTTTCATTAATTCTTATTCGAATTTACTCATCTGGTCGAGATATTTTTGTGTTTTCGCGCACGCCGATCTTGTGTGCTGCTTCTCGTTTCGGATTGACTGAACTTCATTCTGCTTTCTGATTGGCTCTCACAGGCGAGCTCTTAATCCAGTTTTTAGATATATAAACCCGTCTGTTTCTTCCATTTGCACCCATTTTGTCTTTTTGACTTCGGGTTTGTTGGTTCTCTTGCATTAACGAAGGAGATCCAGCGTATCCTCGAAACATCTGTATGCGCACATTATTGTCTTATTTGTGCTTAAATATATTGCTCAAATTGTCCTTATCCTTTACACAAAGTTTTTCTTTTTACTTATTGAAGTACCAGGAGTAAATTGGTTCAATCTTCCTTCGGAGCAAAAGGAATGTTGAGTAAGACATCCAATTTCTAGATGAGTAATTTGTTTTTACAAAGCTCTTCAAGAAATCATCTTATTAAGTTCAAGAAGATTGAAAACGCTCCTTTTTTCTAGTTTATAATGCTTATATCTCGAAAACTAAAAATTCTAACTATGAACTATAAGAAGCATGTTGTAGCCCTTTAAAAAACATATATAATTGAATTTTATATCAGGTTCTTAGTTTTCGAAATATAGTGGTTATAATTTCGATATTTTCATATGCTGACCTATTTTTAAAAAAAGTGGTAATTACGATATTTTATACTTTAAACTGTTTAAAAAATGTGTAAAGAAGGCAAACCACACACAAAGAAAGATATTACTAACGCAAAAACATTTCGACTCCATGGGACTGGAGTCACTGTCGAAATTTTCTAAACTTTTATACTGTCACTTTAATTTTTCTGGAAATATAATTCTTGGAATAATTTATGAAGATATTACGTATTGTATTTCTGAACATAAACACTGGAGGAACATACGCCCAGATACTATTGGAACCGCAATATGAAAATCATTCTTGAACATTGTGACTCACCAGGAAGCAGTTTCGGCAATTCCATTGTGGTTATAAACACGCCGTCTTGCAACAAAAACCGGAAATATGCGTGGTAAGAACTTTCGGTAATAAATAATCATGCATATTTTGTAGCAACATTATAACCGATATTTTATAATTAAAATCACTTTCAATTCCTAAAAATCGTAAATTAGCTGTAATTTGTTATTGGTTGATTTCATCGAACTTCCGTAATCGCATTTTGTGATGCGAGTTGAAGATGCCTATTATCAGAGACCAGCAAATTCTCATATTTCCTTTCTTATGCTATTATATAAAATATTAATGGAGTTTTCAAATTCAAGATTTTAACGAATAAGCGTATTTTAAGACTATTACTTAAATGGCTACACAAAGATAGAAATTAAATAATGACACATTTAATACAATTAAAGTTTATCTTCAAATTATAAGACGTCTACAAAAACACAGAAATCGGCTTAGTGCTTTCGGGCGTATGCACTTCATCAGAGTCATTAAACAAGTAACAGCCTGATAGAGACGCCATGCAAAACTAAGTTTTTATCTGGCGTCTTATCCTCAATCCAAAGATTAAGCCATTGTCGATTAAAGATTACGTAGTTAACTACTTAAATCTGTATAATTATTAAATTCTGGACATGTCTGTCTACCTGTTAGATCTTTTAATTTCTTATCATTATGAATCTAAGTTATTATCTTTTCAATTTTTACTTATTATTGTTGAGATCCAGACCGTCCGACCTACCAGAAAGGTGTAAGCAATGTTTACTTGTGGACGAGTGGCATTTTATTTTATACAAATTTTAAAATTACGAGTTGGACTTGTATACATGGTGTCCCAAAAAGATTGAAACACGCTTTAATTCTCCTGCTTCTCCTTCCGCCTGTTGTAGATAAGTGGGCAATGTAAATTGCAAAAATGTTGAAAGTAAGGTAGGAAATAAGACTACGTTAATGAAATAGTCGTCCATTACTTTTCAAAAAGCTACACTTTTTACTTTCCTTATATACATAATGTATAAGGAAAGTATTGTGACGGGGTCGAAAATTCGAATTCGAGTTTTCGACGGGAGAGCACGTTTCAAGCATCCCTGATCACGAATCAAACATTTTTGAAGCGATGTCTGTGTGTGTGTGTGTGTGTGTGTGTGTGTGTGTGTGTGTGTGTGTGTGTGTGTGTGTGTGTGTGTGTGTGTGTGTGTGTGTCAGTGAGTCTGTGGAGACGATAACTGACGAACGAATGGACCGATTCGAACCAAATTTGATACAAAAATCACAATCCGTAAACACTGGAAGCCTATTGTTTTTAAATGCAATCGAATGTTCAGAACCCCCCTAAATTTCCGAATGAAATTTTGAAAAAATCGTCAAAAAAACAAAACCACTAATAAAGTTACGTAAATAGACATGTAATTTTTCATTAGAAAACGATTGACATAAATTTTAGAACGCTAACATGAACCGTTCCCGAGATATTGCACATTTTTCAAAAAAATTATTAAAAAGTCATATAAAATGAAAAAAAATATTTCCTATTGAGAAACATGTTCACTTTTCATATGTAATACCATGCGATTAATTGGGTGACATCATTCTCGTAGATCTAGCTCGTTCCATTCATGAAAAAAGATACTTTGAGCAATACTTTTGTATTTGAACGCCAATAGTCATTTTTCTGTTGTAAGAACAACTTATTTCTTCGTCCATAACGCTTGGCGAAATTTTGGCGACAAATTTGGCGGAATGTCGCCAACTTCGCGACTTTTTGAAATGTTGCCAAATTTACGAAAATCTCGCCAAATGGATAAAAATGACGCTAAATCAATGAAAATGGCGACTATTTGTCGAAAATTCAATATCTTGGAAAGAATATTAGTATCTACTATAAGAAAAACCTATTTTTTTACTGTAAAAGTAGTAAATTCATTACATTATATAAGGAAAGTCATGTGTTGCCCACATCAGATTTTTAAATTTCTATACGACCCCCTTAGACAAACTTGGTCAATCAGAAAAATTTTATTTTTAATGCAACAAGATCATTTAAAAAACCGCATATCTATATCTTTAAAATCAACTGAATTAGAGGAAAAAATTCTGACTTATGCCACTTTCCGCACCTTGTGAAAAGCTGTTTCATCAGTGAAAATGGGGATCCTAAACAAATTGATGATGGAAATTGTTTAGATCAAAATTACGTTAATATGTGCCAAATTCTGTTATCACAAATGCATCTAAATAAAGCATTACAGAGACAGATATCATATAAAGCAATGGTACTCACTACGAGGTTGGTTATCCTATGTATCATCATCCAGTTTTATCTTTTTTGCAACATGTCACAAATTTACATTTCTAATTTGATATAGGGTCCCCATTCACAATGTTCAATTTTTAATTAAATATAACTCTCTCAATTTTAAAGATACAGATATGCGGTTTTTTAATGATCTTATTGCATTAAAAATAAAAAATTTCTAATCGACCCAATTTGTCTAAGGGGGTCGTATAAAAATTTAAAACGTGAAACTTTTTGAAAATTAATGGAAGGACTATTTCATTAACGTAGTTTTTATTTCCTACCTTACTTCCAACATTTTTTAAATTTACATTGCCCACTTATCTCCAACAATTAAAGCGCGTTTCAATCTTCTTAGGACACCCTGTATATTGTTCTATCGTGCTGTTGTTACTTGTTTAATGCCTCTGATGAAGGACTATACGTCCAAAAACGCTAAGACGCTTTCTGTATTTTTTTTAATATCCTATAATTTAAAAATCAACTTTAATTATTTCAAAAATGTCATTATTTGACATTTTAAGACATTTCAAAACTTTCATAAAAACGTTCATCTGTGTGCATGTGTATGCGTATGAGTGTAATTGCGTGTGCATGTGCATATGCTTATGAGGTGTAGCGGCACTAAATCAAGATCGAAAGCCCACACTAAGACTTATTCATATAAGGTTTCGCTGTCATATCGGCATCCAATCAAGAACTCAAGAGCTGTTCAGCTTTTGACGTTAAGAAGTTTTTGAAAAAGATTAGTTGTCAAAGTACTAAACGCTTTCAGAATAAAGATTAACAGAATAGAAATTAGTCTTGTCAATTTTTTAAATTACATTAAACCATCATTAAAATAGTCATTCTAAAAACTTGTCTCACCACTTTGACAAATTCGAATATTTTTACAATATGCCATTCGACCATTTTAAAAATACCATAACATAACGGGTTAAAGAGGCTTTGACGTTCTCAAATACAAGATAAGAAATTAGAATAAACCAGTTACGTCTTTCAATAAGACATCGAATGGCCCACTTTGAGTGACGTGCGGTGAGTGATGGAATAGGTGAAGCTGACATATTAATCTGGAATAAAGTTGTATGTGTATTTCAAATACAAGCTGTTAAACCGTCATCTATTTCACAAAAATGCGTTATGATTACTATTGTACAAAAAGAGTGTCTTCGTGCTAATTTTTAAGAGATTCTAAAATGTATTTATGCTACCTATGAAAACCTAGCATATTTATAGCATTATAGAAGCGAAATTCAACAACCTGCTCAGTACAAACTTCTTATATCAGGTTTTACACAGGGTGGTCCAAAAGATCCTTAACAGTTGCTCTTAGTCCTCTGGACGAGTCGGACGGTCTGGGTCTTCAACAGGGTGGTCCAAAAGATCTTAGACAAACTTTAAGGGTTAGTCAGGCATTTTAGGTCATTTTTATTCCGTTGGTATTAGATATGTATATATCTATCTTTCTAGAAAAAATTGATCAACTAGCTTTAAAAATTGAGGTCTCCTTCATATTTACTAAAATAAAATTTGATGTTTCGTTATTAATAAAAGCTTGGTTTTGTCCAACTATTTTGAACAATATTATTCTCCAATAGACAACCCCATCAGTAAAAATACAATTAATTGGGCGCATACAGCATGTCTTCTTTTCGTGTGCACTAACTAAGAATGATGCTTAAATGACTTGCAGTTGTGCAGCAGGTTTTACAATCGAAAATTGTTGTAACAATATCGTTACTGATTCGAAGAAGCATTATTGAACAAATAGGTATAATTATTTAAGGATGATAACTATCCTAAATTAACAAAATTTATAAACTTATAACACTAAAAATTATACTAAAATTATAAAAAAAATCATAAAAAATATGTAAATTATATATAGAAACAAATTAAAATTAAAGAAACTTAAAATAGTTCAATTTAAAACACAACGATACAAAGCGAACTCTACATATAAAATCGATTACGTCACTAAATACCTAATAGCAAAGAGCAAAAATAAATAATAAATAAATATTTAGTCCTTTACCAAACTGAAACTGGTTATTTTACGTAAGAATATTTATCAAAAAATTCTATTTTATTGCTAAAACATTGCTAAAGTTAAATATGCTCACTCAGGAATCTCGTAGGGCGTGTCTTGCACTGCATTGTTTAAGAAATAATGAAGCTAGCTTCATGTGGAAGCCAAAAACGTGATGCGCAAATAGTCAGTGTTTTCAAAATAATACTACGAATGAGAAAAATGTTTCATACGCATGTTCTAACCCAAGCTATTTCTTCAATGTTTCACTCATTGAAGTTGAGGCAAAAACAACTTTAAGTAACAAAGTAAAGGCTTCTTTAAGGCAAAACGAAGATATGGATTGATTTAATTGCAGCTTTGTTTTAAAGACAGGAAAAATTGTAATTTACATTAAAAATTAATGTAACAAAATTGAAAATTAAGCTTATATAGACATAGATATCTTTATGTTTTTGTTTAATGAAGCACTGTTTCCTATACAACGTATCACGCCAAGCCCACTTTATTAGAGCAGTTTCGATCAAGCAACAATAATCTCATACCTCAATGTGCGGTATTAAACATGATGATATCAACGGAATGGGCAAGTACCAGGATATTATATACGTCAGAGAATAGAGATAGAAAATTCATAAAAAATATTCTATATATTTAGACTAATTTACGGATGTAGTATTCGTTTATGACCTGAAAACTGGGTATTGTATTAGAAATTTTGGAAGTTTGTGCGCGATATAATATAAAGAGGGCCCTTTGTGCAAAGTTTATGTACATGAATTTATAAAATATGTTATTCTCTATCGAATGGTATTTTTAATTTGTTCTATGAGCGATAGAATAAAAAAGGGGTCGACCGTTCTCCGTTTTGTTTTTCTACAGCTATTAATTAGAAAATTCTTGTGAGCACCTAAATGCGAGCACAGTGAAAATTTCAAATAATAAAATCTATAAATATGAGCAACAGTTTTAACATTTTTACAAATAAAATTCCGTTGCTTATTCTTTTGTATGCTGGTAACAATCAAATAAACAAATTACTTCCTTTCTGACAAGTTTACCCCTTTTAAACCTTTCATTTTTGCTTACAATGCACCTATTATCGCAGCCAATTAAACATGACGCTCGTAATAAATTATTTTCACATGCACAACCTATTTTAATTCTGCTCGGAAATAATTTCAAAATATGATTGAACATTTCGCGCGTCGGCTACAACAACGTCACAACAAGAAAAAAACCTCATATTTCAGTATAAACAGAAAAAGGAAAATAAAATTCCTATATCTTGACGAGCCACTGGCATTTAGGCAACATATCCCAGTGGTTAAGGCACGGGGGTTGCACTCAGAGTATTCGAGTTCGATTCCTAACTATGACCAAACTGTCCCCATCTTCACGCGGAGTACGGGTACTGTTTCAAAAAATTTTCATTTTATTTAAAACAGCTATTTCTCAGAATTGCCTATAGATAGAGCTTAGATGATAATTGATATGGATTCGACATCAAATTCTGGAGGAGATTGGGTAGTTTACGGAGAATTTTCAATTCCGGTTAAAAACTGTCATTGAAACATTAATTTCTCAGTATTAACTAGAGCTTAGCTGATTACTAATGTGATTTCAGCATCAAATTTCGAAGGAGGTAGGGAGGTTTAGTTAAAATTTGAACTTACGGTTCAATAAATGTCAGTTTTGGTTTAAAAAAAATACACATTTTCTTTGAAACATCCATTTCTCGGGATTTATTATAGATATAGTGTATTTCAAACGCTTCGGACGCGAAATCCTTTAGAAATTCAAACTGATAGTGGACCCCCCCCCCCCCCAGCCTACCCCCCAAAAAAGGGAAATTTTCACTTTTGTACCAATTATGCCTTTAACTTTTAACGGATTTTATTTCTTTTATTAATTACGTGAAACTATCTCGTACCAGAGCCCTTGAAATGCTCAAGTGTTCCGTGGAATACACTTTGAAAAACTATGGCTACGTAGGGTGTAGAGGGTTTACTAAAGATTTCCACTCCTATTTCAGAAGATGTCACTTCCTGTTCTTCCGTAAATTCGTATGACTGTACTAGATAAGTGTGCAAGAGAGTATTAAAAATGCTTAAAATTTCCTTCAAAAGTGAACCGGTGTTATGAGAGCTCCTTCATAAATTTAGTATTTCTTACTATATAATTTTAAACAATCCTCCTCGCCTTGTTTCGTATAAAAACAAACCATCCGCATACATAAACGCCGCTTTATCAATAACATCAATCCCTCATTTCAACATCTCAATTACTTTGAATTGAGCAGTATTTGAATTGAGCAGAGTCTATATCGGAACTACTTCGATTACTATTATCGAAAATGCGATCTCCAGACCTCCTTATCGATATCCCACATAACAAAGAGATCAGCCGAATTTCGAACGATGCAGTGTTGATGTATGTTTGTGTAGATTCTCACATTTTCAACTGAAGTTATTATAAATATTCAGATATTTGTGTAGTTCACATGTTTCTTTATCGTAAATAAGAACGCTCTGTGATAAATATACAGAGTATCAAGGAAAGTCGTGAACCAGACCAATAACTCGAGAAGTATTAGGGTTATTGTATATATGTTTTATGCAAGCGAATAAAATATGGTGCTACACAAGGAGACAAAATTAGGAGGCTTATCCACCCCTTCTTGTGTGGGGTACTGGGGACTAACTCGCTTTCTTAAATATATATATATATATATATGTGTGTGTGTGTGTGTGTGTGTGTGTGTGTGTGTGTATATATATATATATATATATATATATATATATATATATATATATATATATATATTCTTTTTTTTTAAAGATACAAATATGCGGTTTTTTTAATGATCTTGTTGCATTACAAATATAAATTTTCTGGTTGACCAAATTTGTCTAAGGGGATCGTATAAAAATTTAAAAAGTGTAACTTTTTGAAAATGAATGGGAGGACTATTTCATTAACGTAGTCTTATTTCCTACCTTACTTTCAACATTTTTGCAATTTAAATTGCCCACTTAACTCTAACACGTAAGGAATTAAAGCGCGTTTCAATCTTTTTAGGACACCCTGTATAGTATATATATATACTAAAGTTTATATATAGAGAGAGATATATATGTGTGTGTGTGTGTGTGTGTGCAAAATGTTGCAATCCACATGTGTTGCATTATACTACGAAACACAGTATGAGTTTTTCCATGGATGTAAAGATCCTTAAAGAATAACCTTTATTGTAGCTCTATCCAATTCCCTCTATTGAGTTTACTTCTTTTCATCATTTTATCTTCATATTTGCTGTCTTTGGGCATTTAACAATTTCACTATCTTTTTGATATTCGTGCTTAGGTCTAGCCATGTAATAGCCTTTCCTTATTGTTCGTGTAATATCTATAATGTATATTTTGTTGATATTCATCTATTTAATTCCTTTGTTAAATTACCTAGCTTTCTTATACTTCTTCCTTTCAAGTTTTATTTAGAATTAGAATGTATACTTCTTTGCTATCATAGTTTCATATTTTTAGTTTTTATAGTTTTGAATCCTGATTGTCGAAATTACTATAATTTTTAAATGGTAATAAACTTAAGATGCAAGTCATTAATGTATAGATCCAGTAGCTTCAATATTTCTATTAATTATTTTTTTTATTATATGTATTTATGTGTGTGTGTGTGTGTGTGTGTGTGTAAGAAGATACTAGGAAGAAAGCAAGCCTGGGAATTTAGGTGACTACAATAGTTTTTCAAGGGCGTTTTAAACCATCTTCCTCTGGTCAAAAACAATGTGTTCTTAACAGACATTAAGAAACAACTGTGCATGGCAGGCAAAGGGAAATTCGAACAAAGCTAGAACACTCAAAGCAAGAATCCTCATCACCTACGAATTCTCGCCTTGGGTATTCTAGCTTTGTTCAGATGTCCTTCCAAATCAAATATGTTTTTAAGTGTCTATTAAAACAAAAAGATTTTAACCTGAGAAAGAGGGCTCGAATTGTCCTCGAAATAATTGTAGTCAACTGATTATCCAATGCTTACTTTCTTCAAGGAAGTTGTAGAATAAATATTTCGATCATACAGTAACTAATTTGCTTCATGCTGTACTTTAATACAGTTTTTACATTTGAGTGTTATAAGAATATCATACACATGAGACGTATAAAAACAAATTTAAAAGAATTGCTTCACTATATATACAGATAATAGACATAAATTAACTAGAGTGTGATTCAACTCCATCCATTCATACCAGATTCCATTCTATTAGCTTGTAAAAAGAAATTTCTGGAAATTTCACAAAATTTGCAAAATTTGCACGAAAATTTTTGATAAATCTGTGTCGTTGGACCAAAGAATCACAACACAATTATAATATGTTACCCTTTATTTTAAAGACTTACAATAATATTTCAATTGATACCATGTATGGCAATGTACTCTTTCAGAGGGGACCTAATGATGTCATGAACGATATATCGCAGCTATTTTACACTACATTGATTCCCGGCCGTCCAAACAGTTACCTTACACCTTTCTGGTAGGTCAGACGGTCTGGGTCTCAACAACACTACATTGATTGAAACTCTTAAACTTTGTGCCCATTGAACTGTAAATAACCCATTTAATGCATAGTTATGTCAAATTTTGTCTTATGCTGCCATGTTAAAATAAAATAAAATGTCAAATAGATTTCGAAGTTTTCTCTCGACTTTAAAAAAATTTCATCTAGTTCAAATTTTAAAAAAGCTGGATAGAAAGTTTAGTGAAAATCCATTAATATTTGTGGCAGCTATAGTGTACATAAGAAATCGACCACAGACAAAATGATATTACTCTAAACGCAGTCAAAATGTGTTCAGGATGGCCTAAAACATATATTGGCATCTAAATCTTAAAATCGAAATTTTTTATGAAAACAATGCATTCTCTACACTATGTTCTATAGTATAAGAAAGTAAAAATTAAAAATAAAATGGCTCCACTTTAAACATTATAGTAAAATATAAACAGTATAAATTTTCCTACTTCAGTACCCTTTCCATACTTCAGTACCGTTTTCCTACTTCAGTACCCTTTCCCTACTTCAATCACATTTGCTGTTCTATCATAGATTGCTGATCTTGTTCTGAAAGGGTGAAGATTGAGTTTCTTGTTTTTCCGACAAAGAAGGCTCTTTATTGCCTTCCAAACCAATTGACACGATTAATTTTGTTCTATATGTTGCTTTTAACAAAGATTTTATACTTTTAAAAATATTAATAATAACTAGAAATTAATACTACATATAACTTTGGTTCATTCCCATTCCTAATTATTTATAAAGTGTGCGGACAAATTAACATTTACGGGAAATATTTAAATGAATTGAAAAATATATAAATTTCTTAAAATGTATTCAGTAATTCCATTTTCGCCCCAGAATTTCGTCAATCTGGGGCGAAATATCGCCATTTTGGTGCTACTTTGCTAGATTATTCGCCAAGTTTGCCAAATACATCACTAAATGTTACTAGCATTCCTTATGTATTAGAATTAGAATGTATGCCAGTCATATGACAGAAATTTCAGTTTGCGAAACATTACTTCTCACTTGGCGTCATTTTTATCAATTTGGCGACATTTTTATCAATTTGGCGACATTTTTATCAATTTGGCGACATTTTTGTCACTTTGGCAACATTTAAAAAATCGCCAAGTTGGCGACGTCCCTCTAAATTTCTCGCCAAGCGTTACGGACGGACAGACGGAGAAATGGGTTATTCTTATAGTCTACACTTAATGTGCTTTCCAAGATATTGAACTTTCATCAATTTGTCGTCATTTCATTGATTCAGCATCAGTTTCATCAATTTGACGAATTTTTATCAATTGGGTGACAATTTCGTCAATTTGGCAAAATTTAAAAAGTTACCAAATTGGAGGTATTCCGAAAAATTCGTCACAAAAATTTTATTCAAACGTCACGGACGGAAAAACAGGTTATTCTTATAGTACTCGTAGATTCTTATATTATTTCCAAGATAGTCAATTTTCGTCAATTTGTCGTCATTTTCACTGATTTAGCGTCATTTTTATAAATTTGGTGATATTTTCGTTAATTTGGCAATATTTAGAAAAGTCGCCCAGTTGGCGACATATCGCCAAAATATCGCGAATTGTTGTGGACGGACCATGACGGTGCACTGGTGGGAATTAATAATTCCGGATTAAGATCGCTGATTAAAAAATCTGATGTGGACAGCACATGACTTTCCTTATATAATGCAATGAATTTACGACTTTCACAGTGAAAAAAAATAGGTTATTCTTAAAGTAGATACTTATATTCTTCCCAAGATATTGAATTTTCGTCAATTAGTCGTCATTTTCATTGATTTAGCGTCATTTCTATTCATTTGACGAGATTTTCATTAATTTGGCAACATTTAAAAAGGTCGCCAAGTTGGCGATATTCCGCCAAATTCATCGCCAAAATCTCGCCAAGCGTTATAAATGGAGAAATAAGTTATTCTTATAGCATATAAATGTTTATTGGCGTTCAAATACAAAAGTATTATTCAAAGTATCTTTTCTCATGAATTGAACGAGCTAGATCCACGAGAATGATGTCACCAAATTTACCGCATGGTATTACATATGAAAAGTGAGCACGTTTCTCAATAGGAAATATTTTTATTTTATTTTATATGACTTTTTGATATTTTTTTTTAAATGTACAATATCTCGAGAACGGTTCATGTTAGCGTTTTAAAATTTATGCCAATCGTTTTCTACTAAAAAATTACATAAGAAATGTCTATTTGCGTAACTTTATTAGTGGTTTTGATTTTTTGACAATTTTTTCAAAATTTCATTTGAAAATTTAGGGGGGTTCTGAACATTCGATTGCGTATAAAAACCATACGCTTCCAGTGTTTACGGATTGTGATTTTTGTACCAAATTTCGTTCGAGTCGGTCCATTCGTTCGTCGGTTATCGTCTCCACAGACCCACTGACACACACACACACACACACAGACATCACTTCAAAAATGTTTGATTCGTGATCAGGGATGCTTGAAACGTGCTCTCCCGTCGAAAACTCAAATTCGAATTTTCGACCCCGTCACAATACTTTCCTTATACATTATGTATATAAGGAAAGTAAAAACCTCATATTTCAGTATAAACAGAAAAAGGAAAATAAAATTCCTATATCTTAACAAGCCACTGGCATTTAGGCAACATATCCCAGTGGTTAAGGCACGGGGGTTGCACTCAGAGTACTCGAGTTCGATTCCTAACTATGACCAAACTGTCCCCATCTTCACGCGGAGTACGGGTAGTGTTTCAAAAAATTTTCATTTTATTTAAAACAGCTATTTCTCATAATTGCCTATAGATAGCGCTTAGATGATAATTGATATGGATTCGACATCAAATTCTGGAGGAGATTGGGTAGTTTACTGAGAATTTTCAATTCCGGTTAAAAACTGTCATTGAAACATTAATTTCTCAGTATTAACTAGAGCTTAGCTGATTACTAATGTGATTTCAGCATCAAATTCCGGAGGAGGTAGGGAGGTTTAGTTAAAATTTGAACTTACGGTTCAATAAATGTCAGTTTTGGTTTAAAAAAATTACACATTTTCTTTGAAACATCCATTTCTCGGGATTTATTATAGATATAGTGTATTTCAAACGCTTCGGACGCGAAATCCTTTAGAAATTCAAACTGATAGTGGACCCCCCCCCCCCCCCCAGCCTACCCCCCAAAAAAGGGAAATTTTCACTTTTGTACCAATTATGCCTTTAACTTTTAACGGATTTTATTTCTTTTATTAATTACGTGAAACTATCTCGTACCAGAGCCCTTGAAATGCTCAAGTGTTCCGTGGAATACACTTTGAAAAACTATGGCTACGTAGGGTGTAGAGGGTTTACTAAAGATTTCCACTCCTATTTCAGAAGATGTCACTTCCTGTTCTTCCGTAAATTCGTATGACTGTACTAGATAAGTGTGCAAGAGAGTATTAAAAATGCTTAAAATTTCCTTCAAAAGTGAACCGGTGTTATGAGAGCTCCTTCATAAATTTAGTATTTCTTACTATATAATTTTAAACAATCCTCCTCGCCTTGTTTCGTATAAAAACAAACCATCCACATACATAACGCCGCTTTATCAATAACATCAATCCCTCATTTCAACATCTCAATTACTTTGAATTGAGCAGTATTTGAATTGAGCAGAGTCTATATCGGAACTACTTCGATTACTATTATCGAAAATGCGATCTCCAGACCTCCTTATCGATATCCCACATAACAAAGAGATCAGCCGAATTTCGAACGATGCAGTGTTGATGTATGTTTGTGTAGATTCTCACATTTTCAACTGAAGTTATTATAAATATTCAGATATTTGTGTAGTTCACATGTTTCTTTATCGTAAATAAGAACGCTCTGTGATAAATATATACAGAGTATCAAGGAAAGTCGTGAACCAGACCAATAACTCGAGAAGTATTAGGGTTATTGTATATATGTTTTATGCAAGCGAATAAAATATGGTGCTACACAAGGAGACAAAATTAGGAGGCTTATCCACCCCTTCTTGTGTGGGGTACTGGGGACTAACTCGCTTTCTTAAATATATATATATATATATATATGTGTGTGTGTGTGTGTGTGTGTGTGTGTGTGTGTATATATATATATATATATATATATATATATATATTCTTTTTTTTAAAGATACAGATATGCGGTTTTTTTAATGATCTTGTTGCATTACAAATATAAATTTTCTGATTGACCAAATTTGTCTAAGGGGATCGTATAAAAATTTAAAAAGTGTAACTTTTTGAAAATGAATGGGAGGACTATTTCATTAATGTAGTCTTATTTCCTACCTTACTTTCAACATTTTTGCAATTTAGATTGCCCACTTAACTCTAACACGTAAGGAATTAAAGCGCGTTTCAATCTTTTTAGGACACCCTGTATAGTATATATATATACTAAAGTTTATATATAGAGATATATATATATATGTGTGTGTGTGTGTGTGTGCAAAATGTTGCAATCCACATGTGTTGCATTATACTACGAAACACAGTATGAGTTTTTCCATGGATGTAAAGATCCTTAAAGAATAACCTTTATTGTAGCTCTATCCAATTCCCTCTATTGAGTTTACTTCTTTTCATCATTTTATCTTTATATTTGCTTTCTTTGGGCATTTAACAATTTCACTATCTTTCTGATATTCGTGCTTAGGTCTATCCATGTAATAGCCTTTCCTTATTGTTCGTGTAATATCTATAATGTATATTTTGTTGATATTCATCTATTTAATTCCTTTGTTAAATTACCTAGCTTTCCTATACTTCTTCCTTTCAAGTTTTATTTAGAATTAGAATGTATACTTCTTTGCTATCATAGTTTCATATTTTTAGTTTTTATAGTTTTGAATCCTGATTGTCGAAATTACTATAATTTTTAAATGGTAATAAACTTAAGATGCAAGTCATTAATGTATAGATCCAGTAGCTTCAATATTTCTATTAATTATTTTTTTTATTATATGTATTTATGTGTGTGTGTGTGTGTGTGTGTAAGAAGATACTAGGAAGAAAGCAAGCCTGGGAATTTAGGTGACTACAATAGTTTTTCAAGGGCGTTTTAAACCATCTTCCTCTGGTCAAAAACAATGTGTTCTTAACAGACATTAAGAAACAACTGTGGATGGCAGGCAAAGGGAAATTCGAACAAAGTTAGAACACTCAAAGCAAGAATCCTCATCACCTACGAATTCTCGCCTTGGGTATTCTAGCTTTGTTCAGATGTCCTTCCAAATCAAATATGTTTTTAAGTGTCTATTAAAACAAAAAGATTTTGACCTGAGAAAGAGGGCTCGAATTGTCCTCGAAAAAATTGTAGTCAACTGATTATCCAATGCTTACTTTCTTCAAGGAAGTTGTAGAATAAATATTTCGATCATACAGTAACTAATTTGCTTCATGCTGTACTTTAATACAGTTTTTACATTTGAGTGTTATAAGAATATCATACACATGAGACGTATAAAAACAAATTTAAAAGAATTGCTTCACTATATATACAGATAATAGACATAAATTAACTAGAGTGTGATTCAACTCCATCCATTCATACCAGATTCCATTCTATTAGCTTGTAAAAAGAAATTTCTGGAAATTTCACAAAATTTGCAAAATTTGCACGAAAATTTTTGATAAATCTGTGTCGTTGGACCAAAGAATCACAACACAATTATAATATGTTACCCTTTATTTTAAAGACTTACAATAATATTTCAATTGATACCATGTATGGCAATGTACTCTTTCAGAGGGGACCTAATGATGTCATGAACGATATATCGCAGCTATTTTACACTACATTGATTCCCGGCCGTCCAAACAGTTACCTTACACCTTTCTGGTAGGTCAGACGGTCTGGGTCTCAACAACACTACATTGATTGAAACTCTTAAACTTTGTGCCCATTGAACTGTAAATAACCCATTTAATGCATAGTTATGTCAAATTTTGTCTTATGCTGCCATATTAAAATAAAATAAAATGTCAAATAGATTTCGAAGTTTTCTCTCGACTTTAAAAAAATTTCATCTAGTTCAAATTTTAAAAAAGCTGGATAGAAAGTTTAGTGAAAATCCATTAATATTTGTGGCAGCTATAGTGTACATAAGAAATCGACCACAGACAAAATGATATTACTCTAAACGCAGTCAAAATGTGTTCAGGATGGCCTAAAACATATATTGGCATCTAAATCTTAAAATCGAAATTTTTTATGAAAACAATGCATTCTCTACACTATGTTCTATAGTATAAGAAAGTAAAAATTAGAAATAAAATGGCTCCACTTTAAACATTATAGTAAAATATAAACAGTATAAATTTTCCTACTTCAGTACCCTTTCCATACTTCAGTACCGTTTTCCTACTTCAGTACCTTTTCCCTACTTCAATCACATTTGCTGTTCTATCATAGATTGCTGATCTTGTTCTGAAAGGGTGAAGATTGAGTTTCTTGTTTTTCCGACAAAGAAGGCTCTTTATTGCCTTCGAAACCAATTGACACGATTAATTTTGTTCTATATGTTGCTTTTAACAAAGATTTTATACTTTTAAAAATATTAATAATAACTAGAAATTAATACTACATATAACTTTGGTTCATTCCCATTCCTAATTGTTTATAAAGTGTGCGGACAAATTAACATTTACGGGAAATATTTAAATGAATTGAAAAATATATAAATTTCTTAAAATGTATTCAGTAATTCCATTTTCGCCCCAGAATTTCGTCAATCTGGGGCGAAATATCGCCATTTTGGTGCTACTTTGCTAGATTATTCGCCAAGTTTGCCAAATACATCACTAAATGTTACTAGCATTCCTTATGTATTAGAATTAGAATGTATGCCAGTCATATGACAGAAATTTGAGTTTGCGAAACATTACTTCTCACTTGGCGTCATTTTTATCAATTTGGCGACATTTTTGTCACTTTGGCAACATTTAAAAAATCGCCAAGTTGGCGACGTCCCTCTAAATTTCTCGCCAAGCGTTACGGATGGACAGACGGAGAAATGGGTTATTCTTATAGTCTACACTTAATGTGCTTTCCAAGATATTGAACTTTCATCAATTTGTCGTCATTTCATTGATTCAGCATCAGTTTCATCAATTTGACGAATTTTTATCAATTGGGTGACAATTTAGTCAATTTGGCAAAATTTAAAAAGTTACCAAATTGGAGGTATTCCGAAAAATTCGTCACAAAAATTTTATTCAAACGTCACGGACGGAAAAACAGGTTATTCTTAAAGTACTCGTAGATTCTTATATTATTTCCAAGATAGTCCATTTTCGTCAATTAGTCGTCATTTTCACTGATTTAGCGCCTTTTTTATAAATTTGGTGATATTTTCGTTAATTTGGCAATATTTAGAAAAGTCGCCCAGTTGACGACATATCGCCAAAATATCGCCAAAATATCGTTGTGGACGCATCATGACGGTGCACTGGTGGGAATTAATAAGTCCGGATTAATATCGTTGATTAAAAAATCTGATGTGGACAGCACGTGACTTTCCTTATATAATGCAATGAATTTACGACTTTCACAGTACAAATAAATAGGTTATTCTTATAGTAGATACTTATATTCTTTCCAAGATATTAAATTTTCGTCAATTAGTCGTCATTTTCATTGATTTAGCGTCATTTCTATTCATTTGACGAGATTTTCATTAATTTGGCAACATTTAAAAAGGTCGCCAAGTTGACGATATTCCGCCAAATTCATCGCCAAAATCTCGCCAAGCGTTATAAATAGAGAAATATTCTTGTAGCAGATTATTGGAGTTCAAATACAAAAGTATTACTCAAAGTATCTTTTCTCATGGATGGAACGAGCAAGATCCACGAGATTGATGTCACCAAATTTATCGCATTACATTACACATGAAAAGTGAATATATTTCACAATAGTTAATTTTTTTTTTTTTTTTACGTGATATTTTGATAAATTTATTTGGAAAATGTGTAATATCTCAAGAATGGTTCGTGCTAACGTTCTAAAATTTGTGTCTATCGTTTTCTAATGAAAAATTACATAAGAAATGACTATTTGCGTAACTTTATCAAAATTTCACTCGAAAATTTAGTGGGGGTTCTATTCAAATATTCGATTCCTTTTAAAAACAATTCCTGTATTCCCAGATTGTAATTTTTGTACCAAATTTCGTTCGAATCGCTGCATTCGTTCATTCGTTCGTCAGATACCGTCTCTCCCCCTCACACACACACACACAGAGACATCACTTTAAAAACGTTTGATTGGTGTTCAGAGATGCTTGAAACGTGCTCTCCAGTCGAAAACTCGAATTCGAATTTTTTACCCCATCACAATACTTCCCTTATACAGTATACTATGTATATAAGAAAAGTAAAAAAAATATGCTAAAAGTTGATACAAATGTAGCCATTCAATGCGTATTTTTCATTTAATAGCAAATGACATAATCTACAGAACGTTAACGTGGCACTATCTTGATATTTTGAACGGTCTTGATCTAAAATAAAATATCTGATGTGGGAAACACATGCCATTCCTTACAGAACTCAGATTCATTTTCGCTTAATTTTTTCAATAATTCATTAAATGGAGTTTAATTTCACAAAATAATACGTATAATTATTTAAAATTACACTGGATTTGTAATTTTATTCAATTTTCGTTTTTGTTTGGTAAGTACATGTATTTTTAAAGGCTGCGCAGCAAAAATACGAAAAAAAAAAAATCTCGATAACGGCTAGACCTAAAGTAGTGGAACTTATTATTTTCATCGTCAAAAATCAAGTATAAAACAAGCATTTAATTGATGCATTTGAACATAGTCTTTAATTTTAGAGTTTGACTATTTTTGCTGGCCATTTCACAAAACAAGGTAGGTTATTCTTTTCAGTACCAAAATCTAATCAGCACCAGGGTAACTCAGAGTCAGAAGTGTAACTTATCGACTAAAGTATGTGAAATTTGGTCAATTAGTTTTTTTGCTAGAGTGGATACATATCAATTTTGTGGGCCATTTAATAAAAAAGGCAGGTGCTTTTATCCTGAATCATAACAAAATGTAATAAGCACAAGAGTCAGCACAAGAGTATCAGAAGTGTAACTTATCTATCAAATTATGTGAAATTTGGTCAATTAGTAAGTATTTTAGCTATCGTAGATACATACGATTTTTGTAAGCCATTTAATACAATAAGGCAGGTGATTCTATCCTGAATCATAACAAAATCTTATCAGTACAAGAGTAAACCACATATGACTTATCTATAAAATTTTATGAAATTAGCTCAATAAGTTTTTAGCTTAGAGTGGATACATACATTGCACAGACAAACACATTCACACACACACACATACACACTGAGAAAAAAATAGTTTTTCGTATTCTAAGCTGCTCGAAACAATAACCTCGGCTCGAAAAGTGTAGACTCAAGACGTCTAAATAAGACGTCGAAAACTCTAGTTGTGATTTTCGACAAGATTCAATACTTCCCTTATACATTACCATGTATTGCAGGGAAAGTAAAAAAGGAGCCAGGAAGTCTTTGAATGTTACATTTCAATTTAGAATTTTTTATGTAAGAGATGAAAATATGATATAATCTTTGAAAATTGTCTATTGTAAAGTATAATGATAATTGGATATAACTTCTGATTTTATCCTCTTTAATACTAAACTAAAATATACATTCAAGGCCTTCCTGGATCCTTCCTTTTCTTATTATTTTTTCGTAATGAAAACTTAAATAGTTCTCAGTTGTAACCTTTCAAGTGATTCAAACCGTATAATGGTTACTAGGTTAGACAGAAAACACGCAGGTCTGTTGATCAAAAGTTCTGTCCTCAATTCAAACGCGATGCTTTTTCGATTACAGTTTAACAAAAGAGTTTTTGTAATTTTCTATTATAAATTGTAATGGAAATTGGATATAACATCTGATTTTATCCTCTTTATATAATTCTAAACTAAAATATATATTCAAGGCGTTCCTGGATCCTTTTTTTTTCTCATTATTTTTTCATAATGAAAACTTAAATAGTTTTCAGTTGTAACCTTTCGTGTGATTCAAACCATCTAGTGGTTAATGGGTTAGACAGCGAGCACGTAGATCAGTTGATCAAGAGTACTGTCCTCACTTCAAACACGATGCTTTTTCGATTACAGTTTAACAAAAGCGTTTTTGTAATTTTCTATTATAAATTGTAATGGAAATTGGATATAACATCTGATTTTATCCTCTTTTTATAATTCTAAACTAAAATATATATTCAAGGCTTTCCTGAGTCCTTTTTTCTTCTTATTTTTTCATAATGAAAACTTAAATAGTTCTCAGTTGTAACCTTTCGTGTGATTCAAACCATCTAGTGGTTAATGGGTTAGACAGCAAGCACGTAGATCAGTTGATCAAGAGTACAGCCCTCACTTCAAACACGATGCTTTTTCGATTACAGTTTAACAAAAGAGTTTTTGTAATTTTCTATTACAAATTGTAATGGAAATTGGATATAACATCTGATTTTATCCTCTTTATATAATTCTAAACTAAAATAAACATTCAAGGCGTTTCTGGATCCTTTTTCCTTCTTATTTTTTCATAATGAAAACTTAAATTGTTCTCAGTTGTAACCTTTCGTGTGATTCAAACCATCTAGTGGTTAATGGGTTTGACAGCGAGCACGTAGATCAGTTGATCTAGAGTACTGTCCTCACTTCAAACACGATGCTTTTTCGATTACAGTTTAACAAAAGCGTTTTTGTAATTTTCTATTATAAATTGTAATGGAAATTGGATATAACATCTGATTTTATCCTCTTTTTATAATTCTAAACTAAAATATATATTCAAGGCTTTCCTGGGTCCTTTTTTCTTCTTATTTTTTCATAATGAAAACTTAAATAGTTCTCAGTTGTAACCTTTCGTGTGATTCAAACCATCTAGTGGTTAATGGGTTATACAGCGAGCACGTAGATCTGTTGATAACGAGTTCTGTCCTCACTTCAAACGCGATGCTTTTTCGATTATAGTTTAACAAAATAGTTTTTGTAATTTTCTATTATGAATTGTAATGGAAATTGGATATATTCAAGGCGTTCCTTGATCTTTTTTTTTATTATTATTTTTTCATAATGAAAACTTAAATAGTTCTCAGTTGTAACATTTTGTGTAATTCAAACCGTCTAGTGGTTAATAGGTTAGGCGAGCACGTAGATCTGTTGATCAAGAGTTCTGTTCTCATTTGAAATGCGATGGTTTTTTGATTACAGTTTAACAAAAGCGTTTTTGTAATTTTCTATTATAAATTGTAATGTAAGTTGGATATAACATCTGATTTTATCCTCTTTAAATAATTCTAAACTAAAATATACATTCAAGGCGTTCCTGGATTCTTTTTTTTTCTTATTATTTTTTCATAATGAAAACTTAAATTGTTCTCAGTTGTAACCTTTCGTGTGATTCAAACCATCTAGTGGTTAATGGGTTAGACAGCGAGCACGTAGATCAGTTGATCAAGAGTACTGTCCTCACTTCAAACACGATGCTTTTTCGATTACAGTTTAACAAAAGCGTTTTTGTAATTTTCTATTATAAATTGTAATGGAAATTGGATATAACATCTGATTTTATCCTCTTTTTATAATTCTAAACTAAAATATATATTCAAGGCTTTCCTGAGTCCTTTTTTCTTCTTATTTTTTCATAATGAAAACTTAAATAGTTCTCAGTTGTAACCTTTCGTGTGATTCAAACCATCTAGTGGTTAATGGGTTAGACAGCGAGCACGTATATCAGTTGATCAAGAGTACAGCCCTCACTTCAAACACGATGCTTTTTCGATTACAGTTTAACAAAAGAGTTTTTGTAATTTTCTATTACAAATTGTAATGGAAATTGGATATAACATCTGATTTTATCCTCTTTATATAATTCTAAACTAAAATAAACATTCAAGGCGTTTCTGGATCCTTTTTCCTTCTTATTTTTTCATAATGAAAACTTAAATAGTTCTCAGTTGTAACCTTTTGTGTAATTCAAACCGTCTGGTGGTTAATAGGTTGGGCGAGCACGTAGATATGTTAATAAAGAGTTCTGTCCTCATTTCAAACACGATGCTTTTTCGATTACAGTTTAACAAAAGCGTTTTTGTAATTTTCTATTATAAATTGTAATGGAAGTTGGATATAACATCTGATTTTATACTCTTTATATAATTCTAAACTAAAATATACATTCAAGGCGTTCCTGGATTCTTTTTTTTTCTTATTATTTTTTCATAATGAAAGCTTAAATTGTTCTCAGTTGTAACCTTTCGAGTGCTTCAAACCGTCTAGTGGTTAATGGGTTAGACAGTGAACGTGTAGATCAGTTGATGAAGAGTTCTGTCTCACTTCCAAAGCAATGCTTTTTCGAATACAGTTTAACAAAATAGTTTTTGTAATTTTCTATTATAAATTGTAATGAAAATTGAACATCTGATTTTATCCTCTTTATATAATTCTGTTTTAAACTATAGCATTCAAGGCCTTCCTGGATCATTTCTTTTTTTAATTTTTTTCTTAATGAAAACTTAAATATATCACAGTTTCAGCTTCATTGTGATTCAAACGGTCTACTGGTTAGCGAGTTGGACCGCTAGAGCCTAGATCTGTAAGTCACGAGTTCTGCCCCCACTTCAAGCGCGATGATTTTTCGATTACAATTTTAAAAAATAATTTTTGAAATTTTCAATGGTAAAGAAAATTGAATATAACATCCGATTTTATGCTCTTTATATATTTTTAACCTAGGACACAACATTCAAGGCTTTCCTGGATCTTTTTTTTTTATTTTTTCATAATGAAAACTTAAATAGTTCTCTGTATCAACCGGTTCTGTGATTTAAACTGTCTAGTGGTTAACGAGTTGGGCAGCAAACGAGTAGATCTGCTGATCGTGAGTTCTGTCCTCTCTTCAAACGAAATGTTTTTTTGATTACAGTTTTAAAAATAATAAATAAACAATGTTGTTAGGTTAATCAATCTTGTGGGCTCTGCCCCAATTTTATTCTAATCGCCAATTCCGTAAAAGCTTTGTATAATTAAAATAAAATACAATTGCAACGTCATTCGTAGCGCAGCGGTAAAGCACAGCGAATGCAGCGTGAAGCAAACGTTTTTGTCGAGAGTTCTGTCCCCCGCAAATTTTAGCCGTGCTTTTCAAATTATTTAAAAGAATATGTTAAACCGTTAAAATTAAATACACTGAAATAGAAGCTTCTGTTGACGCCCTCTTGGCCGAGAGGCTTGGGGCGTCCAGTTGCGGGGCTTTAGGCGCAGGTTCGAATCCTGTCTGGGTAAAAATTGTGCGATGGAAATGTTAAAGAGTAGCGGGTGGTGACGGGATTGGAGATGGAAGAGGGATAGGGGTGGGGGGTCGGAATTTCTTTATTAAATCTGTCGTCTTAGGTCTTTCCTCTCTTAACTTTCTTATATTTCTTACTAAATTATCTGCACGAGATGGAGGACGAGCGGTGGTTGAGCTCCACCGTTGCTGGCGGGGTTTCTCTTCGGGCCTGCTGGCTTCGGTGCCGCGCTTCCACCCTTCCTCGTCCAAAGTTCGTGCAGGGCTTGTTTTGCACCACGTGACTCCCGGTTAACGAAGTCCTGAAATTTTATGCATTTTTTAAATCAGTGCATCTCTTTTTTACCTTGGTTTTAGCAGCAAGAAATGACATAATATGACGTCATTTCCGGTACGTCACTTCCTGTAACTTCACTTCCGGTACGTCACTTCCTGAGACGTCACTTCCGGTATGTCATTTCCCTCAACGTCACTTCCAGCACAAAAAAAAAAAAAAAAAAAAAAAAACGTTGTTGAGAAAAGCACATATTCCGAAAAGATTCAATGCAGGTGGACGGACTTGAACCCACAACCTCTGGAATTAGGAACAGAGAACATGACCACTGAGCCAACCAGCTCATGCCTCGAAGCTCCTAATTAATTTATTTAAATTTAATGGAGAGACTGGTCGGAAAAAGCACAGTTACCAAAAGAACTAATTCCGCTACACACGTGGACGGCCTGGAACCTACAGCCTCTGGAATTGGAAACAGACAACATGACCACTGAGCCATCCAACTCACACGCTAACGATCCTGATTATTCCATTTAAATTTATTTCACTTCGAGATTGATCAGCAAAAACAAAGATGTCACTGCTCAACTCGCGATACATGGACTTGAACTCGCAGCGTCTGGAATACGAAGCAGACGACATGACCATCGAGCCAGCCAGTTCGCATAGAAAAGACGCCAGTTAATCTATTTGAACTTCACGGCGAGTCCGATAAAAAAAAAATTACAGATAACAAAACAGATTAAAGGACTCGAACCCACAGTCTCCGGAGGAAGGTAGCATGACCACTGAGTTAACCAATTCACATATTCTATTCTAAGGTTCTAATTAATCTAAACAGAGAGGCTAGTCAAAAATGTACACTTGCTGCTATCGCTGCTTGAGAGAGGAAGACAGAACTCACTATTCAGAAATTTTCCTGTTCGCTGCCTAACACTTTCGCCACTAAACGGCTTTAGATACGAGCAATAATGAAATTAGGAACTTTTAAACTTTTTATTATAAAAAAAAAATTAATAAAAAGTAAAAAAATAACCAAGAAATTCTTGAATACTATATTTTGGAATTATATATAAAGAGGATAAAATCAAATATAATTTAGTAGATAGATGCAATATTTCTAGAAGAATTTGAATATTAAGTTTGGTTTAATTTTGCGTGACTACACTTTGAACGAATGGAATTTAAGTCAAGGCACTTTTATCAATTTTATTTCATCAATCTTTACACCAATGCCATCTAGCCCGCACATACACACACGCACACAAAATGAATACGTAATCTTTCTTGAATATATTTTATTGGTTTACTAGAAGGTTTTGCTCGCTAGAGATCAGTTATAGCAACCTGTTTCTATTAACGAGCTTATCAACATAGAAACACTAATCGCATTCTGGGTAGAAAGCAGTCTATGAATTTTACCATGGAAATACGTATGGGCAGAGGCGTTTTATATGTGTCTTGAGTAATAGGAAATGCATGGCAGAATGTGTTGCGATATATTTTTATTTTAATAAGATTATGCCAAAATGTTTTTACATTAATAAGGAGATGAATTTTTTAATTTATGATTTACTTCACTTTATTATTAAAATTTCACTTATTTTACTAAATATTCAGTTATTCAAATGTTTTAAAGTATTGTAGATAAAATTAACCTTTTGCTTACGGATGGAACAGCTTCAATCCCAATGGGACTGATGCTGTCGGACGCCAATGTCTGCAAAGGGGGATCGAACTGTTTGGGATAGGGTATTTAAAATACCTGTCTTTTTGAGAGGTTCTTCATTTGAAATTGACGCTGTCCCATCCGTAAACAAAAGGTTAATTTATCTACAATACTTCAAAACATTTGAATAACATAAGCTATACCAAACAGTTCTATCCCCCTTTGGAAAATAGATGCAATTCCCTTTGCAGACATTGGGGTCCATGGACGCCACTGCCTGCAAAGGGGGGTCGAACTGTTTGGGATAGGATATGCCAAATGTCTGTCTTTTTAAGACGTTTTTCGTTTGGGATTGACGCTATCCCACCCGTAAGCAAAAGGTTCAATACAATATTAATAATTTACTTTTACACCAACCTTTTGATCTCTTGGAATAATTGAAACATTGAGCACACAGGTAAACTTTTTTATTAAAAATGGATAAACATAAATACCAACTATAAAAATTTTAATACAATCTATCCCAAAAGGATATATAAACTAATAATAAAAAAATAAACAGAACACAGGTATCACGATTATACGCATAGGCGTATGCAGGATTTTTTCGAGGGGAAGCTAAAATCGATTGCATTTAAAATTTGGAGATTACTATCAACTTTTCAGTTTTAGAGTTTCAAAATTAAAATAAGAGGAATCCTGTGTAGAGATGCCTGCTTTAGGCTGTACCAGCCCCTCCCACCATATATTTTAAAGCAAACCTGTTCATTGAACAACTTTGAAAATTGGCATGCAAATATAGATTTAAAAATTCAATAACAACCAACTAATAAAAATTCAAAACAATTAACTTTCGGGGCAAGAGAGGGTAAAAATCTACCCCCCCCCCTAAAAAAAATATATATATATATATAGTAGTCTAAAGATAAGGGCATATGAAAACATGGAAAAAATACCATTTTTTTTTCTTTTTTGACTGCACTGGGGGGAGGCGGGGGGTCTGTAAAAATTATAAACTTTTCTTTTTCAAAAAATAATGAACGAAAAATATTGAAACAGCTTTTAGGTATCCCAACCTAGACATAAATAATAACATGTACGCTTCAGGTCGATTAGAAAAAGGAAGGAGTGAGAGAATTTTGGAGTTTAAGAATAGAAGAAATAATAAAAAATATCGAATCGAATGGGTATCAAAAAATCGGTCTTAGAGACTAAGAAAAAAAATCTGATGTGGGCAGCACATGACTTTCCCTGCAAACTTATATTACCGTTCTCTTTATTTTAATTAAATTTATTTCACTTTTAATCCAATTTTCGTTCTCATTCGGTAACCGGACTTATTTTCAAAGGCGGCGTAGAGAAAATACGGAAAACTAAAATATCTCGAGAACGGCTAGTCCTAGTGTAATGGGGTTAGTCTTATTATTTTCGTCGTTAAAAATTACGTATTTAACGAGCATTTAATGGATATATTTGAGTATACCTAGTTCTTTAGTTTAGATTTTGACGATTTTTGCGGGCCATTTTGCAAAAAAAGACAGGTTATTTTTTTCCGAATCGTACCAAAATCTAATCAGCACCAGGGTAGCCCACAAGTGACTCATCTACCGAATTTTGTGAAGTCCAGTCCAGTAGTTTCAGTTAGAGTGGATCCAGTTTCAGTCCAGTAGTTTTTCAGTTAGAGTGGATACAAGCTTTTGCTGGCCATTTCGCAAAAAAAAGGCGGGTTCTTTTATCCCAAATCGTACCCAAAACTAATCAGCACCATACTCACTCACAAGTGACTTACCTACCAAATTTTGTGAAATTGGGTCCATTAGTTTTTTAGATAGAGTGGATACAAAATCTACACAGACAGACAGACACACAGACAGACAGACACACAGACAGATAGACACACAGACACACACACACAGACGTCACGCTAAAAATGTTTTTTTCGTATTCTAGAGGTCTTGAAACGTGTAGATCCGTCGAAAACTCGAGTTGCGATTTTCGACATGATTCCAATACTTTCCCTATACATTACCAGGTATTGCAATGTAAAAACAATTTTTTTTTAAATTTTCTTAGCCACTCGTATAGCAAGACCAGCCACTAATAGCAAGACCAGCCACTAATAGCAAGATCGTAGAGTTGAGGTGGTGATGCTGACTGATAGTTGACTGTTCGTGACGTCACTTCAAGGAAGAGCTTTAACTTATGGCGCCGACGCCAGTGCTGTATATAAGCTCGTTGGTTTTTATAGCAATTCTATGCAATACAAACAGTATGCTCTTTGATTTTCAGCGAGCCACAATATCGAGAATTCATCAATCTGTGGAGCGGAGGGTTTTTCTTCTTCTTCATTTTAACGTACATAAAGACATAACGGAAATTAAGACGATTTTCACTGTAGTTAAAAAACTATTTAATAAAATTTCTTAAAACTTAGTAATTAAGTCCTCTGAGGATTATCCTGATGCTAATTAGCTTTTGATATACGATTTGGAAAAGTACAATTGACTCTTCTTTGCAAATTGGGCCACAAAGATAGTAAAAATTTGAAATAAATGACTAAAATTATTGAAATATATTCATTAAATACTTGTTCTTTAGGTAAATTTTGACAACTAAGCGAATAAGACTAATTCCATGACTGTAGAATGATCCGTTCTCTTTATATTGTGGTTTTTTGGAATTTTGAGGACCTGAAGAATTTAAAGCGAATTAAGTTGACAAATGAAACGAAGATCCAATAAAAAGGCAAATTGAATATAATATCAGAAAATTATCCATGTTATTTTCTGCAATTAAAATAAATTTAATGCATGATGAAATAAAAAATCTGATGTAGGCAGCAAATGACTTTCCCTGCAGACTTATATCCACGTTCTCTTTATTTTAATTAAATTTAATTCACTTTTAATTCAATTTTCGTTCTCATTTGGTAACTGGACTTATTTTCAAAGATGGCATAAAGAAAATATAAAAAAACTAAAATATCTAGAGAACGCCTAGTCCTAGTGTAATGGGGTTGGTCTTATTCTTTCATCGTTAAAAATTACGTATGAAACAAGCATTTAATGGATATATTTGAACATACGTAATTTTTTATTTTAGATTTTGACGATTTTTGGACCATTTTCCCAAAACTAGGTAGGTTATTTTTTTTCGAATCGTACCAAAATCCATTCAGAACCAGGGTAACTCATAAGCGACTTATCTACCGAATTTTGTGAAATTTAGTATATTAGTTTTTCAGTTAGAGTGGATACAAGCAATTTTTGAGGGCCATTTCGCAAAAAAGGGTCTTTATGAATCCTACCAAAAACTAATCAGCACCAGGGTCTCACCCAAGAGACTTACCAACCAAATTTTATGAAATTCGGTCCATTAGTTTTTTAGTTAGAGTGGATACATAAAATTGCACAGACAGACAGATACACACACAGAGAGACAGACACACACAGACGTCAAGCTAAAAATTGTTTTTTCGTATTCTAGAGGTCTCAAAACGTGTAGATCCGTCAAAAACTCGAGTTGTGATTTTCGGTATGATTCCAAAACTTTTCCTATACATTAACATGTATTGCAGGGAAAGTAAATATCTGATGTGGGCAGCACATGACTTTCCCTGCAGACTTATATCCACGTTCTCTTTATTAACACTTTACAACAAAGTTGAAAAGTGTTTATACTTTGTCCATTCTGTCTGTCTGTCTGTCTGTTTGCCTGTCTGCCTGTCTGTCTGTCTGTCTGTCTGTCTGCCCGTTTGCACGATAACTGCCGTAAAAATGACTTAATCAAAATGAAATTTTAGTATGTTGTTCAGACGGTCTGTAGGACCTATGGAAATATAAATGAATAATATCACCCAATTAGTTTTGGATTGAACCCGGGTTGAAAAAATGAAATACATTGAGCCCTATGGGACTAATTTTTCAAGCATTTTTTAAGCGAATTTAAAATTCACAAATTGCTTCGAAAATTTTAGGTAATATTCAAATTGTTCCATAAAATATATAAAAAACAAGAAAGACCAATCATGCTTAAAGCATTGATTATGAAACACTTTCCAACTTCAATGCAATTTTATTTAAACATGTCTAAAATGCAATACATTCCTCGGTAATATTTTAAAACTTATCACAATACTACATTAATTTATTATATTTGAAAACTTAAACCTTCAACAAAAAAATGAACTTCATTCAAATGACGGCATTAAAATATAAATTGCCTGGTTTAAATATCTCTAAAATGCGATACATTCCACGGTAATATTTTTAAAACTATCATAATACTACGATAATTTATTATATTTAAAACTTCATCGAAAACAACTGAAATTCATACAAATGACGTCATAGAAAAAATAACATGCTTGGATCTCTCTATAAAAACAGGATTTCATTCGTAACTTTCTCCCATTCATTTCATTCATCACAATACTATAATAATTTATTTTATATAAAAATTAAGACCATAGAGCTACAAGTAATTAAACTCTATGCGTAAAACTTCAGCGAAAAAAATCGTCCTTCTTTTTATAAAATCAATGAATATTTCATTCGTATCAGCTACGCAGATTCCATGAACTAAAAGAATTTGCGTTAAAGAAATACAGCAATTATAATACAACTCATTGAACATATTTTGCTGTTTACATTTTACATAGGTGAAAAATAGGCTTCGAAAAATAGGCTTCTTGAAAAATAGGCAGAAATAATCAAATTTGGATAATCATTTAAACTCAAATATATTGTATTTGCCTTGTTTCAGTATGTAGATGCACAGAATTTAAGCAAAATTAAAGAAGTTTTAGGACGGATACAACACTCAATATGAATTAAAAAGAACTTAAAAAATCACGATTTTGAAACAAGATGGATGCCATATATCATTTTGAAGTGGGTCATGTGATCCTTTCATATCATGGTCACGTGATCGTATCATATAAGAGGTGCAATTACTATTTTAGTTTTTATTTAAAAAACTACTGAATATATTTCGCTGAATTTTTTTTTATATATTTTATGGAACAATTTGAATATTACCTAAAATTTTCGAAGCAATTTGTGAATTTTAAATCCGCTTAAAAAATGTTTGAAAAATTAGGTCCCATAGTGCTCAATGTATTTCATTTTTTCAACCCGGGTTCAATTCAAAACTAATTGGGTGATATTATTCATTTATATTCCCATAGGTCCTACAGACCGTCTGAACAACATGCTAAAATTTCATTTTGATTAAGTCATTTTTACGACAGTTATTGTGCTAACGGACAGACAGACAGACAGACAGAATGAATGAATGAACAAAGTCATAAACACTTTTCAACTTTGTTGTAAAGTGTTAAAAATTCAGCGAAATATATTCAGTAGTTTTTTAAATAAAAATTAAAATAATAATAACACCTCTTATATGAAGCGATCCCGTGATCATGATATTAAAATATCACGTGACCTACTTCAAAATGATATATGGCATCCATCTTGTCTCAAAATCACGATTTTTAAAGTTCTTTTTAATTCATATTGAGTGTAAAGTCCGTCCTAAAACCACTTTATTTCTGCTTAAATTCTGTGCATCTACATACTGAAACAACGCAATTACATTATATTTGAGTTTAAATGCTCATCCAAATTTGATTATTTCAACAACGAAGCCTATTTTTCACCTATGTAAAATGTAAACAGCAAAATATGTAGAATGAGTTGTATTAGAAGTGCTGTATTTCTTTAACACAAAATCATTTAGTCCATGGAGTCTGCGTAGCTGATATGAATGAAATACTCATTGATTTTACAAAGAAAAGGACGATTTTTTTCGATTAAGTTTTACGCATAGAGTTTAATTACTTGTAGCTCCATGGGCTTAATTTTTAAATAAAATAAATTATTGTAGTTTTGTGATGAATGACATGAATGGGAAATTATTTATGAATGAAATGCTGCTTTTTTAGAGAGAGCCAGGCGTGTTATTTTGACGTCATTTGAATGAATTTCTGTTTTCGATGAAGTTTTCAAATAAAATAAATTATCGTAGTATTATGATAATTCTAAAATTATTACCGAGGAATGTATCACATTTTAGAGATGTTTAAACCAGACAATTTATATTTCAATGCCGTCATTTGAATAAAGTTCATTTTTTTCGATGAAGGTTTAAGTTTCCAAATATAATAAATTAATGTAGTATTGTGATAAGTTTTAAAATATTACAGAGGAATGTATTGCACATTTTAGACATGTTTAAATAAAATTGCATTGGAGTTGGAAAGTGTTTCATAATCAATGCCTTAAGCATAATTGATCTTTCTTGTTTTAATTAAATGTTATTCACTTTAAATTCAATTTTCGTTCTCATTTGGTAACTGGACTTATTTTCAAAGGTGGCGTAGAAAAAATTCGACAAAACTAAAATGTCTCGAGAACTTCTAGTCCTAGTGTAATGGGGTTGGTCTTATTCTTTTCATCGTAAAAAATTACGTATAAAATAAGCATTTAATGGATATATTTGAGCATACGTAATTTTTTAGTTTAGATTTTGACGATTTTTACGGGCCATTTCGGGGCCATTTTTACGGGCCAAAAAAGGCAGGTTATTTTCTTCCGAATCGCACCAAAGTCTAATCAGCACCAGAGTGGCCCACAAGTGACTTACCTACCAAATTTTATGAAATTCGGTCAACTAGTCTTCTAGTTAGAGTGGATACAAAATCTGCCCAGATAGATAGACACACAGACACACAGACAGACAGACACACAGACACACACACACACACAGACGTCACGCTAAAAATCGTTTTTTCGTATTCTAGAGGTCTCGAAACGTGTAGATCCGTCGAAAACTCGAGTTGCGATTTTCGGCATGATTCCAATACTTTCTCTATACATTACCATGTATTGCAGGGAAAGTAAAAATTACAAAATGAATTTGAATCACATCAGATTTTTACTTTCTCTGCAATACATGGTAATGTATAGAGAAAGCATTAGAATCATGCCAAAAATTGCAAGTCGAGTTTTCGACTGGTCTTCACATTTTGGGACCTCTTGAATACGAAAAAAGCTATTTCTAGCCTGACGCATGTGTATGTGTCTGTGTGTCTGTCTGTCTATCTGTGTAATGCATGTATCCACTCTAACTCAAAGACTAACGGACCAAATTTCATAAAATTTTGTAGACAAGTTACTTGTGTGTGACCCTGGTGCTGATTAGTTTTCGGTACGATTCGGAAATGAAAAACCTGCCTTTTTTTATGAAATGGCCTGCAAAAATCGAACATAAAAGACTACGTATGCACAAATATATCAATAAATGCTTGTTTAATACGTAATTTTTGACGTTAAAAAGAATAAGATCAACCCATTGCCATTACTCTAGTCGTTCTTTCGGGATATTTTAGTTTTTTCGCATTTTCGCTAAGCCACCTTTGAAAATTACTCGAGTTACCAAATAAAAACGAAAATTGGGTTAAAAGTGCAATTTCAGTATAATTTAAAATATTTATGAATGTTGTTTTGTGCAATTAATATCAATTGAAATAAAGAGAACGTGAATATGAGATTGCAGGAAAAACACGTGCTACCCACATAAGATTTTTACTTCTCCTGCAATACATGGCACCGTATAGGGAAAGTACTGGCATCGTGTCGAAATTCGCAACTTGAGATTTCGACGGATCTATACGTTTTGGGATCTCTAGAATACGAAAAACTATTTTTAGCATGGCGTATGTGTATGCGTCTATGTGTCTGTATGTCTGTGCAATGTGTGTATCCACTCAAAAACAAATGGACCAAATTTCAAAAAATTTAGTAGATGAATTACTTGTAGGATACTCTAGTGCTGATTAGATTTTGGTACAATTCGGAAAAGAACCTGCCTTTTTTAACGAAATGACTCCCAAAAGTTGCCAAAATCTGAAATAAAAGACTACGTATACTCAAATATATCAATTATATGCTTATTTTATACGTAATATTTGACGAGAAAAAGAAAAAAAACCAACCACATTACTCTAGAACTAACCTTTCTCGAGATATTTTATTTTTTTCAGATTTCTGTTACGCTGCCTTTGAAAAATTGTCCAGTTATTAAATAAAAACACAAATTGAAGTAAAAATGCAAATTCAGCAAATTCGATGTTATTTTGTGCAATTAAACTCAATTTAATAATTTATTAAAGAAATAAAGAGAAAAGGTTGAGTCTGTAGGGAAATGCATGTGCTGCCCACATCAGATGGTTCTAAATAGATATAGAAATTGAATTAGTTTTAAACATATTTCTTATGCATTATAGTTGTTTGAGGGCCACCAATTGGTTAATTGTGCATTAGAGCTTAGATTTCACGGTCCAGTTTTTAAAGGGAAGGCATACCCTTCCCCCCCCCCTACACACAAACACGCACACACACTACCACTAACATCACCGAGAAGCAAAATTTAGAATATTTTATAAAATTAATAAAACTGTTATATTTGAACTTTGAAATTTCCAAAATGGTTGAGGTACACACAACCTCCCCCACCCCCCTCGTGTGCAATATATTCTTAATAGTGGTCGTTTGTACAATACGAAACTGTCCTTAAAAGAAATCCTACTGTTGAGGCAGTTGAGGAAATAATGTGTTAGAAACAACAGATTTATTTTTCCATGAAGTCCGAGGAAGGAGGGGACACAAACTTAAGAATAAGACGTAGAACACTAAGAGGCATCCTCCTAGGTAGAACCAATGTTTCTTTCAAGCATATATCCGGGGGGGGAGGGGGCCTTGCGGTCGTCCATCTCTTTTCCTCTAATGTGAAATGCTCAATATCATTTCAAGTCCTTTCAGGCATTCCACAAGCCCATACAATCTGTTGCCCCATCATGAGTTTCTGAAACTGAATAGCTAGCATTTCCGGACACGCGCGAAAGCAACTGGTCATTTCTAGTAAGATAGTAAATACCGCGATACAAACAGTATGTTATCACTGAAACCATTACATTACATTCCGTCTGGACGCATGTTCACTAACTGCTGCCCACACCTCTGATTATTTTTCCTCGAAAGCGCGTCCATTTCTAATCACAACGTTCAGCAAAAGAAAAAAATATTCACAGAACAGAGAGATAAAAGAAAAACAGAAAAGAAACCAAACACTGGCAAAGAAAGTGAAAAAGTAATCTAAATGGTGCGCATGCGCAAAGGATACGGTGATCTGTCATTGGTGGAAATGGAGAGGGTGTCCGTCTTCAAAAACGTTTGTAGACAGTGTTGTGTGAGGAATTTGTTGCTATCATTAATTTGAAAAACATGAAAGGAAGGATGTGTTTGGGATTTTTGGTTGTGGTGGGTTTGGCGATGGCAACTGCTTCTCAGTCTGCAAGGCATAAATATTTTGATGGTGAGTTTATGATATTTCTACGAACTCATTTTCCCTTTTCAACATTTAATTTATATTTTTGTGTTTGTTTACTCTTAACTTGGTGTTAGGAAACAATTGATTCTCTTTTCTAACTAGCAAAATACAAATATAAATTTATATTCGAATAGTAGGTAACAGCTATATTAAAAAAAAAATTATACGTATTCTTCTTAAATCGTGGTATTTTAAAAGTTCTGCAAAGAACTCCTGTCCGAACAGGACTTCAAACCATTGATCTCCACTTGGCCTATCCATTCAACTAGTTTGACGATTATAATTTTGTCTACAGTTATAGTGGATAAAAAAATACTTGTACGAACAGTACCATAAACATTCACTAGGCTTCGGGAGTTTTAAAATTGCCATATAGCAAGGCGTTAATCATATCTTCATTGGATGAAAAGACAGAGCGCATGAATTTGTCTTTACTTCGCAGAAATTGCATTTTTACTTCATCACCAGATTTCCATTTTTTAATAATTCTGTCGACATGACATACGCAAGTTTTTTTATGGTAAATTTAACAAGTACAAAATAATCTTCCTTTAAGTTAACATTATAACTCACAACTTCCGACAACAATCTATAGATTCATCTGAATTCTCGAATTCCAAATCAACACTAGACTGTCTACTTGTTTCATTTTACTTTTATTTCCTTCCATTTTACTGCAGTCATATCCTTCCAATTTCAGATTAAAGTGCAACTTCAGATCATTACATCCTCCTCATTCCTCTGTTGTTGCTATTTTTACTTTCCCTGCAATACATGGTAATGTATACGGAAAGTATTGGAATCATGCCGAAAATCGTAACTCGAGTTTTCGATGGATCTACACGTTTCGGGACCTCTAGAATACGAAAAACCTATTTTAGCGTAACGTCTGTGTGTGTGTGTGTCTGTCTGTATGTCTGTCTGGCTGTCTGTGCAATGTATGTATCCATTCTAATTCAAATTATGGACCGAATTTCATAAAATTTGGCAGGTAAGTCACTTGGGTATGACCCTGGTGCTGATTACTTTTGGTACAATTAGTAAAAACAGAACTCGCCGTTTCTTGCGAAATGGCCCTTAAAAATTTCATGTATCCACTCTAGATAAAATACTAATTGGCCAAATTTCACAAAATTTGGTAGATAAGTCACTTGTGGGATACTCTGGCGCTGATTAGATTTTGGTATTATTCGGAAAAGAACAATCTGCCTTTTTTTACGAAATGGCCCTCAAAAATCACCAAAATCTAAATAAAAAGCTACGTATGTTCAAATATATCAATAAAATGCTTATTTTATACGTAATTTTTGATGAGGAAAAGAAAAAAGAACAACTCTATTACTCTAGGACTAACCGTTCTCGAGATATTTGAGATTTTTCGCATTTAGTTATGCCACTTTTGGAAATATGTCCAATTACCATATAAAAATAGAAATTGGATTAAAAATACAAATTTAGTGTTATTTGGTTCAATTAAACTCAATTTAAGGAATTATTAAAGAAATAAAGAACATATGAATTTGAGTCTGCAGGGAAAGTCATGTACTGCCCACATCAGATTTTTTACATATTAGCATCATGTTGTTCGTAACACTTGTAAACTGGAATGCTAAAAGCGTCATAAATTAGAGTGTCCTTGGAAAAATCCCAACTTAGTGTTTTAAAGACCTCATACATCTCCAACTGATCCAGTATTTTAGAGACCTCATTTATGAAACTAATATATAGGGTTAAATTACTTGGGAGAAATTGTGATGAACTTACATCCCACAGGAGGAAACCACGAATCTTCTTCTGACCAATCAATGTTCTATCCATTGAGAAGCTGAGACAGTATTTTCTTCTACATTTGAAGTGGACCCTACACTTCAATATACATCACTTTATCAGAAAAATATATTTGTTAATGTATATCGATATCCTATTACTTCCAGAAATCAAATTACTAAAGTTTTTTTTCAATAATTTTCCAAATTTTACATTATTGAAAGACGTGAAATATTCTATTATAAAAAAGGCAATTTATGACAATAAAAAACACTCAAAGCATCTAAACTTTCGTTTCGCATCTAATAACTTTATGGGCCCAAATTTATTTTTTAACCTTTCAAAATTCACAGAACATTATAAAAAAGTACTTGTATGAACAGTACCACAATATTCACTTGGCTTAGGAAGATTTAAAATAATTATACCACATATCAACACGTTTGCTATATCTTCTTCGGTCAGGCAGATGAAGCACAGGATTAGTCTTTTCTTCTTGGAAACTATATTTTCACTTCATCACCAGATTTTATTTTATTTTTTCATAATTCTGACGATATAACATACCCAAGTTTTCTTGGTAATAAATTTAACAAGTACAAAATAATTTTACTTTAAATTAACATCATAACTCTCAACTTCCGACAGCAATCTCATCTTCGACAACAATCTACATCAACAATCTCATCTTCCGACAATAATCTATAGATTCATCTGAATCCTGAAATTCCAAATCAACACTAGACGCCTTCCACTTTTTTTTTATTTATTTAACTTTGAGAAAGGTTCAAGTTTCTAAATGTTTAGAAACTACTTGTTTCTAAATTTCTAGCTGAATCTTCTCAGACGTACTAATAATCATAGCAGCTTTTTTCTTTGTTCTTTTAGTATTAGTTTTTCCTGGGCTACTTTAGGAAAAGGAGTTTAAAAGTAGAGTGCGAATTATGTAGCCCATGACACGACTTATCTAACTATAATTTATAAGATAATCTAATTATGCACAAAACCAACAATAGGCTCAAGCAGTTTCAGAAAAAAGGAAATAATATACTTTTAATATTTTGTTTAAACGTGAAAAGCACATGATTTTAATATGCTAAATATGTGGAAAAGATTTTCTAACAGTAGTTTCTAAATTTTTATTTTTTAGTAAATTTAAAAATCTTATATTAACATACATAATTGTCTCTAAACTTACTCAAAGTAATGAATGAGACTGTCCCACTCATTACTTCACTTTGTGTTCCATTCATTACTTCACTTTGTGTCCCATTCATTACTTCACTTTGTGTCCCATTCATTACTTCACTTTATGTCCCATTTAAGATTTTCAAACATTCTATTATAAAATTTAAAATCAGAAGTATGTGACACCTAATCTAACTTAATCTAACAAATTTCTAAGTTAAATGTATAAGGATAATTTTTTATAACTTGTTAAACTTAACATAATTACTCCCATTTTAGTCCTGAAAACACAAAACTGTAATTTTTCAGATCATATAATGAGCTATTTTTCTCCTTGTTTGTTTAAAGAACAAAAACACAAAGCTCGATCTATTGGCAACATTTAAAGCTAAAATAGCATTTAGTTAAGGATTTGTGACCACTGTCCCATTCATATAACATTATCCCTTCCATGTCAAATCTCTCCGACTACTTTATATACAGAAAAGGAAATCTTTAAATTTTCTTTTTAAAAGTCTTTGTAAAATCTGTACATAAGAACTTTTTAAATATAACCAATTAAATGGAAATTGCAGTTCATCTTATTGACAAAAAAATGTGACTTTCATCTTAACCGATAACTTAAATATCCAAGTTTTCTTATGTATTTCAATTATATGATATAGTATCATTTAATCGGTTCCCACGGTTGTTAAAATATGAATCGGTTTTAAAATATTTTGTTAATTGACCGAAATATATATTTTAATCACAAAAAAATTATAAAAATGTTCTGAAAACCTTACAATCTATTGTTAATTAACTACTGATGAAAACTATAACTTTAATTCTATTCATTTCAACGTAACACTAGTTCTTGCATTTTAGATTTAGATTTTCTTCTTATTATATTCTTTACACTATTAGCATATGAAATAACCTGTTATATAAGACCGATTAAAATTAAAATTAATTTACTATTGTTAGATTAAAGAAATGTTTATTTAAAAAAATATTTTATATTATTTAATTCCATTTATATTATTTTGTATTCGTTATATTATCAATTCATAATAGCGTGTTATACCCTGCAGATTAAGTGTGAAGTATAGCTCGTTTTAGCTGCATAAAAATGTTAAGTGCTATAAAGATGATATTCTGAACTTTTATTAAGTATATAGATGTCACATCTAGTGATCAATAGCCATTCTGCCCACATAAAGTTGTAACAGAAATGGCTAGTTATGCATATCAAATAAGCCGAATAAGATATATAATAATGGAAATTTGCGATTTTTCAATGGGGCATCTCTAAAAAGGATATATCAGTCCTAAAAGATTAACACCAAAAGATATAACTGAAAAACATTATTTTCTTTGGAAAACTACTGTCTATTCTGTATTTAATTTAAATGTGAAAAGCACATAATTTTAATATGCTGAATATATGTTAAAGATTTTAACATTTTTTTTTAAATTTGTATTCTTTACTAAATTTAAAAATCTTATATTAACAAACATAACTGTCTTTAAACTTACAAAGTAATGAATGGGACTTCCCCATTCATTACTTTACTTTGAGACTCATTCAAGACGTTCATACATTCTGTTATAAAATTAAAAATTTCGTGACACTTAACCTAATAGTCTTAAAAGGGGAAAAATATAACTCAAAGCAGTATTTTCTTTGAAAAACTGCTGTCTATTCTGCATTTAAGTTACTCTCAAAGAAACTATTTAAAAAAACAAAAACAGATTTGGTTTATTTTTGTAACTTAAGATGTATTTGTTCAATCTTAAACATCATTTATTTAAAACCTGTGAACTCTAAAGAATAAATTGAAAACTCCATCATTTACAATCTCTTCTCATTTTATTAATGCTGCCAGAATGATTAATTTGTGATGTGCTTAGACACAAAGCTCAAGGTCAGTTGTCTACCAGTTTTAATTAGAACAAGAAACAACAGAGAACTTTGAACTGGATAGCACTTGTTAATTATTTCTTTCATGCACGTACCATTCATCACAGAAAGCAGTATACAATGAATTACAAATGAATGAAGATAGATTCTCTTTTGAGGGAAGAAGAGCCCAGTGGGTGGGATTGCTCTCGGAGGACCTGATTAAGATTTCCGGCTCTGCACAAACTATCCCCGCGTTTACGTGGAATACGGGCGCGTTAAATTTGTGGATCTGAAAGTCCTTCCGAGAGGTTAGTGGCAGGGGAAAGAGGGTACGGTCCCTGTAGATATCGCATCCACTGGGTTCCGGTCTGAATTAGGTGGCACTGTCCCAGCCGTGTAAACAGATATCTTACACCTTCGGGTCGGTCGGGCGATCTGAGTTGAATGAAAGAAAAGTTATCTTTAGTATGGACGCCCATAGGGGTTGGAAAGGAGGGGATTTGCCCTTTCTAGATGTTGAAGGTCGCAAAGCCAGGTATCAAGCTAGTTGATATTGTAAGTCTTATCCTTTAGTCTGCTCTCTCCCTCAGAAAAGTTTTATGGGTGCCCATGTCTTTTGTGTATTTAAATGAAATCACCAGAACTTTTGCTATCTTTCAGTTAATCTTTCAAGTGAAAATTTGGAAGAGATTTAAAACATATTGTACATCATTCATAGCTCTGAATTCTGCGCCGCCCATATGTGTTCTCGAAATCTAGTTGAACGAATTTCATGAGTGAATTTTTAATAAAAGGTCCTAAACTGTAAATGTTCCGAAAAGTATTGGACGAATATTGAAACCTTCGAGAACCATTGAAAAGTTTACTTTAGAATGAAGGATTATCATCTCAGTAACTCAATCTGGTTAGTAGCAGTTCTGTACTTCGATTTCCCACTCAGACAGGAGGTCTTTCCAAGGGTATCCGAGTACATTTTTATTATTTTAACAATGCAACTGTAAAAAGACATATGTTTCAGGTCAGTAACTGCTCCAGATCTAAACATTATAAGTGGTTTTAAGATTGTTATGTTATAATTCTCGGTGCTGTACCCCCCCCCCCCCCCACACACACACACACTTCTGATTTTACTTTCCCTGCAATACATGGTAATGTATAGGGAAAGTATTGGAATCATGCCGAAAATCACAACTCGAGTTTTCGACGGATCTACACGTTTCGAGACCTCTAGAATACGAAAAAACCATTTTTAGCGTGACGTCTGTGTGTGTGTCTGTCTGTGTGTCTGTCTGTGTGTCTGTGTGTCTGTCTGTGCAGATTTTGTATCCGCTCTAACTAAAAAACTAATGGACCGAATTTCACAAAATTTTGTGGGTAAGTCACTTGTGGGCGGAGCTGGTGTTGATTAGTTTTGGGTACGATTCGAAATAAAAGAACCCGCCTTTTTTTGCGAAATGGCCCGCAAAAGCTTGTATCCACTCTACCTGAAAAACAAATGGACCGAATTTCACAAAATTCGGTAGATGAGTCACGTATAGGTCACCCTGGTGCTGATTAGATTTTGGTATGATTCAGAAAAAAATAACCTGCCTTTTTTTGCAAAATGGCCCGCAAAAATCGCCAAAGTCTAAAATAAAAAACTACGTATGCTCAAATATATCCATGAAATGCTTGTTTAATACGTAATTTTTAACGAAGAAAAGAATAAGACCAACCCCATTACACTAGGTCTAGCCGTTCTCGAGATATATTAGTTTTTTGTACTTTCCCTACACCACCTTTGAAAATAAGCCCGATTACCGAATGAGAACGAAAATTGAATAAAAGTGAAATACATTTAATTAAAATAAAGAGAACGTAAATATAAGTCTGCAGGGAAAGTCATGTGCTGCCCACATCAGATTTTTTTGTTCTAGATTCATCACTGCCACACGCTGAAATATGCATTCTGTAGAAAATTTTAAACAAAATTTAATGTCAACCTCGGATAATATTTTTACTTTCCCTGCAATACATGGTAATGTATAGGGAAAGTATTGGAATCATGCCGAAAATCACAACTCGAGTTTTCGACGGATCTACACGTTTCGAGACCTCTAGAATACGAAAAAACCATTTTTAGCGTGACATCTGTGTGTGTGTCTGTGTGTCTGTCAGTGTGTCTGTCTGTGTGTCTGTGTGTCTGTCTGTGCAGATTTTGTATCCACTCTAGCTAAAAAACTAATGGACCGAATTTCACAAAATTTGGTAGGTAAGTCACTTGTGGGCGGGGCTGGTGCTGATTAGTTTTGGGTACGATTCGGAATAAAAGAACCCGCCTTTTTTTGCAAAATGGCCCGCAAAAACTTGTATCCACTCTAACTGAAAAACTGATGGCCCGAATTTCACAAAATTCGGTAGATGAGTCACTTGTGGGTGACCTTGGTGCTGATTAGATTTTGGTACGATTCGGAAAAAAATGACCTGCCTTTTTTTGCAAAATGGCCCGCAAAAATCGTCCAAATGTAAACTAAAGAACTAGGTATACTCAAATATATCCATTAAATGCTGATTTAATACGTAATTTCTAACGACGAAAAGAATAAGACCAACCCCATTACACTAGGACTAGCCGTTCTCCAGATATTTTAGTTTTTCGTACTTTCCCTACGCCACCTTTGAAAATAAGTCCGGTTATCGAATGAGAACGAAAATTGAATTAAAAGTGAAATAAATTTAATTAAAATAAAGAGAACGTTAATATAAGTCTGCAGGGAAAGTCATGTGCTGCTCACATCAGATTTTTAGTACTCAAACCATAATTCTTTCTAAATCTTTGTAGGATCCACTTTAAAAATAAGAGGAAATACTATAAGCATTCCATTAGCTTAATGTATAAAGCGACATCCGTCTGGCCAATCGATGTTCCATATGGTAGTTCGATTAGTCGCTGATACAAAAGCTCTTTATAACAGCTTATCAGAAACTCAACCCTGCAGGTTCGATGCAATGGAGGGCTGATTAATGCCGAAATTGAAATTGAATTATTCTCAGGATTGAACCGAAATTGCATCGTTCCCAGTATTCAACCGCTTGAGCCCTGAGAATCATCTATTATCTGTGGCGAGTACAATTTTAATTTGAGGAGAGTTGCGTCAAACAAGACCTTATCGCGTATTTAAAAAATAAAAAAATAAAAACAGAAAAATAATGAGGACATATACAGATCAAGCATTGCACTTCAATCTAAAATATGCAGAAGTAAAATGTAGTATTAATACTTTAAATATGAAACGAATGAAACGTACAGCTCACTGAATAGAACATCGTCTACTCAGCCGGATATCGATGTTCGATTTCCCACAAAAACATTAATTCTTTACAACTTTAAACATCACCTGAATATGTTTTCTGAGAGAAGGTCTTATTTTACGAAGTCAATTCTGTGAAATATTAAAGCAATCAGCGAGCAGGACCAGCTAATTTTACAAGACCAATACAGTTGTGTCGTTCAGTTGTTTTCCAGCAGTTTTCAGAAATGCCTTGATGAAATGCGTTTTAAAACCGGTCGGTTAAAATTGGTCATAATCATCTTTAAAATATTATAACATTTTTGTGATCACCCTAATTACAAATTTCTCACAAATGTGGCAAAATGTGATCGACATCTACAACCAGGTCTATTGTTAAACTTACAATTAAGCGTAACCACAATACAATTTTGCAAATTGCGCAGAAACCAGGTATTTTAATGTATAATCCGATTTATCTCTTTTATACATGATTTAATAATTCTTTCGTTGTCTGGATAAGCAGAGGAAACTATTGTTTTTATTCTCACTAGACGTGTCGCGATGGCCCGGTTGATCAAATTCTATGTTGCGTTATGAGTTACAGAATGTCATTCTGGAGACTGTTACCACCATTAATGGAGGACACACGTTAAAAATTGTACTAGTTACTTGATTGATTGTGTTTCTAAGCACCCGTCCATGCTGGCAAATTTTATAACCAATATTTTTATGCACTGCCTTCCCCATTTCCTGAAATACCTACCTGATTTCCAAATTTCGCTTCATTGTGAACCTTAGAACCCAACTCAGTTCTAAGTAGAGATACTTTAATTATAATATCCCTATGTAACTTTGAATTTGAAAATCTCTTAACAATTTTGAGAGACGTCCGTTGCAAAAACTTGAATTGGCATCACTGCCGCTAAACATCTCCAGTTCGCAGTTTCTTGGTCTCCACTTTAGTCGTATGCTATTTCTCTCTCGCTGTCTCATCAGTGTTTAAACGATCAGTGCCCTTTAAGCAGAAACTATTCATTAGAAGTCTCACCATCCGTGCTGTCAAAATAGCGTGGTGTGATCTCAGTTGACGTCATTCTTCAGCAACATAACCCATCCCTCATCTTCTTTTCCTGCCTGTGCGACGAAAACAAGCTTGCAGCTGCTTGAAAGGCGATATCCTATCGGTGAGGGTGGTGCCCAATGTTATGTCAGCAATTCACAAAAATATATTAAAAAATGTTCCTCGAAGGAAGGCCTTCCAGAGGGTGGTGTGAATGAGCATTTTGTTGTTATAGTGACTGGTCTCTTTTGTCAGCTGACTGGCGAGTGGGTAAAATCTGCAGGCAGGTGTCTGAAATGGGCGCGAACAAAAATCTTCTCTGTTCTGATATGGATGATATCTATAAGTAAATTATAGATTATTTATCCACATAGGACAGTTTAGATAGGAAAATAATCCGATCAGAATTCCAAAAAATATATGTGAAATGTACAGGAGCAAAGTTAATATTTACAGAACCGTTAACAGTGCAAAACTCGCAAGGTTGCAACTATTAATTGAATAGTTGACAGAAATATTTACAAGAGCACAAATGCTAATTGTTGAAAATGCTGTAAAACACGAGCTTAATAAACCATTTTAAAACGTTCTCTTACGAAGCGGGTTTATATCGTTTTGTTATATTCTTTTTACTTTCCCTGCAATACATGGTAACGTATAGGGAAAGTATTGGAATCATGTCGAAAATCACAACTCGAGTTTTCGACGGATCTACACGTTTCAAGACCTCTGGAATACGAAAAAACCATTTTTAGCATGACGTCTGTGTGTGTGTCTGTGTGTGTGTCTGTGTGTCTGTCTGTGTGTCTGTCTATGTGTCTGTGAGTCTGTGTGTCTGTCTGTGCAGATTTTGCATCCACTCTAACTAAGAAACAAATTGACCGAATTTCATAAAATTTGGTAGGTAAGACATTTGTGGGCGAATCTGGTGCTGATTAGTTTTGGGTACGATTCGGGATAAAAGAACCTGCCTTTTTTTGTGAAATGGCCCGCGAAAGCTTGTATCCACTCTAGCTAAAAATCTAATGAACCGAATTTCACAAAATTTGGTAGATAAGTCGCCTGTGAGTCACCCTGGGGCTGATTAGATTTTGGTACGATTCGGAAAAAAGTAACCTGCCTTTTTTTGCAAAATGGCCCGCAAAAATCGACAAAATCTAAAATAAAAAAACTATGTATGTTGAAATATATCCATTAAATGCTTGTTTTAAGCATAATTTTTAACGAAGAATAGAATAAGACCAACCCCATTATACTAGGACTAGCCCTTCTTGAGATATTTTCGTTTTCTCGTTTTTTCTCTACGCCACCTTTGAAATTGAGTCCAGTTACCAAATGAGAACGAAAATTGAATGAATAGTGAATTAAATTTAATTAAAATAAAGATAATGTGTATATAAGTCTGCAGGGAAAGTCATGTGCTGCCCACATCAGATTTTTAATCCCAGCCTCATTTCTTTGAAATTTTAAAATTGTTTGGTCGAATGTCGTTTTATTCATAAAATTAGCGCATATAACTTCCGAAGTAGGTCATTTCCTCCATATACTAATTGTCTTTTATATATTAATTTGTAATATATTAATCTTATTTCCAGCCTCATTGATTGTTATTTTCTATAGTAGTCTAATCGTATATAATCTTAATTCAGTTGTATGAAATTGGCTTCTATAGCTTCTAAAATCATTTGCTTTCTTTATTTTATATATATATATATATATATATATATATATATATATATATATATATATATATATATATATATATATATATATATATATATATATATATATATATATATATATATATATATATTTGAAATGTAATAATAAGAATTATGTAAAAATAAAAAAATAAAAATACAATTCAAGTAATATTAACATCACCATAGAAGCAAATTCACGGCCATAATGCCGATAAGAGAAAAGAACAGAACTGAGTATTTAATTCTAATTAACCCAAACAAATGCCTGTTTCAGATTAAGCAATAGTACATTACTATAAATGCTTAAACTCAGACTACAGGCATCAAAAAATGAAAAAAGGATACATTAAGAAAATTGTATTACCATGCGGCATGAATCATTCCTCTTCTACCACGTGTATACACGATCAACCTCAACAACTTAAACTAGAAGCACCGGAATGAACAAGTCGAAATTCTACCAGGGAGGCAGTACGAACGTTCACGGAAATACTCCCAAACCCGTCCAGTGAGTCTAAGCTGAAGACTGGACAAGCAATTCAGAATACAACTTCCCAAACATGCAGAACTGAATATGAATATGAATCATAGATGAAAATTCCTACTAAACAAGAATTCATAGGAAAACTGGATAATCGAGAATGCCACTATACACCATTATAAGGGCGCACAAAACGTAGTTTCAATACGGACAAAAGTTACATTTTTTTGCGAAAATAAAATTCAAAACATTAATGTTAATGCATCTTATTTTCCGATTTTTTGATTTTTCTAATGTTTTTCACTTAGTTTATATATATATATATATATATATATATGTATATATAGTCTTGTTTCCAGTCTAACGTTTTTATTGTTATTTTTTTTCACTTTTTATTGTTATTTTTATAGCGTTGTTGATGAAAGTAGCTCTTATATTGTTTCTGAAACCAATTACTTCCTAAATTTTTTATTCATATTCTTCTTATTTTTGACATGAAAATATGCCCGTTGTTATTGTTAATTAATTTTAAATTAAATATTATTAGCTGTTACTTTTATACTACTTTTGCATATTTAACCTATCTAAATAACAGTTTTACCATCGTAAGTGTTATGGCTTTCGACAGTTTGAATTACAATGTTATCTTCATGAGCATTTACTGACGTTATTTTACCCATTAATTATAAAGTTGCAAAATTTAAAACTATGTAAAACTTCAAATCTAAACATTTAAATATTTTGAAACCTTTAAATTTTAACCGATTCTAAAAATGAATTGCTCAAAAGAACTCGACTCGAAAATCGATACATCTACATAATCTTTTTTCTGATGTGTAAATATGTGTTAGTACCTTTACAAACCGTCCAGAAGAACCCTGGTGACTTAAACTAAAAGACACAATCTTTACTCACTCATAGTATAAACCAGCGATTCCCGATATTTTTTGTTTGGGGGATCCCTGAAAATATTTCGTAAGATCTCGCGGGACCTTTAATTGGCTGACACATATTTGATTCTTACAAAATAAACGTGTAAAGCGTCCGTGTTCATAGATAAAAATCTGCTGTGGGCAGCACATGACTTTCCTGCAGACTCATATTCACGTTCTCTTTATTTCTTCAATGATTCATTAAATTGAGTTTAATTGCACAAAATAACACCCATAACCATTTTAAATTACACTGCATTTGCACTTTTAATTCCGTTTTCATTTTCGTTTGGTAACTGGACTTATTTTCATAGGCGACGAAAAAAAAATGCGAAAAACCTAGAATGTCTCGAGAACGGCTAGTCCTATTGTAATGGGGTTGATCTTATTCTTTTCATCGTCAAAAAGTACGTATAAAATAAGCATTTAATTGATATATTTGAGCATACGTAGTCTTTTATTTTGGATTTTGACGATTTTTACCATTCGCAAAAAAAGAGCAAGTTATTTTTTCCTAATCGTACCAAAATCTAATCAGCACCAGAGTAGCCCATAAGTGACTTATCTGCCAAATTTTGTAAAATTAGGTCAATTAGTTTTTCAGCTAGTGGATATTGGCAATTTTTTCGGGCCATTTCGCAAAACAAAGCGGGTTATTTTATCCCGCGAATCGTACCAAAATCTAATCAGCACTAGGGTCACCCACAAGGGACTTACCAAATTTTATGAAATTCGGTCAATTAGTTTTTTAGTTAGAGTGGATACATACATTGAACAGACAGACACACAGACATCACACTATAAATGTTTTTTTTCGTATTCTAGAGGTGTCAAAATGTGTAGATCCGTCGAAAATTCGAGTTGCGATTTTCGGCATGATTCCAATACTTTCCCTATATATTACCATGTATTGCAGGGAAAGTAATAATAATAATTAACTCATAACTCATACTTTTGAATGAAATATTACAATAGCATTTACTGTCTATTTTTATTAAGTACTGTTAATGAAGAAATAACAAACAGTTTTGCTGTACATCTGGCTTACTAGTTAGTGACAAACAGATATTGTGTATATATATATATATATTGCAATCATTTTGTATTAATGTTTTCATAAAATTATTAATAAAAAAAAGCAAGTCACATTTTACTTTTATACACTATGTTATTTAGGTTGGTTTCTCTGAGTCAAATCTTGAAATCAATTTTGGACCCAATTTTCTACCAACCGGATTTTCTTGAAATTTTACACACATGCGTATTTACGATGACACAATAATATTTTAATCAAATTTGAGTTGATTCCTTCCCCGGATTTTGATCCACCCGTGGAATCACGCCCAGAAGGGCCCTTAAAAATCCCATTGTTGTAAGATCAACAATGGGATTATGTAAAGCAAAGGATATTTTTCAGGGGCCATTTCGCAAAAAAATGCTAGTTATATTTTTCTAGGATTTTAATAGATTAAAATGTTCCGCTGGACAAAACTGTGCATCATATTTCAGGTCCTTATAAGACGTAGGGACGTATGTTGAATATACCGTCAAAAACGTTGAAACAGACATCTAGACAGACAACCATCGGTTATGAAAAATTCAATAAAATATTTTAAAAATATTTGATTGGATATCTGAAGAAAAATGAATCATAAAATCGCAAAAGATTAAAAGTATAAAATAAAATATTATAAAAATATTTTTAAGTTTCGCGGTTTTAGTAAAATACACTATAAAGTAAAACATAATTTTTTGATATCACAACATTCTTGGTTATATGCGACTCAAAATAAAACCGCGGGGCATCCATAAAGGAATTGCATTTGGACTTTAGCAGAATTTTAAGAAACAATACAAGCGATAACACATATAAGAATGACGGATTATTAAATCAAAATTGTTAAAGAAATTTTTAAATGAATTGAATATAATCATTTCTGTGTTATCATATCTATTGCTTCTTCAAATTCTGTTAATTTCCGAATACAATTCTTATATGGTCGACCCATGGTTTTATTTTAAGTCGCATATGATCAAGAATGTTGTCATAGCTATTTTTTTTTTATACTTTTTAGCGCATTTTACTAAAAAAAAATTCATGTGATGTTATTAACAGAATTATATTCTAATTGGATTTTTTAAAAATTTACTTGAACTTTTTTAAACATTTTAACTGGCAACTCTATAAGTATTTGGCAGAAATGCTTATCAGATGCATAATATAATTTCCAGTATGAGTGAGACCTCCAGAGGTCAGTGGGATCAGTCTCCCTCAAGTAGAGACTAGCAAAGAAACTCCCCTACTTATAGTCCAGCCAATAGAGGCAAAAAAAAAAAAAAAGACCATAACCCACAACAAATTTAGGGAAAGCTGATTTTTTATACACAAGTAGTACATGCTGAGAAATGTGTTTTCCCAAAAGTTCCCACTTGCTTCCCCATTGTCGGAACTAAAAGATTCCATTCGTCGTGAAGTGAGTTTGAACCACCCAGACATGCTGCATCCTGCAGTTACTGGTGTTTTCACTCGTCTGAATTGTGTCATACCTTGTGGAGGAGGACATGTCGAACACATGATGCTATTATAAAGGTACTGAGCGTACAGTAAGTTATTTTCTTTGTTTTTCCAATGCGTTCAGCGCCACCTATAGGTGAGTTTTTAAATTACAATTTTTTTTCACGTCAAAAAAAAAAAAAAAACGCTGTCCTGACAATACTTATGGTACAAACCGCATCTCAATGTGATGATTTTTTGATTTTTAATGAATTTTTAAAGTTTATACGGACTTTTGAAAGATCCTGTATGTATATTCTTTAAACATTGTTAATTATGTGTACCTTTTTATAACAGTACAGAATATGTAAAATTTGAACGTTTTTATCAAAAATTTGTAGTTATTTGCCTGATATATATTATGTTTGGAAAATTTATTACCCTGCAATTAGCTTACAAATACCCAGAATTTCAAAACAATGTTTAAAACAAGTTTTAAAACAATGTATGCCGCCAACGGTAAGAAAAGTCCCACGGTAAATAAGAATGCCACCCTTCAATTTCAAACTTCTTTTGTAGACACTGCAAAAAATTAAGATAAAAGGTCGGCGAAAAGTTCGTTCTCCGATATAATAAACTGTTCCCATGCAAACTATTTGATTTGACAATTGTTTGATTTGACAATTGTGACAATCAAAATGGATTCATGGTGCACCTACTTTTTTACATATAAATGAAGCATTGTCAGATTTCTTGGGATTTTCATTGACCACTAATGAACAGCATGTAGAACTAGGGAAAGTCGTAAAGCAAGGGATGACGGTGATCTTGCGAAGTGTGTGTGTTGGTTATACCAGCAGAATCCCTTTGCTCAGATGCTAGGTGAGCTACTATGTTTGTCTTCAGGGTTAGTAGCCAATAATACAGTTAATTTTGACACTGCTTTTGAAATGGGTCTTTCAGCAATGAAAAAACTGAAAGGACTGAATTTCAGTGAAATAAAACTGCTCAGAAAAGACATATGGTCATCCCACAGACAATCGGTAAAACTGTTACAATAAGATCACACGAAGTTTCAGTAAATTCTCAACAGATATTTAATCGAATTATATGTATTGTCATTATTTGACAGTGCTTCTTTAAGAAAAGGCACTACATCATCTTTAATGAAAGTATTTAATAAGGGAATTGTGGAAAAAACTATTATGAACAGTGATCAAGTTGTTATTGATAGTGGATACCTTTTACATTCAGTCTTATGGCCCAGAGGTTGAACATATAAATGCATTATTGACAAATACACTTCAAATATATCTAAAAGGTATGGTTCAAACATCAACGTAGTTTTTGACGGTTATTCTAACAAACCAACGACAAAACAACAGGAACAGTCGAGAAGAGCAACCAGAAGAACTACAGCTGATATTTTATTTACTGAAAACACAGAAGCATTACACTGCAATCAGAGTTTCTAGCAAATTACAAAAACAAGAGAAGATTAATAGCATTATTATCACAACACTTGTTGAAAAAAAAAGTTGATGTTTTGATTGCTGAGGCCGATGCTGATACCGATATTGTACGCTTAGCATTAAACAAAATCCAATCATATCAGAACGTTGTTGTTGTTGACACGGATACAGATTTGTTGGCTTTGCTTTCGGGCATTAGGGCCAGAAAGAACGTCGTCTCTATACTTCTTTAAACCATCTCCTAATTCTGCCAAACTATCCATCATATACAGTATTGATATTGTGCATCTACAAATACATTCGCAAGCTGTTTTTATTCGCTTATAATGTTACTGGATGTGACACCACCTCCTCTTTATATGGTGCTGGGGAAATTAAAGCAGTGAGTCTCATTCAGTTTTCAGAAGATGCTAGATTGCAGGCAAAAGTCTTCCTACAGGCTAATGTTGTTAAAAGTGACCTTTATGACAACGGACAATGTTTCATTCTCAATCTGTATGGATTAAAGCAATATGAAAATATAAATGAAGCACGTTACTTCTTCTTTAAAAGACTGACTTCCAAACTTTAACTGCAATCAACCTTCTATTTGGCTAAACTTCTACCAACAAAAAATGCTATTGAACAACATCTCTTAAGAGTATATTACCAAATTCAAATTTGATTAGGAAATAAAATTGTGTCTACTAATTGGGGATGAACAAGTGAAGACGTAAATTTAAAACCACTTCCATGACTCGTCCGGTAACACCACAAGAATTATTATTAATCATTTCTTCCAATTGTAAATCTCTTTGTGCTCATTCATGTAGTTGTCACTGAGCAGATTTTCTTTGCACGTCTATGTGCGGATATTGCAATGGATTTTCTTATTCTAATACGAAAGTGGATTCCAGTGAAGATAATGGCTTTGAAATGGAAAATGCTATAGATAGTTTAAAGACATCGAAAACATTTTAAAATTACAGCTCGTTTACACAATGATTTAACAAATCTAAATAATCTATAATTTCTGTTAAATAAATTCATATGCAAATACTCATAGCTATTGCGGTACACCCTTTTTACAATCGTTCAGCGTAAAACAAAAATCCCTATAAATAAAAAAAAAATGTATGGTTCAAATATCAGCTCGGTTTTTCAAGCAATCTCAGTTTCTCACAAATTACAGAAACAAGAGAAGATTAATTGCATGCGATGGTTCATGGTTTACAAGAAAAGCATCCAGTCATGGGAATTTTTCAAAACTGAGTTTAGGGCCTTTTCAAGTTGATTTTAAAGAATAACCGCATCGCTTTACAATAATTGCAAGTCATCTCACAAATTTTGCATTACTACTCAAGCAATAATATTAAAATAGAGAAAAGCAGCTTGAAAGTTTTATAGCTGATAGAAAAATTTTAATTTCTCGAAATTAACACCACACAGAGCATAATAAAAATGTTTCTCATATTTGAAAAGCATGCGGCTGCTTTAATTCAATGAAAACTAAAAATGTATAGTTGTTTGTATAATTGCTATATACCACGTTATCTCAGAAGTAAAAAGACAGACAACTGAACCTTTTTCTTGTAAACCATCACATACAAGGAAAAGTTTATTTAAAGCACAAACGAAATCCTACCAGTTACGACTTAACAACAATGGCGCTCAGGACGACATCCAGCAATTGCGTCACCAGATGCTCAATTTTATATACAAGTAAGAACTGTCATATATCAATTTGAATATTATAAAATTTACTTTAATATAATATAAGTGTAGTTGAAATAGTTTTAGATTTTAAAAGTCTACTCATTTTTAAAACACAGAAATTAGATAAATCCAATACAAAAATAGGTATATTTATGAAATTTACAGGAAACAAACATATGTATAAAATATACTGAAAAACATATTTATCATTATATCTGAAGTAATTTAAAGCCAACTGAATCATTGTACGAGGTTCCATTCACGAGAAATAAAATATCCCTAGAAGCTGCAATTTGATACTTCAGAAGGTGGTGGAAGGAAACAAGCCTCGGATTTTAGGGGAGTTTTGGGAAAATATGTTTTAGTAATAGTCATGTGCCAAAATTCAGCTTTCCCTGAATTTGTTGTGGATCCATGTCTTCATTGACGGGGCTATTAATGTGTATTTAATCCCTCCTCAACGGTTTCTCCCTCTTGAGGAGGAGGTCGGATTAGCAACCAGGTACTATAATACCCTAATTCTTTCTGAATGTTTCTGAGGTATGATATCAGTATATTTAAAGTCTTTGGGATGCAATACATAAAAGTGTTTCCATGATTTTTCATATATTCCCGCTGGTTAAATTATATTTTACAGTTTCATATCATATATTTCTGAAAAATATGATATAAGAAAGTAGTAACCTATGATATTACTAAAACCATCTCTTTGAGCAAATTCAGAACAAGCTTCTTTTATTGTTTTTTGCATGAATTGGAAGAAAACGACTTTCCATTGTTTAGTAACGTGATTATACCGCATTTTGGGCGTAAGCTTTTGTGCATGGCCTTGAACCTGATGCAAAACTGGTCTTTTTGCGCTAATACACGTACACTTAAACGGTTTGGAATTATGGAAGAACCTTGCCACATCAAATTATTGTTGCATAATAGGAGTTTTTGTTCTTAGGTGAAGCTGACTAAAGTTTATGTAGACTTAACATTAAATTAATATATATTATTTTAATTTAACGTTTCGTATTAAAATATTTCGTATTCTGTTCAGTTATAGCTGCCACCTTTTACTTTAATAAAGCGAATGCCAAATACATGGAGGAAAAGTAAGGAGTTAAAACTTCATATTAAGAAAACGCCAATATGGTTCTAGACAATTCAGGTGGCACTGGGATAAGATAAGTACTCCTGCATTGTGTGCATTTCTATGGCGAAAAGCCCAAAACAGTCATTTAAACTCTCAATTCTCTAAAAAGAAAATTATTAGCGCAATGCAAAGTAGAAAGGAAATAAAGAATATTCCTACATCTTCAAATTATTTTACCTTTCAATTTATTTTTATCTCCCTATATTTTGTACTCTATACTACAACTATGAAAAAATACTGGTTAATTATATTCATAATTAGAAAAACTCTTAATTTAAAAATAATCAAAGATACATATATACTAAATACTACGCCTTTCTGCTGTGTCAACTGGCTATAGCAGTTGAAATGTGATTTACTTTAAAATATATATATAAATATAAATATATGTGTGTATTTCATCCTCACCGGAGAACGGCTGCACTGACATAAAGAAAGGGGGCTTATAATGCCCTCGAAACAATTGTCGTCACATAGCTGACATATGCCTGCTTTCTTAAAAAAAAAATTTATGTTATTATCATGAATGAAACCCGGAAATTCAATCAAAATGCCATATTTGCCTATTTTCATAAGCTAATCCGGAAAATGCCTTTTTGGCGGTTTTCCGCCATAAATGCCTATGCTGCTGTTGTTGTTGTTGAGACCCAGACCGTCCGACTTATCAGAAAGGTGTAAGGTAACTGTTTGGACGGTCAGGAAGTGCCACCCAATTTAGACTGGAACCCAGTGGGGGAGGCATCCACAGCATAACCACTGGGCTAATAAATGCCTATGTGTAATTTTTCATGTATCTTTAGATATGTTTTACATTTTTTCAGCGTATTAATGTTTATTTATTTAATTGTGATTCAGAACAGAAATATTCGTTTTCAGAGTCATTTACAAATTGTAACCAGTTTTGTGGAGGACATTAATCATATTCCCCGTACAACAGTTGATATTGTCAGGAAGAAAAGTGAAAAAGTTCTTTCGACAAATCAAGATTTCGAGCGTATTAAGGACGTATTAAAAGTTCTTGATGACGATGGTTCCATGGAAGTCTCAATATTACCCGCACCACTGGTCCCTTTGATACGCCCCAAATAGCTTCGGTTTGAAGTGGAAAGGTCATTTTCACCAATTAAAACAATATTAAAAGATATAAGTCAGTATTTGAAATTTGAAAATTAAAAAATACATGTAGCTGCGATGTGTAATAGGAATTGGTTAAAATTTAAACAAGAAAAATCAATCATACATAAAGCATTGATTATGAAACACTTTCCAACTGAAATGCAATTTTATTTAAACATATCGCTAAAATGCGATACGTTCAGCGATGATATATTTTTAATTATCATCAGTACTACAAAAACTCATTATATTTGAAAACTTGAAACTTCGTCGAAAAAAATGAACTTTATTCAAATGACGTCATCGAAATATAAATCGTCCGGTTCTCTATGTAAAAGCAGTGAATATTTCATTCATACTCCATTATTCCAGATTTCAGAGCTAAATAATTTTATGTGAAAAAAATTCAGCAATTCTTATACAACTCATCTTCTTTATATAATATGGGTATAATTATTATTTTAATTTTTATTTAAAATACTCCCAAACATATTATGCTGAAACTGTTTTTATATATTTTACGGAATAATTTGAATATTTCTTAAAATTTTCGAAGCAATTTGTGAATTTTAACTTCGCTTAAATGTTTGAAAAATTAGGTCCCATAAGGTTCAATATATTTCACTTTTTCAACCCAGGTTCAATCCAAAACTAATTTAATTGGGTGATATTATCCATTTGCATTCCCATATGTCCTACAGACAATCTCAGCAACATACTAAAATTTCATTTTGATAAAGTTATTTTGAAGTCAGTTATCGTGCGAACGGACAGACAGACAAACAGACAAAATGAACAAAGTCATAAACACTTTTCAACTAAGTTGGAAAGTGTTTAAAAGGTTTAACTATTGCGAAATATGTTCACTTTTCATATGCAATATTGTTCGATACATTTGTTAACATCATTCTTGTGGATCTAGTTTGTTCTATTCACGAGAGAGGATACGTTGTGTAAAAGTTTTCTATTTTGATGCCTAACAATTCGACGATAGTCATAAAAATCTGATGTGTGCAGCACATGACTTTCCCTGCAGACTTAAATTCATAATTTCTTTATTTCTTTAATAATTCATTAGATTGAGTTTAATTACACCAAATAACATTAAATTTGCATTTTTAACTCAATTTTGTTTTTATTTGATAATTGGACATTTTTCCGACAGCGACGTAACAAATATGCAAGAAATCTCAAATATCTTGAGAACGGTTAGTCCTAAAGTATAATGGAGTGTGTTATATTCTTTTCCTTGTCAAAAATTGCGTATAAAACAAGAATTTAATTTATACATTTTAGCATACGTAGTATTTTTTATTTTCCTTATATACATAATGTATAAGGAAAGTATTGTGACGGGGTCGAAAATTCGAATTCGAGTTTTCGACAGGAGAGCACGTTTCAAGCATCCCTGATCACGAATCGAACATTTTTGAAGTGATGTCTGTGTGTGTGTGTGAAAGTATGTGTGTGTCTGTGTGTGTGTGGAGACGATAACTGACGAACGAATGGACCGATTCGAACGAAATTTGGTACAAAAATCACAATCCGTAAACACTGGAAGCCTATTATTTTTAAACGTAATCGAATGTTCAGAACCCCTAAATTTCCGAATGAAATTTTGAAAAAATCGTCAAAAAATCAAAACCGCTAATAAAGTTACGCAAATAGACATTTCCTATGTAATTTTTCATTAGAAAACGATTAACATAAAATTTAGAACGCTAACATGAACCGTTCTCGAGATATTGCACATTTTTCAAAAAATTATCAAAAAGTCATATAAAATAAAAAAAATATATTTCCTGTTGAGAAACATGTTCACTTCTCATATGTAATACCATGCTATAAATTTGGTGATATCATTCTCGTAGATCTAGCTCGTTCCATTCATGAGAAAAGATACTTCGAGTAATACTTTTGTATTTGAACGCCAATAGTCATTCATCTGCTATAAGAATAACTTATTTCTCCGTCAGTAAAGTTTGGCGACAAATTTGGCGGAATGTCGCCAATTTGGCGACTTTTTGAAATGTTGTCAAATTAACGAAAATCTCGCCAAATGGATTAAAATGACGCTAAATCAATGAAAATGATGACTAATTAACGAAAATTCAATATCTTGGAAAGAATATAAGTATCTACTATAAGAATAACCAATTTTTTTTCTGTAAAAGTAGTAAATTCATTGCATTATATAAGGAAAGTCATGTGCTGCCCACATCAGATTTTTTTTTTTTTTTAGATTTTGGCGATTTTTGCGGGCCATTTCGTAAAAAAAAGGCAGGTTCTTCTTTTCCGAATCGCACCAAATTCTAACCTGCACCAGAGTATCCAACAAGTAACTTATCTACCAAATTTTGTGAAATTTGGTAAATTAGTATTTTAGCTAGAGCGGATAAATGAAATTTTTACGGGTCATTTCGCAAAAAAAAGGCGGGTTCTGTTTTTACGAATCCTACAAAAAACTAATCAGCACCAGGGTCACATCTAAATGGCTTACCTACCAAATTTTATGAAATTCGGTCCATTAATATTTTGAATTAGAGTAGATACATACATTAATTAGAGTAGATACATACATTGCACAGGTCGGACGGTCTGGGTTTCAACAACAACATACATTGCACAGACACACGCTAAAAATTGTTTTTTCGTATACTAGAGGTCTCGAAACGTGTAAATCCGTCGAAAACTCGAGTTGCGATTTCTGACATGATTCCAATACTTTCTCTATGCATTACCATGTATTGCAGGGAAAGTAAAAAATAATCTTCTCTCCTCTGCCTGTCTGTAACGCTTGGTGATAAATTTGGCAACCAATTTAGTGAAACATCGCCAACTAGGCGATATTTTGCCCTAGATCGACGAAAATATCGTTGAAGTTAATGAAAATGAATGGTTCTTGAAGTTAATGAAAATGACTAAAAATTGATGATTAATTATTAATCTATTTTAATATATGGACTCTATATTGCTTATTGCAGATGCTATCCATAGTGATAATTGCCTATTTAGAGTCGCCTGAAATGTAAGTTAATTGTGTGCTTTAAAATAGTTTTACATGCTGTCATCCTAAAAACTACCTAATGTATTACAATTCAACATTAAAATCATTGTACCGTACATCTTATATTTTGTTTTTGAACTGCGAAAGGAGTAAACTCGTTGTACTACGCAGGGAAAAGCATGTGCTGTCGCCATCAGATGTTTTTAATGATGTGTGCAACTAAATCTGTAGGCAGGATATATCTCGAATATATTGAGTGAATATGAAATATTATTCAATTATTTCAATCGATACACGTTAGACATAATATTTTTCGGTAAGTACAGACAAAGGGAAGACACTCAATATTTTATAACATTTTTTTTTTATGTTAAAAATGCTAAGCAAATACTCGTTTATATAAAGTTTTTTGTTTAAGTGGATGCCATCCTTTACACCGTGCTCTACATATTTCAATTTTTCATTCGAACCGTGTCAATTTTGTATATTACCGTGCTCAACATATTTCAATTTTTTATTTGAGAGAAGAAAAAAATAATATGATCACTGTTATAAAACGGGTGAATTTTGAGTAATTGCATACATACATAAATTTTACATGCATACAAACATTTTGCTAAAATTTCATTAGGATTTTCTTGGCAAATTTCTCTTTACATTAAAAGCGGTCGCTGCTTGACAAATTTTACGTCCCTCGGGTATGTTTTTTTTATCTCATACCGCAAAAACTATAGCATACAAAACTATGAAATTTTGTACATTTATGGAAGTATGTATTATAGTAGTTGAATTTTGCAATACGGGGCATTTTTTTTTAAATTGAAATTTAGTTTACAAGTTATTCTATTTTTATGAACTTCCAAAGTGAAATTTTTCTTCAGTTTGTGCAAAGATTTAGTTGGTTGAGCCAATTAGCTTGGCGGTCGTGTATCCTGGCCGGCTTGAAAGAGGTCGGTAAGAGAGTTCTAGGGGTTAGCGTCAACGAACAAGGGGCATATTACTTCTGTGTAAATGGCAAAAAGATAAAGCTCGAAGCACCCTAGTGTTTTAAGAAATAATTACTCGTAAATATTACATTTAGATATTTACATAAAATATCTTGTATTTTGCCACATTTATCAGTCGATCAATTTATTTGAATTTAGCGTGAAAAATATAGTTTTGCATTATTAACATAAAAGATTACATATTCGAGTATAAAGCGAAAAACAAAACTGCATAGTTTAGGAACTAAAATATCTCTAATTCTTGCCTATCCAAGAGGAAAGAAACGAGACACAGACGACGAAATTTTTCAAACACTCTAATACTGCTGAATGGCATTTTCATATCTCTTAACAGATATGGCAGTTGTGGACATTTTCTGTTAACATGCCTTGTAACACAATTCCTGTTATGTTAGACTATCAAAACTAATGACACTAGTAAATACCTATATCTGATAAAAGAAAAGACGTGTAGATTTTTGTAGAAGTATCGCATATCTGCCTTCAAGATTCACACCCATTTTGTAATTGGGCAGCATAGTCCTCTTGTAAGTTATTCCTCGTCTGATGGTCTAAATTGTATTTATTTATTTATTTATTCATTTTAAGTAGATACAACAGATATAATTTAATCACAGTAACCACCAAATACCAAATGTACATAACATAAAGTATCAATATACTAGACTGTAAATATGTCAAAGACATTAAAACAGACATTTTTAAAACTGTTTGGCGACATAATAAAACAACCAATATCGGCACAATAAGTATTAGAAAGATCGATAAATTTATATACAGAAAACTGTTGTCATAATTGTGTGTAACAGTACATTTTTTGTTTAATATTGGTAACAGGAATATGGAATTCCAAGTAAGAAAGTAAAATAGGAAGTCTATAGCAGGGGTTCTCAAACTTTTCATAAATGCGTACCACCAAAACCAAAATGTTCAGTACTACCAAAACAAAAAAAAAACTTTAGAAAACAAGACTATTCATTTAATTCATTATTGTCACATATTTTTATTTCGTTTCTAACACAATAAAATTGAACAAAAATAAAAAGTATTAGCAAATACTATTAACAATATTATTAAATAACAATATTATTATTAATTAACAACATTTTGAAAGCTTTTTACAATGATTACTCAATTTTGAAACTTTAGATTGTTGAAGACCCTAGCCGTCCGACTCATCCAAGGACTTGAGCAACCAAAAGGACGGCCGGAAAAAAAAAAACTTTAGATTGTAAAATGTCTATATAGTATATTGCACAAATTATCCACGTACCATCTGTCATCTTTTCGCGTACCACCAATAGTACACATACCACTAGTTGAGAACCGCAGGTCTATATCATTATTTAATAATTTATAGTAGACAATTTTCTTCTTTTTTCCTAAGATGAACAATAGGCATTTAATAACTCCAAATTCTGTAATTAAGAACACATAAAAATAACTGCTTTAATCTGTTGAGAAATGTTTACCTAACTGGCGTGATTCAAAATTGCAGCTCTCTCTTCTTGAAAAAACTGTGCCGATATCATTTCAAACTTATATTCATTTTATTCGAAAATTCGGATAACAGAACGGCTATAACTTATTCAAATGAATGTCTTTACATATAAAAGACAATTTCAGAAAACTATCTATCTTTTACAGTTTAAGCAGAATTTTTCGAAATCGGTACAAAAAAATAAATATTAAATATATTATATCTCCCCTAAAATGAAGTTCCTCTTGCTTTGAACTTCAGGGCGATTGAATCTATCTTTCAGTACATTTTATTGAAATAATCGTATCAATGCTCTCTGTTGCTCAGTGCTATCGTTCAACACATGATTACAATGCAATAGATTAAAACTGATAGATTGAGGAGAAACAAAGCTTGCTAATCTGAAAACCCGATTTACAATTACATTTAATTTATATATTAAGAAATATATTAGAACTATAGTGGTAGACAATCTCACTTTGATAAAAACATTTTTTCGTTTTGTTTACATTTTAAATAATTTTCAATTGCATTTCAGCCAGTCCAAGTTTAAGAATTTGGATGCCCCCTAGGCCAACAATATATAAGACCTCATAATATTAAATTAACAGATTTGGAAGTTCCGCTTAAAGCAAACATTTCAAATTCTAAAAAGCATTATATCATAGACATTATAAAAAAATAACAAACTATATTTAAAAAATATGGTTTGAATTACAAGTCTTACAAATAAATTTTTGCATTTTATTAGTTTTCAATTGTCTGTTGTTGTTTTTTAAATTAAAAAAATGAAAATAATATCATCGAAAAAAACTAAAAGAAAAATTAAATAAATGAGCCTATATTTTATTTTTATTTATTTTTCTATATTTCTTTGAACGTAATAAAAACTCTAAAAAACAATGTCATTGATAAAATTTCAAAATGGTATTCAAACTTAAATCCAATTATTTTTGAAAATGAATTTACTTATAATTCTTTGTGATCAGTTATAACATCAAAACAATTTTTTTATTTGTTAGTTAACTTTCAATGAACAATAAAATTTAAACTGTTTTATTACACATTCTTAGCTCATTTTCTTATCAATTTGAGCCTTGAGAATGTTCTTTCTACACCATTTTCGGTTTATTAATTTTTTTTTTTTTTACAAAAATCCTGGGTAGTTAATCTAACTCTCACTTCAACCATTAATACATTTGCTTTTCATTGGCATGGAAATATCGCTATAACAGCGGAAATTGATATTTAGAATACAAAAGTAAAGGTGGATAATAAAAAATGTAATTACTTTAATAGGGAGGGTGCCAAAATAAAAATCTAATTACTCTAGGATCACACTTCTACTGCAGTTAATCAACCAAGTTCTTCGTCGCAAAATTATAGCACATACAGGTTCGCAAAATTATAGCACATAGCAAGTTTTCTTGCTACCATTGCAAGTATAGACTATTTCATGCTAGCATAAAAAGCATGAAATCAGCCCATGAATACTGTAATCTGCAATAAAGGAGCAATCATAACTTTGTAAACACCCCTGTAGGCGGGTTCTGTGTATATACTCTGTTAAGTTAAAATGACAGATTAAACTTTTTTTTTTTTATAATTCTTTGTCACAAGTACATTAGTAAATGGTAAAACAGATACTGTTTTCATAATGTCTCTCTACACAAAAAGTCATGTGTTTTCTAGATTAGATATTTTTTCTGAAGTATTTATAGCAGACAATATGTATTATATATTCATCTAATGAAAACGGATTTTCCAATCAATTTTATTTCATCATTTTAGAATACCTGATGCATATGGAAAGGAGGCAACAGACCATTCTAATTGAAGAAATTGAAATCAAAGTTGCTAGCCCATTGCCACTCAGATCAGGTAAAATATATCACTAAATTTATACAAATCTAAAGAAAAAGAGTTTTATTTTTAATTTAAACTTTTCCTGTTATTCATTATTCTCGAAATTATAAAAAGTATGCTTGCTAACAATATTCATCAAAATTTACTTTAACTCCAGACCTACTATACTTTAATCATTTAAATTACAGCTAAGTTTAAAATGCTTCAAAGAGGCAATTGGAAAAAATAATATTCTAAACAATAAATAGCATTTCTATAGTACTATATAAATCTAATTTTAATGCTCCATGCAAGACTTAACTGTATCCAGCGGCGCAGAATACAGTAAGTCCTGCTCCATGTAGCATTTTCAAAACTGCTAAATGCTAAAATCTTAAGTAAACTCTCAGAAAATTCAGTGTGGGTCAGAATAAAATCTAAGGAGGTATTAAAAAATCACTAACAATGCTGAAAATATAGCGTATTTTTAAGAGTATCAAATACTTTTGGATTAGAAAATGCATAATCAGGTATTAAGATTCGTCGAAATGAAAAAATATCTCATATTTTACAAATTTCAGTTAATCTTGTTACAATCCTGCATAAAACAAAGATTCGTTCATCTGTAGTTGCACACGCTAATCATACTATCAAAGCGGTTCAATTAGCATGCATAATTGCCCCCAAAAGATCAATTTTCGCAGTATAACACTTGTTCCCCCCCCCCCCATCGTAAATGGCAAAAATAAAAATGGTATTGGGTACCATTTGATTAGTTACATAAAAAAATAATAACAGTAAAACTAGTTCCCTTGTCCCTCTCAACTGAGGGTGGATTATTAAAAAAAGCGATTTTGGCATTGGATTCAGTATGAGTTTTTTTCTTTTTTAGCTCATGGCAGTATGAGTTCTTTTAGCTCGTAAAACGACTCAAAAATCACCTATCTAACGCATTTTCTCGCAAAAATAAGGGTGGGGGAGACAGAGATTGAGAGGTTAATTCTCCTCATCCATGTGGTAATTCTTAAAACGGGATTTAGATTCAGTCTGGTCGAATTCCTATTCATGAATTTTTTTTTCAGTCCTCGGTGGCCGGGGTTACATACTAGTATTGTGCTTTTATATTAGTGATTAATTAACAGTATTTGAAAACTTTATTTCTGGTGAACAATTACATTACATATTCCAACTACTAAGAATTATCTTACTACACGTGCGCCACTTTAAAAGGATATGAAAAACATGTTGCATATACGGGAATCCTACTAGAATAGTTCCCACTCTCTGAAAATATAAATTAACATTGGGTTCTATCAAAATATTCATGTAATTTTAAATTATTTAATCCATTATTCATTCTCAGAATAATTATTCAAGTCTCATAATTATTATTCAGGCCTCTCAATAGTTAATTATCTAATTACAAAAGTTTGAAAAATAATTAGGTCATAATGGTAATGATAATTTTAGAGCTTATATTCCAGAAAATTTTGGAAAAAAATTATAAAAATTAAAAAAAAAAAAGATGTGTCATATGATGTACAGCACTTTAAATATTGTTAGTTTCAGCAATTCGTGAAATAATCAATACAAACAGCAGTTCACATTGTCAACTTGCATTAATTTTCTTACAGTAGCTATTGATCGGATAGCCTCCCGCTGCGCAGTCACATGCAGCCCGGATACGTCCCAAATAACGCCTTTAGCCCATCTTTTGGCCCGTTGTACGAGTGCAAGGCACATAGGCTGCTCAATCCACTTATGCAATATCGGTACAACCACGCAGCGGGCGTGATACGCATTAAATAAGAGCTTTTCACCCACCTTTGGTCAACTGCGCAGGGCGCTAAGTGGCTTGAATGATACGAAACTACCGTTAATTAAAGTGCTTATCTCTTATATCATTAACCAATCCGGTAAGATGTGTGTTTGGGTTTTGTACGAAGTGTTTCGTAGAAAACGATGCAAATTTTCAGTTTCGGATGGTGTTAGTGAGAATCAAGGTTATGGTATCACAATAAAAATGATACAGAACCCTTATGCTAACACTAATATATACTTACCTTAAAGCTAATAAATTAAAAAAATTGACGTTTTCGGCTTGGGTATTTTCTACGATAATTCTGAGAAACAAGTTCAAAAATGCCTATTTCATTGCAGGTTACAAACACAGCAAGGACGACAAATGCTGCATGCTTGGACATTTAGCCGGTGAAAAGGGATTTCACTGCGTGGCGCGTTTCTATGCCAATCGAATCCTCTACCGCAACTACAACCGCGCCCACAACAAGAAGATAGCAGCACTTCTGAAAGGGAAACCCGATCCAACCACCGAGAAATTAATGCGCACCTTCGAACAATGCATCGCCCACAGAGCAAGCATCTTCCACAAGTGCTGTCGCCATGCTGCGCTTAATGGTATTTTTTGAAGCATTCAAGTGCGGTACCTTGATGTGAACTGCGTCCAATATAAATGGTGACTTAACCAATGCTTTTTAAAGGCGAAATATAACCCTGCAAACATGTCGGATTCATTGCCCTCTTAAGCAGCAAATGATCTTTGAGTTGCTGTCGATGAAAAGCATATGGTCTTGCAAGACCTTTGGATGTTGTTGACATGTCATTCTGTACAAAAACATTCACTTCCTCTTCCATGTCATCATGCGCTAAAGTTGTACATCAGTAATTCTTATATCCTATTTCACTGACGATAGATTCTTTTTTCTTAATTTCTCAAAATATATAACTATAATCTTAATATTCAGGCAGGTATGAAAATATTATTACAAATTATTCCAACGGGCTTGAAATATAGATCTTATGCAGGAACGCCTTCCGACATTGTCTGGATTTATTTTATTTTTCATAAATGCCTGCTTGTAACTTTTAATTGCTTTCAAATCATTGTTAATATATATTTTATCATCTTATCACCAGAATAAATCAAAACTATTGATTGTAAGATAAACACTTGCAGAACTTCCTTGAAAACAGCCACCTTACTAACATACGTTTGCTTTTTTTCATAGAACTTCTGTAAGTGTTTGTCAACTTATCACCCGTACAAATTTCAGTTATACGATTTCTAATAAAATGAGAATTACAAAAATGTACATTGGTAAAATAGGATTTGAGAATAACTGGCAAGCACCAGTTATTCATAAACTCATACTTCATTCACATACCGCCAAATTGTTGGCTGATAAACAATTTATTACCTCAGACATCCTTGGATCACAACCGGCTATTCTTATCAGTTCAGTTGAACTCTGCTCTTTAGGTGCTTTTGTGTCAGGATTCGAACTCTGCATTATCTCAATGACCTCTTTTTGTGAGTTTTTATTTACGCACAACTATCTTGTAAACAAATATTTCCATGTTTATTTTCATTAACTTCGATTTCTGTAAAACTTATCAAACATTTTCTTATCTACCAAGGTGCCTTCAATAATTACGTAAAGCATTGACTTCTCATGATATTGTATGTCCGTAAAAAAAAAATATTGTATATAATTTTATTTACAGCAAAATATGTAAATATATAAAAATGTTAAACTAAGGGGGCTCAGACTATTGTTTAAGTAATTACATTATATTATATGCTTGATATTTTTTTTGTTGTTGCTGTACATAATCCTTAAAACTTTAATAAAAGCATTTCTAAGGAAAATATTCCACAATATATATTTAATAAACTTTTTATTAGCAACTTTCATAATATATATTACAAAAACGTGAATTCATATTTTCACAACTACTTTCACATTTTGTAATTTTGAACTGTAAATTGAGTATTTTATAAATGTTTATGTTCAAAACCAATCATATATTAATCTACAAGTAGGTTTTAAATTTCCCAATTAGCAAATAAAAATAATTTCAGTAAAAATAATATTAAATTAAAAAAAAAAAAAAATTTAGTCTTATCAATATGTTGTATAGTTAGAATGAAAGAAAATAATTTTTGGTACTTCATAGGATATTTACGTGTATTTAAAAATAAAACCGCATTAGCATTTTCATTGAGGAACAAAATTTATGAACCTGCATAGGTTTCGGGAAAATATCCGTGTGTATGTATGTGTAAATGTATAAAATGTTTACGACGTGTGGACGCGAGAACTCAACAACGAATTCACTTATCGCTCTGGAATTTTAAGCTTAGATTCATTATATAAAAAATTTAAACTAAGCGTATTTTGTTTCATGTAGTTCGCAGAATTAGAACATGAATCATTCGAAATTAAGATTTTCGTAGCCTTATTTCCTATGATGAAACAATGATTATTTCCATGGTGGTTATTCAGTGGTGGCTATAGGCTGTATTATAGTCTACGCAGAAAAATTATAATTTGAATGATTTTCAGATTTGAACGAAAATACCCATATTAACCTTTTGCTTCAAGGCGACATAAGTAATATGAATATATGAGATGGTCAAATGGAGCTCCACACTCCCAAGTTTATTTCCTTATTAAAAAAAATTAAAATTGCGAATTTTATATTTTACCTTTTTTCAGTATCAGACCCCCCCCCCTTCCCCCCTCTTGATAAAAATTAAATTCTGAAACAGTCAGTAGCATTTTACTGAATGCATTTCATATCACTGAGATTGTTAGAACACTTTGTACAGCTCATCTGTGTTTTTTATTCATAAAATATCTTGTAAATAAAATTTTGAATATAAACTTTTATAGTGTTTTTCTTATAGTACACATTTTTTCAAAATCTTCTCTTCATGCCAGTTCGTTATAAAACATTGAGGTTTCATAAATTGTTGCAATACTATGTAAGTTTTTTTTTTTTTTTGTTTTTTTTTTTTTTTTGCGTGTGTGGGGAGGGGTGGGGTCGTAAAATTTTTAAATGAACATATTGAAAATGATTGCTTATATCGTATGTAACTTTGTATTTTAGACTTCAGAATACACATTCAATTATAAATAAAATATTATTGGTGGCAAACATTTATCCATACTACTGTTACGAATAATTTTCCTTGACACATCTATTTCTCATTATTTGCTATAAATAGAGATCAGGTGATGACCGATTTGAATTCAATATCAAATTCTAGAGGAGAGGGGGGGGGGGGTTACTACAGATATTCACTTTTGGTTCTTTTTCTATGTTCGTTTCAAAAAATTTCATTTAGTTTTAAACATCTATTTCTCAAAATTGACTACAGATAGAACGTAGATGATAACCGATATGGATTCAGCCTCAGATTCTGTAGAAGTAAAGCGGTTCACTTCCGGTTAAATTTTTTTTAAAAAAACGTCTATTTCTCAGGGTTATCCAAAAGCAAAGCTGAGATAATGACATATGGATTCAGCATCAAATTCCGAAGGGGTTTAAAGAGACTCACTAAGGATTTCTACTTCTGGTTCAGGGGATGTCACTTCCAATTAATTTAAAAAGTTAAAATCCGTAAAGCACCTATTTCACGGTAACTGCTATATATATAGCTTAGATGGTGACGGATGTGGATTCAGCATTAAATTCCAAAGGAGAAGAAGGAACACTAAGGATTTTCACTCTTAATTCTTTTGCCACTTTTGGTTAAAAGAAAAAAAAATTTTAAACATATTTTTCTCAAGATTGGCTTTAGATACTGTTTAGATGTTGACTGATATAGATTCAAAATAAAATTTCGCAAAAGTAAATAGTTTACTAAGGATTTCCAGCTCCAGTTCTAGAGGTGTCACTTCCGCTTTTTCCGAAAATTCGTATAACTGTACAAAATAAATGTGCAAAATAGTATAAAAATGATGACTGATATGGATAGACTGATCATCCACCTTCTAGAGAGATTAAGGATTTCCATTTCCGGTTCAAAAGCTTTCCTTGAAACATCTATTTCTCAGGATTGGCTATAGATAACATTTAAATGCTGACTGATATGGATTCAGCATCGAATTCCAGAGGAGATACGGAGTCGAGGTTTCTAAGGTTTTTCACGATTCTGACGACTTCACTTGCGGTTTCTCCCAGTAATAGTTCCTTCAAAAATGAAGTGTACATACCCCTTCATACATTTCTAGTTATGTTTGTTTTAGACAAGATCCTTCAATTACTTCAAATAAAAATAATTTTTGATCATTGAAAAATGAAATAAGTGGGCTAATAATAAATATTTTATCATGGGAATTACGAAAAAAAAAAAAGATTTTAAAACTTTTAATTTTACTGTCTAGTGCGATGGATATTATGTACACTACAAAAAATATCGTTAAGATTTCTTTCTTTTCAAAGAAAAAGCGTCCATCATTGGTGTGATCTGGATATAAAATGCGATTTTAATAAGTTCAGTCGTTCATGAGATATCGCCTCTACACCTCATAGTCGCACACAAACGAACACCGACACCATTCCAAAAGTGTTCAAACGATCTTAAGACGTCCATTTCTGTGATAATCTCAAATTAAAAAATTTCCAGCAAAATAATACTCCGTGTGAATAAAAAAAAATTAAATTCCCCAATTAGGCATTTGTGTTCTAATTTTAACCGCATTAGCATGGCAACTTCTTTTTCACGCGTTACTGTAGCCATTTCCATCAAGAACTTTTCAATCAGAGATTCTTTAAAAGATATTCTGACCACGCCACGCAGAGGTTATCGTGAACGAGTTACTGGCTACGCTCGCAGAGCATCAGTACTTGACGTTATCGTGCATATAGTTCTTTCGTTCAGAAATTGTTTGTCTAAGAAGCTGGATAAGTAAGTCATTGATAAGTTTGAATCAATGACCTTATGCTAAAAGTTTAAGATTTTAGTAAAAAAAATACAAATTCCTAGAATATGTGTCTTATGACTCCAACAATGTTTATCCTAAAATGAAGGGTCCTCGCATATAACGCCGTATGATCAAAAAGTATGTGCCGAAATATGAAATGTTCTCCACATAATAAGGTACCCCTCAAATTGTTTACTTTCCCTACCATATATAGGAATGGAAGGGCAAATAGTGTGATGGGGTCAAAAGTTCTGACCTTGTTTGCCTGTTTTGGGCATGTCTGAATACAAATCTACCATTTTTTTCCCAATGATTTCTGTGTGTCTGTCTATCGGTGGGCACGATACCATTCGAACAAATTGATAAAATCGAATAAAATTTGGTATGATTATTTCCATCGATGAACGTCTGGGGTCAATTGATTTTCAAGGTAAATGGATCGTTAGAAGATACATTTTTGATTCGGCCCTACCCTAGTTAAAATCCCTTGAGTGTCATGATCAGATTTCTAGTCAACCTGGTCCCTAGTTTGTCCAACCTTTACTTAAATATTTCTCTTCTTAGTTCTATCGTTTATGTAATGAAAAGATTAGAGAAATTGCATTGGTATAGTAGAATTGTCGTGTTCTGGCACATAACCCACCTTTTTCTGCAATCCAGTGTCGACCTATAAAAAAAACATACGTTCTAAAAGAAAAAATTATTAAAAGAACACTACTTAAATGACCTTGTTTTTAACAACTTAATTATTGATTAAAAATATTTTTTTAAAGTTTAAATTAACAATTTTACAATCCTTATTAATTAGGTTTTAATCTAATAAAAGAAGTACCTGTTGTTGCTGTAAGGGTTGCAGAGTCGTCTTGGCCAGTCATCTTTAGACGGCTACCTTTCTTCTATATTGAACTCATACTATGCTGAACTTATAATTTCTGGCTCATCTGATTTTCTTTTGTTGTTGTTGCTCTTCAACTGCTGCTGTTGGCAGGTAGCAACGCTTTCTTCAATTCTTCCCCTTGTATAAATTTGACCCATTGACTGGTAGCACCTCCACAGCTCTGCTTCCATTGGCCAGCAATAACTAATGTTGAAGACCTAGTCCAGCGGAAGCAATAACTAGTGTGAATAAGTTCTCACTGGCCGGAGATGCACTGGGCATAACTGCCTGCGGTTCCCAAGCCCGCAGAATCGCCTGAATTTTCCATGTGCATGGGAACTTTTATTGCTCACACAAATTTATTTAAGTTATATGTCAACCTCTGGCACTTATCTGACTAAAGCCATTGTTTAAGTGTTCAAAGTTTATTGCCAAACTCTGATACTACTTAATTTGCATCATAAAAATATCTTATAGACTGCAACCATTCAAAAAGCAAAATCGTCACTTCTGTCATCCCAGTTTATAAGACCTGATGCTCCTTAAACCAAAACAGTTAAGGTAGCATACTGCACTAGTATGAATTAAACATGCAGCCCTTTCTATTCAGATGTGTACTCTAACTAAACTAAAATTACCCAAGCAAGATCTTTATATTCTTATTTCATAGATGAAAGCAAAGTAACAGGCTAAACTACGCACAGGACATTTTTCCTTTTAGAACAATTTATCTCGTCTTCATAAACTATTCATAATACCTCACAGGATTTGCCACATTTCTATGAAAATTATGTAGATATTGTAGATGGGAAAAATATTTATAGGACTGTTCAAACTCAATAAACGGACATGCCCTTTCAAAGTAGATCACGTGTAGCATTGTTGTGATAGTTTTCGAAATATTATGGTAACAGAAGAGTAATACTTTGAAAGTCACAATTCGCATATTCTTTTTTAAGCCCAGTTTCTACGTTGTAAGCACAAATATGTATATTTAAGTTCAATATTTGTACATTTACGTTTAACAAATGTGTATCATATTGTATTTTTATTTGATATTCAGACTTATATGTTGATACGTGACAAAGACTATCATTAACAAAATATATTAATTTATTCAAAATAGAAATGTGCATTCTTTTTCAATACAATATACAACTGATAAAAATCAATACTTTACAAATATACAACACACAATCAATAAATAAAAACTATTTGAGTTAATATTGCATTGTCAAATACAGTGAAACCTCTTTTTCAAGGAACAGATTTTACATTTTATAGTCATAATGTTAATTTTACCCCTCTAAATGGCCAGAAAGTTGCAAATAAATAGAACTGCTGCGTATGAGAAAATAACTTTCTAATACTTCCTTAAAAAAAAAACAGGCATGGTTAAATCAGATAATTGCAATTGTTTTGGGGGATGCTTTAAGCCCTTCTTCTCAGGTCAAAAACAAACAGTTGTTAAGATCACACTGTTTTTTGTCCCCCAGGTGGGCTCAAAACTCTCTCAAAACAATTGTAGTAATTTAAATTTTTTACATGCCTGCTTTTTTCCAGGAAGTATTAAGAAGTTAGATGACCAGAACGTTGTTAAGATAACAAGGTAAAAATATTTTCCCTTGCTTCACATTTCATGACTACCAAAAATTCAAGCAGTGTTAAGAATGCATTTTTTTCTACTCAAGCTTTGCTTAAATGAGTGAACTGTCTGCCTACACTGCATCGTCAATGTTTAATAAAATTTAGGGATACATTTCAGAAGGTCAAACAATGTTGCCATCTTGAACACGAAATCCATATCTTGATAATTGAACAAGTTCTACTCAAATGTGGCTACTGGTGGAATGCAAGGGTGTCGAGAACCCAGACAACTCGACTCACCCTAGGGTACGAGCAGCAGTTTGAGTGGCCGGGAATGTGAATGTAAGGGTATTGAAAACCCGGACCACTCGACTGACCCTAGGGTTTGCAGCAGCCATTTGAGTGACCGGGATCGATTAATGTAAAGGTGTTGTTGTTGTTGTTGTTGATGATGATGATGATGATGATGTTGTTGAGACCCAGACCGTCCGACCTACCAGAAAGGTGTAAGGTAACTGTTTAATGCAAGGGTGTGAAAATCAATATTACTCATCATCCTTCTTGATAAAATCTTATTCGAAACAATAACAATGTTTGCTTCTGAACAATATTATTTTTGCTCTCCCAAAGTATTGAGTAAAATATCATCGAACAGGTTTATACTTTCCTTACATATATAGTATAATGTATAAGAAATGTATTCTGATGCGGTCAAATATTCGAAATTTGGGTTTTCAAGGGGAAAATACGTTTTAAGCATATTTTGAACTTTTTAGAATGATAGCTATATGTGTGTGTGTGTCCATGATTCTGTAGATGCAATATCTCATGAACAAATGGAATGTTTCAAATATAATTCAATAGGATTGTTACAGTTAGTGAATACTGGAACCCTATTGATTTAAAACAATTAAATGTTTGGAAACCCCCCCCCCCTCTGAATTTTTGAAATAATCATCAAAACATAAAGACTTTCTATAATGATAAATAATGAATGCAAACTTAATTGATCATCAAAAAGACAAATGACACAAACTTTAAAATGCTGGCATGAAATGTTCTCGAAATATTACATGATGTTTCAAATAAATTTCTAAAAAAATAATTAAAATACCAGGACCTTCAACACTGTTAAGCAATCATTTCATACATAATTTTTCATTAGAAATGAAGAACACATACTTTAAAATGCTAGAATGAACCATTCTTAAAATGTTGCATGTTTTTGAAATAAATTTTTCACAAAATGTGCATAAAAAAAGTAATAAGTATCAACTAGTATGTTCACTTCCCACATGCAATATCATGTAACAAATATGTTAAAATCATTCTCAGATCTAGTTCATTCCATTCATGAGAAGTTGTAATATTTTGTAATAGCTTTGTTATTTTGATGCCCAGGAATTTATCAATAGTTATTTCATTATAGTCAATCTTTATATCAATAGCCAAATTAATTAAATGTCAATTGCATTCTGATGAAGATTTTGTATGCAAGTATGAATAACAAGTCATTCTGTTTGGAGTGTAATAAGTTGCCAAAAGTATAAATAAGTCATTCTGTTTGGGGTAATAAGTTGCCAAAAGTATGAATAAGTCATTCTGTTTGGAGTAATAAGTTGCCAAAAGTATGAATAAGTCATTCTGTTTGGAGTAATAAGTTGCCAACAACCCTCAATTTCAATTTACTTGATATTAATTTAATACCAGAAACATTGTGTTTTGAATTTTGTACATCATTGTTTTGCTGTAAAAGGAGTAAAGTCATTACATTACATAAAGTTATGTGCTGCCCACATATTTTAAAGTTCAAATGATCGAATTATAGATAATTTAACATTTATAATAACATTCTTAATTTTTTTATGTTTTATTTAATTTTGTCTATAACTCGGGTACAAAATTAGTTTTGTATTCTTTCCAAAATGCACTCCTATTAAACGGCCATTTTTGTTGGAAAAGCAGGTGGTCACTTTAAAAAGGCTTTACTGTATATAGAACTAAATCTTCCATTTCAACAAGCACGGAACATTATGAGGTAAAAGTTTAACATGATTTTAAGTAAATACAAGTCAAAAACCTTTCACTTCAACACAGTAGGACCCACCGGTTGATTAAGGCACTACAAGTTCAGTATTCACACACTTGTAATCATCTCACTATTATTGAGAACATAAATTATAACCGCACTAAATAAAAACTTTATTTTATATATATATAGTCTACTTAATTTGTACAAAATAGATATTGACTTTACCACTGCAATACAGATATCAAAGGCCATCAACCAAAGTCATCTATCCATGCATGTTAGAATATTACTTTCAATAAGTGATGATCAAAATAGTTTTATATAAATGATAGAATATTGTAAGAGATAAGTGTGATAAGATGATGTTAATTACAAGCTCCAGCTCCAGCAAAAGTAACCAACTCGCCTTACATTTCACACATATATAATTGGTGTGATAAAATTTATGACGGTTTATAACATAATTAATGAAATTAAAATTTAAATATAAAAATGTTTAATTTAGACTTTGTTTAAAAAATAATATTTTTAATTATAATTGTTTCAACTTTAAATTTTTTTTATTTACATTTTGACTATTAAATAGTTAAAATTTTTAAATAAAAAAAATAAACACACTATGTATATTTCCATTTAGCTACATTAAAAATTAATACATTTAGATATTTATTTTTATTTATATATTTAGAAATATGTAAATAATTTAAATATATTTTAAAAATGAAATATTTAAAATAAAAAAAAAATGTTTATCTTTAAGTAATTGAGTAATTACACGAAATTTATTAAGTTAGCAACATTCTATACTTATTTTAAGCTAAGTAAATTATTTTAGTTGGAGCTAGACACTCATGCAGTGATATGCCCCTGGACAACAGCCAAAGGACCATGGTGAAATAGCAAACACACTCATTGTTTTTACTGTATGTCAAAAATATTATTGTGGTAAATATGGCAGGCATTTAGTATCTAGGTAAAATTTGGTTTTACCCAAGGATTGTTAAAATGTTAACAGTTGTATAAAAATTAGTCAACAAATGACAAGAATATCACATTATATTTAATTTGACTATAAAATATAGACTAGCAATTGTTTGTATAAAATTAATCTAAAATAACAAAAATATCACAATACTACTTAATTTGACTGTTCAAATGTATACATATAGTTTTTTAAAAGTATACTAAAAGTTTGTATAGAGTGCCAACATTACAAAAATATTCCACAGTATCACATATAAAGCGAGGGATTTCAGAAAATACTTATACACAAATTTCAGCTATATACATATTTACAAACATAAAGAAACATTATATACTATAGTATCAAACTATCAATATTGCATATACTAAAAAGTATCAAACAATCAATAAATAATCTTATCATAAAATAATCATATCAATCTTATCATAAAAAGAAAATGACTCTGATTATAAAATATGTAAAATATTAGAAAAAGTTTTGTGGTTTTTCCCATTTTGAATAAAACAAATTGCAACACACAGTAAATCAGGTTTAAACCTGAAGACATTGAACACATTTTTTCTTTATTACATAATAATTTTTATCAAGGCATACGAGTGACAAATAAGAAATAAAAATTAAATGCCAACTAGTAAAAAATGATCATATTTTGAAATGTCATCTTTTGACCCCTACTTGAACTACATAAGATTGCAATTGCAATTTTGACAGTTCATTAAATTACAGCATGAAGCCGAGATTGTACATTGGATTATGATCCACATCAAAAAGGTGAAGGAGGATAGAAATTAACTGCATTTCATAGATTTTATGTGAAATCAGTGTTCCCACTCTTTGCAAACAGATATAAGGACATTTTTAAAGCTTTTCTTAAAGTCCCAAAATGCATTTACACATGCATATTTGAGAACAATTCAATCAAGACTTTAATACAATAAAAATAATAAAAAGTGTTCAATCTTCTAAATTTTCATAGTGTTTTCTATTAAAATGTTTAGCATAGTAACTAATTGTTAAAAAAAAAAAAAAATCATACAAGAAAGTAATATTGCATTTGTGCACTTTTCTAAACATGTGGCATTGACATAAAGATTAATGGTACATTAGATTCAATGTAAGCAATTATAACTCCCTATTTGAAAAACTTTACATTATGCAATTGATCAAAGGTAGTAAAAACAGAAACTAACAGCATATAGGAAAAGGGAAAATCAGCATATAGGCAAACCAGTAGTTGGCAACGATTCACTTTATTTAGCGATTGCAATCATTCAAAATCAAGGATTCTTCTGAAACATAATTTTATGGGGAATAATAGCCGATATTCACTGAAAGCATTCTTTCTCCATTGGGACAAATAAGGATTTTAAAAATATAAGTTCTTTAAGGGCCTTTGATGAAAAATAAATATTTTTAAGGGCTCGTAAAAATGAAAAACAGAAAAATAAGAACTTTCTAAGGACCATGGAAACCCTGGAAATATCTTTAATTTTATCTCAATTCATCTGGAAATACATCTGCCATGAACTTTCATTTTGCTCCTCTATAAATCCAGACAAAAAAAGTTAAATATACAATAAAGGTCTGATCACAAATAAAAAAATGTGATGTTACTTCTTTTACAAACTAATTAATTTTGATCTTAACGAAAGCATTCAATCTTGCTGTAAATTAATAAGCTTTTTGTAATTAGCATTATATGATGCAATTCGATTTCAGGTTAAAAATTACATATAAATAACTACTTAATATTATCTAAAAAACTTATTTTTTAATATTTTCTTGAATTATTCAAAAGAAAAATATTAAGGGAAATTATTGAAGAAAATTATTAAAGAAAATTATTCCAAAACATGAAGATCTTGCTGAAAATTAATAAGGTATTTTTCTGCCCAAAATAATTGTAACAAATTAGTGGCATAGGCAGGGGGGGTCATACCCCCCACCCTCATTTGTGGAAAAATTAACACAATTTTGCACTGTAACCCCTCATTCAATTATAATTCCCTCCTTTTTGAGATCCTTGCTATGCTTACCATAGAATTCTGTTGATCTGCCCCGTCGAATGAGAATCAAAATCACAAAAAATGCTATAGAGGGCACTAGCTGAAAATTTTCTACCAAAAGCAACAAGTAGAATTCTGTCAATCTGCTCTTTAAAAGACAGAAAAAAACATAATATACAAGGCGGAGGGAGCGGCTTACTTAGAATTTTCAGCTACAAGAAATATATATTTATCAATAAATTTATTTTATTTGAAGATAATTTTGGGTAGAAGGTGAGGGGGATGTTTAAGGAAGACTGTTTCATGGAATTTTTCAGAATTTCAAATTGAGATGAAAAAGCGGGGTAGGCTTTCCCAGGGAGGGTTGATCTATGGAATTCTAAAGCACATACAAAATTTTATTTGAATTAGTCAGATATATGGTATCCAGACTTAACAGAGACACAAAAATATATCAAACAAAATATATCCTGTTCAGGGATACCCAAAGCATCTAATTCCATGTCAGATTTTTGACTATCACTATAATCTCTTATATGGTATTATGAAAAGTATAAAATGGAGTTGATCCATATTATCAGATTCAAATAAACATTATGTTTTATAAATTAACATGAAAAATTACACTGATAGTATATCTTTTGTGCAACAGCTTGTGTGTTTATGGGCCTTATTCATCTTTCTGAAGACATATGATTAACATTAAATATTAAGAAATTAAATTAATTTAGTAAAATTACTTTTACATTTAAGTTAATCAAATATATTTTTATTTTTTAGCTTAAAAGCTGAACTTGTTTTCGTTTCTTCAGATTAAAAGTACATGCTTTTAAGCTTATTTTTGAAAATAAGCAGTGAACATTCATACGGTTTAATTTTTGTATACAAGGTATATCTAAATCTTCATGCTGAAAGATAAATATTTCTGTAAAACAAAATCACCAAATGGCCCCTGATAAAACCACTGATTTCTGTCTGTTATTTAGAAGGTAAATTATCACTAAGGTAAATTATCAGGAAGCAAGTAAAGTGCTTTCTAATTTTCTCTTGTTTGATTTCATATTCTCTATTAAAAGCAGGTCATTTGATTTACAATAATACAATCATTAGTATCCATAACATTTAAAATACAGATATATCTGTATAAATCAGTAATATATACAATAGTTATTATATTGATAGTATACAGCTATAACTTGTAAAATTAATGTAACAGTATTTAAAAGATTAGTAAAAATAAAATATGAAAATTGTAAAATTTAAAAAGAAAAGAAAAAGAAAAATTTTAATCCAAGCAAATCATTAAATGAAACAGAATCAAATACAATATTATAATCAGTATATAATCAAACATGCATTAAAATATTTTTAAACTTCATCAAATTTTCAGCTAAAATTTAAAAATTGCACTTTCTTTCCATTACAAAAATTTGAATCAAAAATAGCTTGAGTTCATTCATATTATGTAAATGTGTATTTGGATCAAAGTAGATCTTAAAATAAATAAAATAATACATCGTCACAATATATAAGTTCTAAATACTTAAAATATAAGTTAGTTTATAGAAAATCTGCAGTTGAGTCTTCCTTGCTATGAAAACCATTTGAGTAAAATATCTGATTCAATAAACTCAAGATCAATGCTCAACATTATAGTCATATATTTGTAATTTGGATATAAAAATTTGATTTTTAGGAATTTTTCATTACAACAAAAAGTGCACTCATATTTAAAAGGAAATTCCTCATTTAAAATTATTTTCATTGCACAGAAATGATTATATATTAAATTTTAAAAACAAAAACATTTTGGACTCTACCCTATATTTTCCCTCATTAATTGAAAGACATATCATTTTTCTCTATTCAAGGCAAGAATAAAAAAGCTCAAGTATAATCATGATTTCAATTAGTCTACAATCAAATTAATATAATGTCTCAATACCCTCAATTTTTAGATATTCAAGTATCGATAACTGTATAGTGACAAACTCTGCTTAAAACATCCTCTGTTCTTTTCACAAGTTGCTGGAAAGTAGGTCTTTTCTCTGGATTCCATTGCCAGCAATCCAACATCAAATCATACCTTGGAAAAATTAAAAATTAATTCCTATTTTTAATCACTAAAGAAATAAATTAAAAGTACCTTCTATTCCTTTAAAGAGGTATTTTCAAATTAGTTACAAAGACACATTATATTCTTGTATTTTGATATATGGTATAAATATAATATTTCATATAATAAAGCTTTATTTTTTTTTATAATTAGATAATTACAATTAAAATGTTCTAACTTGAGCAATGCAAATAAAAATCTTACATACCAAACCTGAGAGGTAGCACGAGGTTTAGGCAACCTAAGACCACTTTTGAGAAATGGCAAGATGGTTGAATTACAGAGAGTAGAATAAGGCACTTTTCCAAATTTGAAGATTTCCCACATAAGAACTCCAAATGACCACCTGTAATAAATCACAATTATGACAAAGTGATCTGCTTTATTTGGCCATGTCCTTAAAAAGTAAAAGAAGAATTTATTTGGTTGCATATAAAAAATGAGTCTCTCAAATGCTTGATCTGAAGTTTTCACATTCTACTTTCAACTCGCAGTATTTCATCGTTATTAAAAAAAGATATTACTTTGTCGAAAAAAATAATTTTGTGAAAAACAAAATATTTAAAAAAATTTAAAACAGCATAACTAAACTTCTAGCACGAACTTCTCACTCTTTCATTTTGCATAAAACAACTTTTAATTGATTGAATGCTTTATCCATATTTCATAAATGACTAACTTTAAATTATAGATCAAACATGCTCATGTGAAGCATTCAGTATTAAAAAATGTTATTATTTTATCAAATACAGTTAGTCAACTTTTATACACTTCTCATTTATATTATTTTGTAATTTATACATCCTTTTAGTGATCTCTGGGAATTCCTATATCTTCCAATGCAAAATATTTTATTTATAATCTTTATTCAACAGATTCATTTACACATCATTTCCCAAACTCAAAGAAAATCAGAATTTAAAATATTTTTCCAACTGAATTCTAAAAAATGCCATTAGTGCTTTGCATGTCCCCAATAACTTCATATTTTTGTGCTATTGGATAGGAAGGAAAAGCAACCCAAAACGCAGGTTAATATGCACAGAACCTGCCTATAGGGGACATACCCTAAGTTAGAAACATCATCCTATTACGCCATCATTATTATGAATTAGTCAATATGGAACAGTCGATGCATGCAATGACAAGGAAACTTATGCAAGAACACAATTTTTAAGAACTTCTCTTGTGAATCGGCTAATTCAGCTCTAATACTTTAACTGGTTGAATTTGAACAAATTTTAAACATTGAACATAATTTGGAAAATATTTTACATTTTAAAATGAACATAATGTATTTTTTGGTCCTCACAATAGTGTATAAAACTGTTGCACATAGCAAGTTTTCTTGCTGCCATTGCAGGTTTGAGGTATCAGCTCTTTCATACTGATGAGTGCAAAATTGGTCTATGAATGCAATTATCTGCAATGAAGACACATTCTTAACTTTTGGAACACCTCCTACAGACAGTTTCAGCTAGTAATAACTTCCAGTGCTGCCACCTTATGGTAGATCTTGAAGTGGCTTTCAATTATATGCTTTTGTAGTTATATGCTTTCTTTAGAGATCACTTGATAAGCATATAAATGGAGCTTTGAATCTTCCTATATTTAGAATTTTGTGAAGAGCCTTGTGAAGGGTCAATTTTTATACAAGTAATTTTGTGAATAATCCAGGACTTGAGGTCAACTGTAGCAATTGCTGTGAGCTATTTTAAAACCACTGCAACAATCACTGGTTTTCATAGCAGGTTTTGCTGAGAGTATTTAAAATTATAAGAGTATTTAATAGATTTGTAAAAAAAAAATCTCTCATTCTGAAGGAAATAATTCAAATACTTTCTGCATCTTGCAGAAATAATTTTAGACCTTCCTATGTCAGCATCCATTGCAAAAAAGATGTTTAATGCAATGAAGCAAGTGACTGAAAGGCTTCTTTAAATGATGACATATGTGCTATAATAAGAATTTATCCTTCACTTTCAGATTTCACGGCTAATCAAGTAGTTCAGAAATGGTTGTGTGTATGTGATTGGAAATTTAATTTTAATCACAAAATTATTAAACAAAGGCAATTTTATCTAATTGACATATATTCGTAAATGCGATAATAATAAGGAAATAAACATGTATTTACATCACTACAATATATTTAAGTGTTTATTTTTTTTTATCTGAGATGTATTTTAGTGCTTCCTATAAATCTGTTGAGAGTTTACAAAGTAAGTGAAATAATTTATCTTTTCATTATATTATTCATTACATCTTTTTTTAATGTAGTGAAAAATTTGAAACTGAAAGTTAGAAATTTTTTCAATGGTTAGAATTGCCATGAACTGAATGGTTTTTGCCTCCGGCTTATAAAAACTTACAGCAATATTTGTTAAAAACAACAAAGCTGCAACAAATGATAAGTTAAATTTAAAGAATCTTCATCACTTATCTAATTAGAAATGAACAAACAAAGAAGAACAGTGCAATGAAAAATCTTACAGTAATATTCCAATGTTAAAACCTATCTCAACTTATGTATAAAAAAAAAAATGTATAAGTTCATCATATAATATAATGAAAAAAAAACTGGAAAATAATAAAATAGAAAGCTTTGCCACTAAAGGAATTGGATTTCAAAAGTATTTCAGAAGTAAGTTAGCCACACAGTAAAGAACAAAAGACAAATTTCCCCTTAATTCAGTATTAATTAATATTCTGAATTAAAGAAAAATGGGGTTAAAGTTTTTGAAAATATATTTCATTCTTAAACACTAAATAAGATCATATTGAGATAGATTCTGTTCATCAACAAAATAATGCAATTCACACAATAGTATTAAGATTAAAAAAAATTAAAATAGAGAATCTTAGTGAATAAAAGTGAAGTATTCAATCTAACAAATCAATAAATAAGAAACTGGTAATGCCCCAAAATTGGTAGTTTTGTATCAATACTAGTATTAAAATACAGCCAAAATTTAACAGATACCTTAGTATTGGATGATCTGTGGCTGAATTCCGATTATCAGCATGCACATGCATCTATAAAACTCTGCTCATACAAATTTAGGATACAAAATATGCAAATACTTTTGTATTTGCATCCCTTTTACATATCAATAAATAAAATATACAAAACAATAACCCTTACACATCTGAATGTGTAGAAAACAAGTGTTTTTCCATAGCTTCTGGAGCCATCCAACGGAGGGGAAGTTTCCTTTGCTTGGACATAGTGTAGGTCTGTGTTTCATACACATCCTTGGAGAGACCAAAGTCTGCAATTTTGACATGCCTTTCATTATAAAGTAGAATATTTCGAGCTGCAAGATCCCTGTGTATCATTCTGAGTGATGAAATATGCTCCTACAAACAATTATTTATATAATATCAATAAAAAGCATAAAAGTAAGAAACAGTTTAACAAATATAGAAAAAAAAATCACATTTAAAGCAGTGAGTCGAACTATGTTTTATAAATGTACAATTTATCTATAAAATGCATGGAAGCATAAGATCTGTATTTGCAAATTTTGATTTGTTTCCTGGAGTTTATAATGTTGAAAACCCAGACCACTCGATTCACCCTGAGGCATGAGTTGAGTGGTCAGGGTCTTCGACATTATAAACTCCAGGAAACAAATCAATATTTGCAAATACAGATCTTATGCTTCCATGCATTTTATAGATAAATTGTACATTTATAAAACATAGTTCGACTCACTGCTTTAAATATTATACATCAACAGTTGACTCGCTAAATACTAGTGTCTTGAATTTTAAAACTAGAAGTTTTCACATGACATTTAACATTCATTCATTAAGGCTAGTCTTAGATTCTATTAGTCATTAATGCTCACTAAATTTACAAAATTTAGCCCTCTTTAAAATTTAAATCTCTATAATAAAACAATTCAAATCTGATTTAGTATCAGAAATTTAAGCCCCCATACCCAGAAACCACAGTTTGCCAAAAATCACCATATCAGTCAAGTTATGACAAACTGAGAACAGTGGTAGATGCCATTAATCATCCAACAATGTGTTGGTATTTGCTGAAACACCAAAGAATCAATACAGTTTTCAGAACACAAGTTTAAATATTTTCAAAGTGGTCATACTTTAAAGATATTTAAAATTTAAATATATTTAAATTTAAATATATTTAAATTTCTACAATTAAAAAATTCAAATCTGATTCAATGTACAATGTAAGAGTCTTTTACATTAAAAATTATAAAGTCCACATACCCACAAATTACAGTTTGCCAAAAATCACTATATCCATAAGTCAAACTGAGATCCTTGGCAGATATCATTACTCATCCATTAACTAATTAGTACTTGCTAAAGCACCAAAGAATCATCAGTCTTCATGTCATAAGCTTAACTAAGATCAATGGTAGCCATCACTACTTCACATCAAGGAGTTAACACTTGAAGAACATTTTAAAACTTATTTCTTTACAATATCTATTGAATCAAAAGCCACAGAATTAATTTGGAATCTATTTTTCTTCTTGATACCAATTTGAATCAATGAGGAGGCCAAAAGGTTCAATGAAAATTTCCAAAGTAAGACACAAGGCAGCGACATCAAGCAATTATCAAGCCCTTAAATATGTTTATAAAATAGCATTTTGTAAAACATATATTCATATTTAACTATTTGATTCCCTTTTTTTCCATATTTGACTATTTTATGCCATCAATTTCAATGACTTCAATACCAATGTCAATTCAAAAGTGATAATTTCTTTCTTTCATTTTTTCATTTCACTCATATCATACACCATAAACTAAATCAATGAATATTTTAGGAATAATAACTTTATGCAACCTTGCTGAACAGAAACCATTTTTAGAACATTATTACATAAGTTATCTTCGAAAAGATCATATTTGATTGATCCTTGACATCTGTGGTAATTTATCAAACTGTAAACAGTAATTATAAATAGAAATAAGCAATAAATACACTTGTATTATTTTATTCAAAAGCCTGAGTTAATTATATGTTATTAACTCTACTGTTTTGTAATTAACTTCCATAAAACTTAACATCTGTCAACTAGGCAGGGTTTTCTCAAGTTATGACGAAATATTGCATATAATGCTGGATCATATTAGCATATGGACCCATGTCATATCATATAATGTTGGCCAAAAATGCTGAATCAATATAAGTAATATATTTCTAAATATGTTGACATTAGAAAATGAAAATATTTCCAATATTTAGCCAAAATTGGCAGAAAATTTTTGCCTAAAACCAAAATATTGGTTTTTAAAATTCAGTAAATATTATGAAACATTCATTTCCAATAAAGCCAATATAAGAGAAAAATTTGATGTATTAACCCAACATTTGCCTGATAATAGATATATTGGCAAAATGTCTACACATCCATAATGGTGCAATATTGAATGTCAAAATTAATTTGCTACTGTGGTTATGTACTTTTCTTAAAAAAAATTAATAAAGATAACAAGGAAGGAAAGTAAATTAGAAAGCTTTGGTTAACATAAAAATAAATTCTGATAAAATAAAATTTTAATTATTAAAAAAAGTTAGAGTGGAGGAAGGGAAGTTTTATTAGTAAAAGGACAGTCATGCTGCCTAAAAAGGCAAAAGATGCTTTATACAGTGAACTTTATATATTCAAACATATTCTCATTTAGAGAGTTAATTGAATGTTGAAAGAGTAAAAAGAAAATTAACAAACAGTATAATTAGTAATTTTTTTTATTTCATCATATTTGTTCTAAATTTACATCACTCACCATTAGCACAAATGTATTTTCAATATAATAAAATTTCTAACTTTTACAAGAAAAAAAATAATAAATTGACTTTATTTTAAAGATAGCACACTGTAAATTACTTTGGTTAATAAAATTAAAATGTGTAAAACATAACTGCCATAAAGACATATCTTTGTGCTTTTTAAATATGTGTAAACTTACCATTCCTAAAGCAATCTGGTGTATATAGGAACACAGTGTAATACCATATGGTTCTTTTTTGCCTGAAAAAAAGTGAAGAATTAGAATGTAAAAATTATATATGGTGTTAGATTTGGATGAAAGACATCAGAAAATGTTTGATCAAAATATAATTCTCATAATAAGTGTCTAATTAAAATGTATACAATTAAGTGTATATTACTGATAAAAATGGCAGAACCATGCATACCCTATTTTCCTGCAGTGATTTAGAACCAACAGCTGTTCACACATATTAAGGCCATAGCCATGGGAAGTTTGGACGTTAACCCCCCCCCCCCCCCCAAAAAAAAAAATTATTTTCAAACAACTTCACTTTTGTCAATTATTTTGTTTTATAAATTCTTTTTATAGGTATAGTATCAAATTTTATATTTTTTTGTCCTACTATGACCCATCCTCCTGAGCAACTAAATCTAAAAAATTTTAAATCTTGCATTTTACAATCAAACTGAAATTTAAAAAAAAAATCAAGCGAAAGTTAAAATATCTTGCATTTTATGATCAAACTGAAATTTAAAAAAAAAATCAAGCGAAAGTTAAAATAGTGATTGAACATTACATTAGATGGCTGTTGTCAGCAAAAGATTCTAACAAATAACAGAAAGTAATGTATCGAAATAATGCAGCTAATGGATCACTTTGCAACATGTATAAGCTATTTTGAAATATTCTATGCCTAGCAGTTTATTACAATAACCTTCTATATAATTATTAAATAAATAAATGCATAACCAAGGCAAAAAAATTATATTTGCCTGCTTACCAATGACATGTCAATTTTTCTATTGGCCAAATAAAACCTAATAGGTATGGATAAAATTAGGCAACAAGAAAATGTTATTGCCAAGTAGTTGACACAACAAAATATTAACCTGTGAATAAAGGGAATTTCATTAAAAAACTCAGTTTTCTAAAACTTCTTAAGACCTTATAGAAATACCATTATTAATATTGCAGACATTTATTTAATAAATAATATAATTTTGAGTGATAATTTAATGAAATTAGAAGTATTGCTTTAAATATTAAAATATATGCACTAATATACAAGAGACAAGCAACAAAATTCCAATTAAAATAAAATTGTGCATAATGTCGCTAAAAATCTTTATTAACAATTTTACTGCATACCTTTACATGATTTACTCAAACGTTTCTTGGGATCAGACAGCTGTCGTTTAATAACACAGAGCTAAAAAATTAATAAACATTCATTAAAATTACAAAATAAGTACATTTTCACTTAGATCAAAAATAAGATATTTGAAATCCTACTGGAGTCAAAAAAGCAACATAAGTAAGTGTTGTTATTGATAATTGGTAAGCCTTTGGTTATAAAGCTATTAACCCATAGGCCCCCCTCAGCATTTCTGTACAATACCTAAAAATATTATTAAATGATCTATTCGAATCCAAATGATCAACCTCTACAAAAACAGAATAGGGAGTCATAAATGAGTAAAAAGTTACTTAAGAGCCTTAAATGAATAAAGAGTAAGTTAAGTCATAAGTGAGTAAAAAGTTACTTAAGAACCTTAAATGAGTATAGGTAAGTTGAGTCGTATGTGAATAAAAAGTAACTTAAGAGCCTTAAAGGGATAAAGAATGAAGTTGAGTCATAAGTAAGTAAAAAGTTACTTAAGAGCCTTAAATGAATAAAGAGTAAATTGAGTCATAAGTGAGTACAAGTTACTTAAGAGCCTTAAATGAGCAAAGAGTAAGTTGAGTCATAAGAGAGTAAAAAGTTACTTAAGAGCCTTAAATGGGTAAAGAGTAAGTTGAGTCATAAGTGAGTAAAACGTGAATTAAAGAGTCAGAGATCAATAATGTGTACCGTTGACTATAACCCAATTAAAAATAACTGCAAACAGTATGAGATATAAATGCAAACTTGAGCAATTAAATTTAAAAAAAAAGTTAGTTGTTTAACAAATAAAATGTTAAACAACTGAACTGTAATTAACTATACTTAACTGAACTGTACTTAAATATGATTCTAGTCAAAAAATTTAGAAGAAAGTAAGATTCTAGTAAAAGAAGTTTAGAAAAGGTTATATCAAAATTGCATTTTTGATGCAAAAAATTAGAATTTTAAATGAGATTTTTACATGGAAATGTCAAAATATGTAGTATTTAAGCATAATATGAAACTGAAAATATTGAAGTGTGAGCTTACTGATGCTGGTATTACTATATTTTGATATTTCCAGATATTTATTGTCAAAACCATATAAAGAGCATTGCATGTCTATTCTCTCTCTGAAAGAGACAGAGTTGAGGCAGGATACTATAATAATGCTTCATATGTATACAATTATTACTATATATAATATATCAACTATAATAATGCTTCATATGTATACAATTATTTATCCTGCAATCTATCCAGTTAAATGCTGAAGTTTCAAGTCTGTGACTAATGTTTTCTCAAAATCAAATAGCTGAATGCTCATAACTATTCCTTTTAAAGAAAAATCTTTAGTTGCTTATTTGACAAAAAATACAGGAAATATCTTATAAATAATATAGATAAAATAAATTAAAAACACAATTGATATTTTTTATACACAGCTGGTTTGATAAAATCTAAAATTAATAAATGAAATAGACTCATTTTGCATTATCATGTAGCAACACATATAAAGCTATATTATTTACCATGCTTATCAAACAAGATAAATAATTAGCTACTCACTATTTTAATTTTGTAAATAAAAAATAATATTCTAGTGTTACTATTGCCCCAGCAGTCTCTTGTAACTGCTCTACACTCTTTAGGTGAGCTGGACAACCTGGGTAATAAATACATAAATGTTTCTATTGTGATAGATGTATAAAAAAAATTTTGTAGTTTTGTTTTATTTAATTTTTTTAATGGATTATCTCACTGAAAATTTTGACATATCCTAAAGCAACCACCTTTATGGTATACTTTAATGCTTAATTTCAATGAAAAATAATTCAGGCAATGCATATTTTAGTGCATAGTGTAACAGATTTCAAATAAAAATCTTATTGTTTACAATTCAAAATGCATTATAAATATCATATAGCATCTCCTTCTTCAAAGGGGTATATCATTCAATTTTAGCACATGAGTATCAAAGCTGAATCAAATATGATGTTTTAGTGCACTAAGAATGCAAAATTGAGATAGAAAAGCATTATTATTTTTGACACAACCACTTAACAAATCTATATACACTGGTGTCCAAAATTATCTTTATATGCACAACAACACTGATTTCTCAACAACAGTTCAATATAATTGAATGAATGTTATTTTGGATGATACGTAGCATCATAAAACATAAATACAAATTGAAAAATCAAATTTCATGATACAAAACTGATTACGAAACAATTTACCAACCCCATTAATATCTATCCAGCCTCTAAACAGCCGACAGCATCACCTCAAAGATCATTTCCAAAAATGACACTTCAGAGTCATAAAAAACTGTTTTGAGTCGATAAACAACAAAATCAAGGAAGTTCACAGGGAAACATAGAATTCAGAAGTTGTAGAAGTTCGCAGGGAAACATACTTCATGCAGAGCACTTGCGCCACTTATTTTTATGCTTGTAAAGATAATTTTGGACATCAGTATATATTTACTCATGCAGCGTTAAAAATTAAGAGCAGTTAGGTGTCGGGAGCACCTTTTTTTTCCCAGTTGCCAAAATGTTCTATTTGGGTTCAATTTTGAAATTATTTATTTGGTTTATGTCATTCAGATCCTAAAATATTTTATTAGTAGTTTCTTTATCCTTTTATTAGTTGTCCCATCTTTGACCTGCTGCACGGACACATGTAATCCATGATGTGCATTGGTTAGATAATTAGAAAGAAGAATATAAACCAAAGTGAGTACACTTTTTCTTAAACAAGTTTCAAGAACTAATTTAATTTTATTTTTCAAGAACATCAATCAGCCCCCTATTTGTCCCCAAGTTGTATGCATTTCTGGAGAAAATTAAATAGCAAACTAATATTATTGTTTATTGTTAAAGCCACTGGGGAAATTTTGGGAAAAAAGCATTCAGGAAATTTGGGGAACAGTGGAAATGCTAGGGAAATTTCCCGGGAAAGCAGAACTTCTTGGAAAAAAACACAATATCGCAGATCTGCAGAATATTTTCATTCCTGTCATTTCCAAGCATTTTCAAGGACTTGACCAAGAAAATGAGAACTTTCCAGTATTTTCAAGGCCTTTGAAAATGATCATCTAAAATTCAACTACTTTTCTTATTTACAAAATGTGCATTACACATGTGGAAAAAAAAAGTAAAAATGTTATGCATAAAAAAATGATGAGTGGGCCTGAATTCTTGGTCATCAAAATGAAATTTATCGGTGACCAATAACTGCTAATTTTGAACCCTGTACTCAATCATTTATCAACATTGGATATTAAAAGCTTCAAAATGAGCTCAGACTTATAGGTATGGTCTTATAATTTCAATAACCATAAATATATTTACATATTTCTATAAATAGCTAAATAACAAACTTTTTAAATACACATAGATGCAAGACTAATGTTATAACATATAAATGTAAGCTCATAATAACCACAAACTGTTAATAAATCTATCAACACTTAACATAAATTTTATTGTTATAAATGATGTTACCTTTTTCTTTAATTTACGCAGTCTCATATGCAGGTTGCCCAAAGCACAGTACTCTAGCACGAGAAACATCTTGTGGAAATCTAAAGTAAATCCTATTAGACTAACTACATTACGATGTCTGCCAACAGACTGAAGAATTTCTACCTCATGAAGCAATTTACCTCTAGAAATACTTTCAGCTACAATAGAAAATAGAAATTAATGAAACACTTTCAGCTACAAAATTATAAAATATCATAAAACTAAAAGATGTGAGTTATGAAATTTTATATCAAAACATAATTTTTAATTCGGAGATCAAATTTATATTTGAAATATTTAGCAGCAAACTTAATTTTTGGAAATTAAAATTCACAAAAAGTGGCAATTTAAATTAACTCCTTTTACATTAAGAAAGTTAAAATTAATTATGTAAGAGTTTAATTGCCTCACATACTATGGTGTTACTGTTTTAATATTAAAAATGTTACTGTTTTAATATTAAAAATTAAATATTTTAATAATTTATTTTATATTATTTAAAATATTTCAACTTAAATATTTTGAATAGTTATGGAATGTTGAATTATTTAAAGTAACAAAACCATTTTACAAAGTTAACACTTCTTATAACTATGTCAAATGAATTCATAAAAGCAATTGAATACAAAAAGCTGCACCAAATAAGATCGTAGCAATTCCAAAAAGGTACAAAAAATAACTATGGTGATTCATCCATCCTCTTCAGATACAATTAAAGCACTATTTTGTAAAGGCCCTAAAATATTAGATATACTGTTGTATTTCTATGCAGAGTGATTTAGTTGTGTCAAGTTCCGTAATCCATATTAAATGCAGACTTTAATGACTGTAAAATAATTTTGAAACTCATAAACATGGCACGCTATTAATAAATATAACATTTTAAATATTTTGAATTATTTTAATTTTCTATGCTTTTTTAATGAAGTTCTAACAAATTAACTACATTTAGGCATAATTAGAAATTTCATTTAATGAACAATAAAAAAATTTTAAGATTTGAATGCTTAAAAATTTATATACTATTTATTTAAAAACATACAATTTTTAAAAAATTTTTGTTAGATATTGTGTTGCCAATTAGAAAAATCTATATATTACAAATAATTCCTCAGTCAGCCTGTCTCAGAAACAAATAACTTAAGATGGCAAGTACAACGATATTCAAAAACTTTGCATATTTTTGTTCAAACACCTAGGTCTATGTTCAGAATCGTCAGCAAGTCAGACCGATTAGTAACTGAAGTATTCAAAGTATGGTACTGTGAAGAAGTATAAGTTGTAGCCAAATAAATTAATCCAACAGTTACAAAAAATGTGGATAGGAGGGATTGAAAATATTGGAATTCTGTTTTCTGTGCAGCAATGAACATTTATGGTCTGGTTTAACTATCATTAATTGGCATTGAATAGCTGTTACCCACTGACAGCAAGAAAACCTACTACGCCATAATTTAAAAATTTAAGTAGTAACCACAGTTGACTATACCATATGCAACTGTCATCAATTCTATGAAAAGAGCATGATTTTAAGCCATGATATCCATTCAATATACAAATTTTGTAACTATGAGCATGTCAATATAAACTGATTTGTGAAATTGTGGTATAGTAAGTTTTTTACTGTCAGAGCACACTTATACCAGTACAATTAAGCTGATTAAATACTAATAAGTGAATTGGTACTAATTGCTAACACTTATTTAGTACCAAGCTGTAACAAGTAAAATTGGTCTACAATTGTATTGCTGGTTATTTCACAGAGAACATGATTCCCAATTTTCCTCAAGTCACGAGTAATGTTACTTTTCGTGAACAAGCTGACATAAGTAACATTCTGAAGATAGCCAATATTCTAAAGCTGGCAATAAGTAAAAATCAGTTTGTGTGCAAAATATAAGAAAAACTTGAGCAACATATTTAAGCACAAATAAAATAATACAGCATACAGCTGTTTCAAGGATATACTGGATTCTATTCATCAGTATAAGAGAACCAACAAACCCAAAATCATAAAGACGAAATGGTCTATTGAGCAATGCATTTAAGCACAAATAAAATAATACTGTAACATATAAATGTTTCGAGAATACGGTGAATCCCCTTTGTCAGTACAAGAGAACCAACATACTCGAACTCATAAAGACAAAATGGGAGCTCATTTCATCTAAATTCAAGTTTGTTGGTTCTTTTGCACTGACAAAGGGGATGCAACATATCTTCGAAACAATGATATACTGATCATTATTTTATTTGTGCTTAAATATGTTGATCAAGTTTTTTTTATTCTAAAGCTGTGCTAGGCACTATTATTCAGAAGTGTCTAAAGCTGTGTTCTGAATAACAGTTATGAACACAGCTTTGCAATTTACTTAACATAAAAAATAAAATTGTTCAAGAAAACTGCAGAAAGATGCTTAAAGATAAATTTCTAAAATATAGATGTAATCATAAAATAGATAACATAATATGGTCATTTACCAGGAAACACTTTGACAGCAACAATTTCTTTAGTCTTTTTACGGCAATAAACGCCTTTATGAACAACTCCAAATTCTCCTTGACCAATTACATCTTGTATATTAATTTTGTTTGATTGTAACAAAAAAGGTCTGATATTGTCGGAAACATCTGCAGATCCAGAAGGATATCCCTAATAAAAGAAATATGTAGTGTGTAAATAATATTTAATATCTAATAATGGTATATTATTTAGTATCAAATTGTATAATATCTAATAATATTTAATATTCTAACCTTGGATTTAAAACTAAGCTATCTCACCCATAGCTGAATGGGGAATTTACAGTGCTAAATTTTGTTTTCCAATATGGACTATGGAGGACTAATTTTTCCCCAAATGGTGTTTGTTATAATTCTTACTTACTCATTCACCTATGTCCCTAATCTCACCTAACCTAAACCTTTTGAGCAAGCTGCTTGCTCACAACTATTTTCTGATTTAACAACTTCAAAATTTTTCTGCAATTTTTATTTTCATATTAACACTTTGCTGGCAGATGTAGATTGAGTGAGATAGTACATTTTGGATCCAAAACATGCATGCTATCCAACCAATGATAAATTTTCAAATGTTAAATATAAAGTTTAATATTTTTAAAATCACATGGCACAGATTAGCATCTTATCAACCTATTTGTGCCATTGTAGATAGGTAAAAAAACCTATGCATGTGTCAGAAAAATATAGCATGTTTCATAAAAGAAGGTGACAAGTAAGCCAGTAAGCCACTTAGAAGATATGTCATTAACATGATAAAGTAAAACTTCATAAAATACAACATATATACACAAATGAACTGGTCAAACAGTTTAAAAGGCAAAAAACAGCCTTCTTCAGGAATTACAATTATGACCTCACCTACTTACATCAGAACAGCAACTGACTATAGCACTTGTAGCTGAAGGTAAAAGAAAAGAAATTGCCAACACTACTATAAAAAACGGAAGGGGGGGAACCAAACTGGCAGGAATCAATGAACACACAAAATCACGTAGAAGAAAATAAGACGGTAAGAGAAGCATTAAAAAATGGAAGGAAATTGAATAGTGAGAAAAACCTATTAAAACAGTAACAAAAGAAACCCGGGACATTTAAACAAGCTATAAAAAATTAGTAGAAATTATTGGAAACACAGGAAGCTAATTAGAACAAATAGGAAAAATTAAAATTCAAATGTGAAGGAACCATTTGGTTTTGGAAGCTAAAAACTAGTTAACTTCGTCATGAGCTAATTTCATCAAATAAAATAAAAAATCTATTCAAACAATTACACACATAAAGAGCTATGCCAACGGCCATACTGTGCTGAAAACACTGGTTCTCGTTAGATCACCCAAGTCAAGCAGCATCGGGCGCATTTAGTACTTGGGTGGGTGACCACCTGGGAACACCGCATACTGTTGGCACATTTCGGGTGCGGTAGCCCGGTGGTTTGCACGCTGGATTTGCACACTGCCATAACTGCCGCCGTGTTCATGCGGAGTAAGATCACGTTAAACATGTGGGTCCGTAAGTCCTTCCGAGAGGTTGGTGGTAGGGGAAGGAGGGTACGGTCCCTGTGGATGCCTCCCCCACTGGGTTCCGGTCTAAATTGGGTGGCACTTCCTGGCCGTCCAAACGGTTACCTTACACCTTTCTGGTAGGTCGGACAGTCTGGGTCTCAACAACAACACATAAAGAGCTCCGGCCACCCAAATTGCTGCTCCCAGTCTTCTGATGAGTTGGTCGGTCTGGGCTTTGGACACTTAAATAGCTACACACATAAACAGCTACCATTAGCCTTCGGGTTGGTCGTGTGGTCTGTGCCTTCTACACATAAACAGCACATACACAATTACACACATAAAGAGTTCCGGCCACTCATCCTGCTGCTCATACCCTTGGGTGAGTCTGGTGGCCTGGGTCTTCAACACAAAGGGCTGGAAAGAATAAAAAATTGTGATCCATGAAGTTTTAAAGTTTCAACTGGATAGACTGTAGTAAAATACACTATTTGATCTTTCCAAAATGGCAGTTAGTAGTGACACTTAAAATTCAAACTATTTCTAATCTCATACAGAAATAAGATGAAAAGGGGGAAAACTCAACAAAGTCTATCTTGCTGGTCAGATGAAAATCTATCATTACCCGAACTACAATACCATACCAAGAAAATATTAATGCAAAATACTAGTAAGAAAATATGAAAACAATACTACCAAGAAAATACCAATACATAATGCTAGCATTAAAAAGTCTAAGCATTCTACTGTTTATGCACATAATAACAAATTTGATCAGGACATAGTTTAAAATGAGTATTCCAAACAACTACAACTACACTACCAAGAGCAATTTTGTTTCAATATAATTTTGCCGGAGAAAAGGAACAAAACCATTCTTAGGAATGTAGCATAAACTGCTGAAAAGAGAAGGAAAACTTGGGCAAAGTATTTAAGCACAAATAAAACAATAACAACAATGATGAAAGATATTGTTCATATACTGTTGTAAAGTTACTACTGTTTTTTATTAAATAGCCTTAAAAAATTGCTAATGGTCAAGTAATGCCAAGTAAAAATTTTAGCTATTAAAAAAAAATCAAAATTCAGTTAAATGTATTCTGCAGTTAAAGTAATATTTATTACTAAAAGAAAAAACAGGCACCAAAAATGAAACAATTTCACAGTATTACTAAAATCGTGGGATACCATTATTTTAATGAACTGCCAAAAATCCATAGAAAAACTTTCAACTTAAAACGAGTCATTAAATCATTAATATTTAAAATATTATTTTAAAATGTGGGATATAAGTTTGTATCACCTATTTTCAAATTGAACTGTTACAATTGCATAAAATAACCAAATTCATTTATAACTAGACATTAAATTAGTAATAATACTACTATATAAGAAAAGCCATTCTCTCCATCTGTCTGTAATGCTTGATGAAAAATATGGTGAAATATCGCCAACTTAGCAACTTTTGGAACATGTTGCCAAATTGACGAAATTGTTACAAAACTGACATGAAAGTAATTGAAATAATGCCCAATAAATGAAAATGCAATATCTTGGGCAATTAAGTTCAATTCCTTTAGCAATCCTTATCACTTTAGGGGATCTAATATTCTTTATTCTAAATATAGCGAGTCTCACTGTTTTGGGGACAAGTATCTTTCTTTTGTTAGGGATTCATAAATTAATTGCATGTTGTAAGGAGGTAGTATAGTAATTACATTTCAATAGGAAGACACGGGGAATTTCAACAGGGAATTAATAATATTGATTGGAGGAAGTGCTTGACTCACATATGTCCGAGGATATTAGGGGCTCACTGGCTATAGGCGAGTGGATGGATCAAGAATCTTTTTCAACTTTAAGCAACCCATCATGTATCAGACTTACATCTAGTATTTAATATAATTTCATATAAGAAAGCACCTAGCATTATTTTGAGCAAGGATGATAGAAACAAACATTTTACCATAATTAAATACTTCTGCAATATTTGGTGATAATAAACTATGGAATTTGTCACAAGAGTTGAGACATAGAACACATGAGTTGAAGGAATAAAGAATAAAAAGAGAGGAAGGAGGAAAAGCCACTTTTCATTTTGCATGACCAAGGAGTAAAAGCTGCTTGCCATGAGTATACCAATGTTCCCAGTGAAATTCGAATTTTGTTTTTCGAATTTCAATGCCATTGTACTTCAGTCCCAATAATTTCCTATGGCCTAAAAGTTTTGACATGAAATATTCATCAATGGAGTGCACTGATGATGACAATTATGTTTCAGAACCTATTTTAATCTATATAAATAAAATTGAAAATCTGTCTGTCTGTCTGTCCAATCATCACGGGAGAACGGCTGAACCGAATTTGATGAAATTTTGTGGGTAGCCTAGAAATAGCCCCACTTAAAATTTAGTCCATGTTTGGAGTTTCTACGACCAGTGGTTCTCGAGATATTAGTAAAAAACGAAATTTTCGTTTGTCTCATCATCACAAAAAAACGGCTGAACCGAATTTCATGAAATTTTGTGGATAGCCTTAAAATAGCCTCCCATAAATTTTGTCCAAGTTTCAAGTTTCTAAGACCAGGGGTTGTCGAGATATTAATGAAAACGGAACTTTTTCCTATGAGTTATACTCTCCAACTCCGTGGTTTATTCAAACGGAAAGGATCAAAATCGTTTGTTTAAAACGTCGAAAGGAAATAAAACTTTATTTCCGAGTTTGGTGTAGGATTTTTGCATTAAATAGTCACTATCGGAAAACACAAATTGTTTGAAACATGAATTTAAATGGAAAAATCTACCTCCATGGTTATCTTTCACAAGCTATTACTCAACGATGAAAAGTATAAAGAAATCAAAATGGCTATTTAATTTCGCATTTTATGAGGAAGATTCTATCTTATATCATGTTGCTCGGCAACGGAATGAAATTCAATGTGTTGTTAATATTTATTATTATTTTTTCTATTTGAATAATAAATAAATGGATGTAAAAATATATTTTTTAAATGAAAAGTTTGGTTGTTCTTTTAATTATATAAATTGCGGACTGCGTACATCACTTTCATTTATTTTAGCAAAGAGGTTTCCAGCTCATATATTGTGTTTAGCTAATAAACTCATATATTGTGTTTATCCAATAAATTCATTTAGCCGATTGTTGAAACAGAAAAAGAGTAGAACGGCTGTATCTTATAATACAATTTTAGTGTTTTCATTTAGTATATACAAACGGGATCAGGATATTTTATGCTTCAGATCTGCAAATTTGGAGCTACGAGTTTAGCGGAATATCTCTAAATAACTTGGTAACTTTTCTTAAACTTTACCAAATTAGCGGAAATGTTTCCAAATTTATAAAAATGACGCAAATCAATGATTTGTTTTTTTAGAATAGAGTATTGAAATGGTGTTTCGGTAACATTTGTCGGTCAGTTCATCCATCCTACTTAGTAACACATTTAACGAATTTTTTTAATATCACCAAATTGATAAAAATATTTGTAAATCCATAAAAATATCGTGGAATTGATAAAATTGCACTTAATAAATGAAATTAATTATGTTTTGTTAGGGGATAGTATTGTGATGATGTTCCGTCAATTTGTCACAAAATGGGATTATCAGTTCTACAGTCCCACTTGGCGATAAATTTGGCGATTTTTTAAGTTATCGCTAAATTGACAAAAATGTCGCCAAACCTTCCATGGAGATAGCATTATTCAGACGATATGATTTCCATCAATTTATTTTAAGCAAATGATATCATGTCGCTTAGCAACGGATCCAATGCGTTATGTGCTAAACGATTTTTATTAAATCTTTTCCGATTTGAATAATAAAGATATGTATATAAGATAAATTTCATTGACATTGCATTTTTGACTGGATAATATCAATTACGGTCTTCAGGTTTAAACATTATTATCATTGATATTTTTGGGGACTGTTGATTCAGGGATTATTGATATTGTCAAGTTATTATGCCATTGTTTATTTATGATGAAAATTGATGAAACTCATATATAGTACGTTGTACAAGTAATCTACAAATGCACGGATATATCTTCCAATCTGCGAGAATATAAGTTGTACAGTTATATTGGCATATATTTTGATATATATTGGCATATATTGGAATCAATTACGACTTTCTGGTATAAAGATTACGGGGATTAGTGATATTTTCAATTTATTACGTCAGCTCTTTAATTTTGGCAAATATTTTTGAGACTCATATTGTAATACGGGTAATCTTCTACCAACACACTGGCATATTTTCTAATCTGCGACAATATAAGTAGTACGAGGTTACATATATTGATTCCATTCCTTTTTTTTTGTAAATTTGCTTACAAAAGGGGCCAGGATGTTTTATTCTTCAGATCTGTCCGTGAATATAATTTTGCATAGTGAGAACAGATATTCTTAAAGTTCTCTTTAGGAGCAATAAATTTAATATTTTAATGGAATTTGCACATGATTGCGAATTATAAGTTTCTTTATATTATATATTCCGTACGAAGAACAGGTATGCTGCTAGTATTCAATATGACTTAAAAGAACTTAAAAGGTAGAGACCTATTCCTGGAACGTAACAATAGCAAAATATAACAAACAATAGCAAAATATTTCCGTTATTAAAAATGGTTCATTTAGAGTAAACATAAAAGATAGAATGCTATCAACAAATTTAATGATATTTTATGAACTATGAACAAACCAATATTTATAGGTACTGTATATTTTGTTTGATATTAAATCTGTTTACAATGCCAGTAGTAATCTAACATGTTTTATACCTTTTAGTCCATTCCATATTATATATATTTTATGAGACTCCTTTGAAAAATATAAATCAGAATTTCACTGTGTAAAATTTTCAACAAAATCAAACTTAGTAAAATGGAATGTCACACAATAAGAAAATTAAGAAACTTACTTTGTGTTTATACAGCTTCTTTTTCAGATGACAGAAACGAATGGAAGCAGCTACTGTTATCACTACAAATGCAAGACCTAAACTCGGCAAAATATAGTGCCACGGTACATAATTTATGGCTTGGTGGCTATATACAAGTGATTTTTCTGAAACTAAAATTAAAGTATATATTTTACACATTTAACTCAACATATAAAATTAGCATTGGGAAATTCCCATTTAAATTTTAAAATGCTGTTACAGAAAAATAAAACTATTTATGAATGAAACACTTTATACAAAAATCAAAAATTCAATTAATAAAAATATACAAATATAAAAGAAATTAGCAATATGATCATTTTCATAATAAAACGTCATTCTCACTATGTAACAGAAGCTAAATGGCTAAAGACTAACAATAATATTTAACAAATCTATACATGAATTTGTATTTTTTGTTTGGTGTATATATTTTAATTTTATCTTGCATGTTTTTATATTACATGTAAACGTTCAATAAAACAGACTAGTTCTAAAGTACATTGCCTTAGATCAGTGTACAGAATTTCATTTGTATACAGCTTAGATTTTCCACTGCATCACTAAAGGACATATCACATTCAAGAACTTTTGGAACAACCAACTAGTTCAGACAACTTTTCCACCAATTTTCTGGGGAAAAAGTTGGTGATAGGGTTGTCAGACATTGAATAAGTTGGGCTAAATGAAAAACTGTGAGTGAACGCATTGCATTTTTATCACCTTTTTGGCGAGAAATATACAGTTGTGTATTTTGCAACATTGCGGTTAGGATTACGACAGCGTGTTTACAGCTTGGCAATTCGTCTGCTTTGCATTACATGGATATTATAGATTTTGCATTGAAATCTATAAAATTTTAATTTAGCCTGATTTTTCACCCAATTATGGGTTTCAGATTATTTTATAGCAGGTATTTATTTAACCATATATATATATAAAGGTATTTATATAAACATATAATATACATATACTAATTGTAATTTGACTTACTTGTTGAATGGCTACAAATTAGTTTTTATTGATAGGTACTTGAACTGGGCATATTCTATACAGCAAACACTACATCTATTGGAAACAAATAAGCAATTATCCAATATTTATGAAATACTTTGAAGTTGAATGAGCTGCTAAATTTATATCAACCATTATGCTATGGATTAGTTTGCTTTCAATTATTATCATTCTTCAATTAATAGAGACCCTCAAAATTCGCGACTCGTAAAATACGCGAAAAATTAAAAAATTCAAATAATGATGGGAAACATGCTTTTAAGTCAAATGAAACATATTTAAGTGGGTTTTGATTCATGAACTACTCGCGAATTTTTGCAAATCTGCCCACATGGACGAATTTTTACTTCTACTCGAGAATTTTAAGAGTATCTGCCGAAAAAAAATCATAAATCTAAACCATTTTATCCATTTATTGTTTTTTCTCATGAGAAAAAAATTCAAATGCTGTCAAGAGGTGGCGAAACGATTGCGAAATAGGAAATAACAGCCAAGAAGTAGTTGTCACAGTTCCAGGAAGTTGGAATAGAACTTGAGTTGATAAAATATCGTCTATTAACGACATCATGCAACCGAAATTGAGTATAGATGAAAGAATAAAACATTTCTCCCAAGACGGAATGAAGAAGTCTAGGAATTTGATGTTATAAGTTTCTCCAATAAACGAGTTGCATGGGAAACTGCCGATGGTGTGAAAAAACACATTGCAAGCAGAAGCCACATGGAATCGGCAAACACCAACGGACAATGTTTGAAACTGTTGAAGATGCGAAAAATGCTAAGGTACATCCAAATTTTTGCTCTATTTAGTCTTTTTTTCTGCGTTTATTTACGTTATCCAATGTCTCGTTCATGATGCTTTTATTTACGATATTCCGCTGCCTTCAAAGCTAGTAATAAAACCTTTTAAATGTTGAAGGTGCAGTGTTTCATTTAAACGAAAACAATTTAATAAACATCGATGATAGAGATTTTTAAAATGTTTAATAATTCCTGGATGTAAAATATGTCCATATCAGTATATTATAAATCATAATCGAACAAGCAGCATGTTTTATTTTTTATTGTATTCCCGAACTCCTCCCACTCTAATAAACTTGAAAGGCTGATATTTGCAAAGGAAATGCAGACTGGCCTGGGAAGTCCACACATTTATTTTTTATTGTCAATTTGTCATTTCATTGACTTTTTTTTTTTTTGACATTTTTTATTCACTAAATTTGGAGAATCATTCCAAAAACAAAACATTAAGCAGTTCCATCGAGTGCAGTTAAGTGGACTTGAGTTCCTGCAAGTGGAGTTCCAGTTAGAAATTTAGAAAAATTTAACCGGTTTTGCAACGAGTTAACCTGCTAGTTTTATTTATATAACTTAAGATAGGATTTTTATTTAATTAATTATTTATTTTATTCCGGTCCAACTGAAAATGAATAAATTATAAATCGAGGTTTCACTGTATAATAATTTAATATGGCTTTTCGTGTATACAACTAAAGTACAGAATTTGAGTTCTTTGTTTTTCTGATTTATTAGGTTGCCAAAGTAGATTTTGTCACCTCAACAGTAGAAATGATGATTTCCACGAATATTCCGCTGCAGAAGGTCGACCATCCAGCTTTCAAAGACTGGGTGAAGTTGAATGTTGTAGGTGGTGGAGATTTGCCTGGGAGTAACGTTCTCCGGAGAGAGTATTTGCCTCACCTGGAAAAATCTCGGAAAGTAGCGACCATTGCAGCTTTAAAAAACAAAAAAGTTGCAATGATGTCTGATGAGACAACAGACAAGATGGAAAGGGCAATATATGTTATCCTGCTTTCTACAGTGGAGCCCTCCAGGTCCCAGGAGCAGTACGTGGCTGCAGTCACTTCACTCGAGGCTATAAATGGTAGAAACTGTGCACGAGCTATCACAGAGACATTATGGGAAATGGAAGTTGACTTCGACCAAGTTGTGGCATTTGTTAGCGATTCTGCCTCATATATGACTTCTCGTTTCTCAGAGTTGTCACTCCTCCTTCCTGACTATGTTGTCTACATTCAGTACTGGGCACATAAAGTTAAGCTTGTTGTCGTGGTGCTGAAGGATGATTTGTCTAAACTAAACCAAATTGTAGTTTCTGTGAAGCAGACTTTTCTACATGCCAGAAAGAAATGATATGCCTGCCAACTTTTCCTACAAGAGAAAATGTCCAAGGCTGGGTTGTTCCCCATCCCTGTCCATACACAGTGTAATTCCTGGTTGGAAGCAGTTGAGTGGCTGGCAGACAACTGGGACATCATTTTTGAATTTCTTGACTCCAATGTTGGTAAGCAGTCCTTCAGAGGTGCATCCTTACACATCCACAATCTTAGAGATATGAGATGCAGATGATTGATGTTCAGGCTCTCTTTGTAAAATCAATAGCACCACTACTAAAGCCACTGTTGGAGAAGTTGGAAACAAATTCCAAACTAATTGCCACAGAGGTTTACCCAAAGCTGAGTAATTTAAAGAAGCATCTACAAGTGCTTGTGAGGGTATCCTTCAAGAACAGAGTGGAGGAGAAGTTGAATATCCTGGAAAGCAATCTGAGGAGCATGACATAGGAGGAAATAAAGAAAACAGCGAGTAACATGCACACAAAGCTAGAATCGCATATGAGGGGGGATCCTGCTGGGACATTTCTGGAGCCTGTGGCTGATCTTTTCTATAGACAGAATGTGATCTCACAGGCAGCAACAGGAGAAAAGCTGAAGACTCTGTTCACCAAAATACCAACATTGAAGGACATTTCTAGCGACGAAGGGGAACATGCTTACAGGGAAGTGAAAGAAACTCTAAAGAACAATCCAGATATCTTGGTGGAAGACGCTCTTCGGGCAATGCATGAGGACCATCAATATTTCGTTGATGGTGCACTAAGAGCCCTATGGGTTCCAGTTTCAAACGTAAACTGTGAAAGATTCTTCTCCAAATTTTCCTGTGTTTTAACTGATTGCAGGACAAATATCAGCTTGATGAACTTGGAACTACTGACAGCATACAATTATGAAAGTCAAAAGTGAAATTTTGTATATCTTAGGGAGCTAAATTTAATTACATTTGGCTATTAATTATAATTATTAAATCGTTAATATTGTAGCTACCTGTATATATGATTTTCTTGTGTATTGTTTTGTGTTTAAAGTGTCGATATGTAAAAAATGTGTTTCAGTTTTTAACTAGGACGTCCTTCAGAACCCAAGAATATTTCCTTTTCACTCAAGAATTTTTCCTATTTACTCAATTTTTGTCTATGTTACTCAAGAAATTAAGGGTATTTCATTCAAGAGTTTTGAGGGTCTCTATCAATTAACTGTAAAATACATTTATTGCGTTTAAAATTTTTTTTATGCTTAACTTAAAATTATTTACATTTTAGAGTCTTGAATATTTTTTTTCAAACATTGTTTACAATTTAACAACCCATATTCAGACCTTGAAAATATTTTAATCAGTACAGTGTTATGTATTATCAAGTACAAATTTATGATATGAAAATTTAAAAAGGTTAAATTTATATTTCTGATAAAATTCGAATTATGTTAATTTTCAAAGTTCAAAGTTTTTGTATCTAAAAATGTTAGCAAACTTGTTGAATACTCTTCTTCCAGAAAAGAAATATAAATAAATCCATCTTAAATAGTATAAATTCATCTGAAAATATTGAAAGATTCAGAAATTTCCATGTTCTTGTTTGGCCACGTTGCTTATAGATTTCATAAACCAGCTGTGCCAACCTGTTCTCTGCACGTGATATCTCTGCTACTCATCGCTGATTGGCTGGTTGTTGAAAAATTGTCCCAAACTTACAACTTTTTCTGCTTGGTCCAGAAAAAGTTGTTCAGGGTTGTCCCAACTTTTTGCGCTTATCACACACGCATTTTTTCCCAACTCAGGGTAAAAATTGTTCAAAAAGTTGGTTGTCCGAAAAATTGCCTGAAAAATTCTTGAATGTGATACGGCCTTAACAGACACATGTATGGAGTGGACAAACAACTTATTTTATTATTATGGATTGATTCTTTATAATCAGTATCCCTTACTTACTCTAAAATGGAAACTGAGAAAGATTGATGAAATGTCACTAGACACAGGAAAAACAGGCAGAAACCTGATAAAATTATATTTTTAAAGCCAAATAAAGGTAAATGTGCAATCATCAAAATCCATTTGTTAATCATCAAAAATAAAATTGTATGCATTCCTTTTTGAATTATTGCAAAAATACTTTCTATACACTATACTAAAAGAAAGTAAGAACTTTTTTAAAGCAGAAATTGAGAATTTGTAATAGCTTCCACTATAAGAATAACCCATTTCTCCATATGCCCATCTATAATGCTTGGTGAAACATTTGGCAGGATATTGCCATCTTGGCAACTTTTTTAAATGTTACCATATCAACAAAAAGGTCACTAAATTGATAAAAATGACATAAGATGAAAAATCAATATCTTGGAAAAATATCCCTACAAGAATAGCCCAGTTTTCTATATACACTTGATGAAAAAGGTTGATGATAAATTTGGCAAGATATCGTCAACTTGGCAACTTTTTTTTAAATGTTGCCAAATTGATGAAAATAACACTCACTGATAAGATGAAAATTCAATATTTTGGAAAAATTATAAGAATAATTTATTCCTGTCTGTGCGTCTGTAACACTTGACAAAAAATTTGGTTACAAATTTGACAGCATATGGCTAGCTTGGCAGCATTTTTTTAAATGTTGCTAAAAATTGATGAAAAAGTCGTCAAATTGATAAAAATATCACTAAAATGTTGAAAATGATGCTAAATTAAATCAATGAAAATGAGGCCTAATTGATGAAAATTCAATTAATGCTTTGCAACTTTTTGCATCCCATCATATGATGGACATATAAGTTCTAGTTAAATTAGAACAGCTTTAAAAGTAACAGACATAATACAATATTTTAAACTGAATGCATACTTGCATTCAGCAACATTTATTTTAGACTATTAAAACAATGCAGAAATTTAATAAATTATTTTTGTTCAATAGTAATTAAAATTTTAGTAGAAATTTCATATTCAACATCAATTCAGTACTTTTTCATATATTCCCTGAACTTTTAATATAGAAAGGCACAATATTCGTACCTCTGAGGTCAAGATCTGCCTCAGCAAGTAATCCATTTCCTCCAGGACTGAAAGCTCTCACTTGAATGATATACAAGACTGCAGGTTTCAGATCAGAAATAGTTGTGTTAAGAATATTCTAAAGGATACATAAGCAGAGATTGAACTATAATAGCCATTTATAATGGATGCATAATCAAATGTCAAAAGATAACTTTAAGTTTTCAACAGATCTACATCTGTTGAGAAATCTATATAAGAAAAATTGAAAATCTGTCTGTCTATATGTATGCTTGTCTCATCATCTAAGCAGAACAGATGCACCAAATTTCATGAAATTTTGTGGATATTCTTAAAATAGTCCCATGTAAAATTTAGTCCCTGTTTTTATAACTATTTTAACATATTTGAAAATAATTTTCATTTAATAACTTATGACTGACAAAAATTTAAGTAAAACTAGTGGCGTTTCAAAAAGAAAAAAACAATAGAAAAAATACAAAAAATTTCATTTTTTTTTTTCACTTATGAAAATGATTCCAAAAAATAAAAGTTGGTTCTTTAATGCTTTTATTTTGGGGGGACCAAAATTTTTATTCTTAGAACACTAAAATTTTGGGAGGGGCCCACATTTTGGGGGATCCTTTTACATATTTTGCTTAAGGGACTAAAATTTACTAGTTATGCCACTGATTTTAATAAATATTTTAAGAAGAGCTTTGTATTGAGCAATGAATGACAAGGAAAAAGAAATTTAGTTGTATCATATGCAATGGACAACACTGCGTACATCATGCTAGAGCACATGCTAGAGCACCAAGCAATCTACTAACTAGCAGGGCTGATATTCCATATTCAGGTCAATTTTAGAGACTTTGGGGAACTTTCAGGTCAAAAAAAAAAGGGGGGACCAAAATTCAAATCTCGTAAAAACTATGGGAACAAGAAAAGGGTCACTTAAAATAATGTTTATCAGTTATTGTAAAACCAAAAACTTTTTAAAACACTCTTAACCACATATTAACTCTCAATTTTTAGTTTGTCTTTCAACTTTAATTCAACTTTCAATTTCATCGATTATTTTAGCCATATTAAACGATAAAAAATAAGATTTTTAATGTGACCCCGGATAAGGTGTGGCAAATTTTTATTCATACTCTAAGCATGGCATTTCTTTATGGCATTAATCATGATCCAAAAGGTGTAATTTTCTGCTGCAATGAGCATAATAGAAAAACCAATCATTCAGTCATCTGGAATCAAATATGCAACCTTGGAGAGATGCAAGGCTTGTTCATTCATATTTGTCTTGTTAAAGACAACAAATGACATGATGTTAAAGATAGCAAAGTTTCATCAATGCTTTTGATATGTATTTAGGGTAAAAAATACAAGCTGAGTAAAATTGATATTTTAGTACACCAATCAATTCATTACATTAAATAACACTCAGAAAAAATTTTGATGATTGCGCTATAGAAAATTTTAGAATAATTGACAACAGAAATTTTGACTTTTGTATGTTAAATTGTGTTATAAGATTTTAAGCTATATTTCATAAAATATTTCCTTTTTGATTTAAAAGTTTGTTTCTAGTTTGTTTTAAAATATATAGTATAACCCAAAAGAAATACTGTAACAAATGTACTGAAAACCATAAAAATTTACAAATTATTCTAAATAAATATTATATACCCATTTTTTGGTACATTAGGAACCTACGATACAAACAGGACTTTCAGGGCCCAAGTTTCTGTTTGGGGACTTTTAAAATATAAATAAACCCTGAACTTAGCAGTGATATTTCATCACTGTAATTCATGTTTAATCTTCCAAGATAGTTATTACAATTATTGAATTAGAATTAATTTCTGGTGTACAGAAATGACATATTATATTCATACAGATACTGGTAGGTAAAAAGATAAAAAAGCAGAGTGGGAAAAATGCACACTTTATATATATAAATCAAAAAAATTTAAAAGCATTTATTGCCTAATTGGCAAGTAATATTTTTAATACATATTTTGACATGCATAGGATTTCATATTAGGCAAAAACAAAATAAAATAAGCTGCAAAATATGTAATATTGATCGCAATAATATATGAAATCAACTTTTGCAGTAATAAGAAACTTACTTCATTAACTATAAAAGACTCTTTGTACTTTAAAAGAATATAATGTTTTTCAGATACTTCTATAACAGAAATATGATAACCAGAAACTTTGTTATCTAAAGTAGTATAACTTGGAGGTAACCAGGAGAGTTGAGCCTTGTTTTCAGAAATCATTAATGAAGTTAAATTCAAAGGGGGCCCTGGAGCTAAAAAAAAAAAATTTATAATGAATATAGGAATTTAAATACACAAATATAAATAACACTAGTGGACAAAGACACATTTACTTCATATTAAAAAAAAAAAGAAAAATTCTAGTATTTAATCCAGGACTCTCATAGTGAAAAGAATTTTGTAGTCAGTTGGAGAATTTTGCAGCAGAATTATTTGCTTTGTGCTTCAGATTTCGCAAGCTGGCCTTAAATAAAATATTTTAATAGTATCCATTACCAATATGACAGAATTACAAAATATAATCATAATTTTTCTTATATTTTCAGATACAGAAAGTTAAAACAAAATATCCAATTTTATTTATTTTACTCCATATAGTACAAAATACAAATTTAGAACATAACTTTACTATTCAGAGTCCATTTAGAAAGTTATCTGGAACAAATCATAAACATTAAATTTTGCCTATATTTATTTTTTATTTATGAGTTACCTGGAGCACATATACTAAAATGGTCAGAAACAAATCATGCCTAAAAATTCTGTAATATCTTAGTTATATCTTAGAATTATATTTATTTGTAAAATGTATTGCCACAAATTAATTTGGAAAAATCAAGGAAGCAGATAAACAAATTAAAATATTTAAATTTGCTTAAATAATTAAAATTAGCAACATAAGGAATAGATTCATATTTTGTTTAAAATATTTCTACAAGATTATTAAAATTTGATAAGTTCTAAGAATGCCTTTCATTTGTATATCTGCTTAAGCTATGTAATGCAGGAATGTTATATTGCTCACAAGTCTGTGCAAGAATATCATCTGCTTTCTGAAATGATGAATTTTTGCAAGATGATCATTCAATACTACATTTTTAATTTAGAATAAAAATTAAAAAGTAGTGGGAAAGAAGTTGCTTTGTTTATAGATTTTTACCCTTAAAACTTCTATAACTTAACTCTTAAAACTTCTTCCCTTATTCCTTAGATATAGTATGGTTTTTCCACATTAAGTCTACAGATGCACTGTAGTCTCCCAACAGAGAACAGTCACTGAGTTTAGTGATTGATGCTGAGTAAGAGCGCCGAATTTATTTCAGATCTCAGAGTTTTGTAAGAAAACATCTGACTTTTTTTTTTTTTTTTTTTTTTTACAAAGCAAGCAAAGTAGTCATATTCAAACTAGGGTTGAAATTACACTTAAATAGTTAAGTTCTTTAAAATGAGCTGCCTCCTGAAATTGAAATTGCATTTGCAAATATATATTCTCACAATAGATATTTTAATTTCATTTTTTACAAATTTAATAAAAAAAAATTTCAAAATATTAGATATTTTATCCAAAAATGGAACCCTGAAGAATTCCCTGGAAATAATATGAAACTTTTAAAGATATAAACTACAATAGCACAAGGAAAAAAATAATTTAACAAGTACTCACATACAAACTTGCCAAAAAAATTTGGGCAGAACTTTTAAATCATATAAAAGTATATATTACCACAGAGAGTGAAATTTCCACCAGTCAGATAAAGACAAGATGGAGTAACAAACGAAGTCTCAGTGAAATTAACCTGCCGAGAATATGTTGAATCCAATGCAGCCAACTTTATTGTGTAATTAGTTTCAAATGAGAGCCCAGATAAAACTGTAGATAAGGTACCGTTGAGCTAAAAATGTTAAAACAAATTATTAATTCATTTAAGTTGGTTTATTATTGAACTAATATTATTCTACTTTGATAAATGGAATAATATTGCAGACACAAGTTAATTAGAGTAGAACAAATAGAGATTTTTTTAATTTCCAGAGCAGGTCTTATAATTCTTAAAATAAGATATCTGCCAACTGAATTATTCAGGCTGTAAGAAGACATTACTTTCTTTAACAAATTTTGAAGTCATGGTTTTCTCATGATCTCAACCAATTTACTTATATACTTCATTTTTGTTCCACAATATTAAACATTATGTATATCAAGGATATTAGTTTTCAGTAACAGATGACTAAGCTGCACAGTAAATGGGAAAGTTATAAGTTTGCAAATCTGATCCATCTTTTAGGGCATATTTGTTGTATATGTAGGAATGTCTATGATGATTGATTATTGGAGCAGTTAGATCAGCAAACACATCCCAAAATAACACAGGTTCACTTAATAGTAAGATAGTAAGCACATGTAATTACTTTGGGGGAAACTAAACACTAATTCATCTACAATACTGAATGCAGTTGTTTCAAGTATATGCTTAACCCTTTGTCAGTCCTAAGATCAACAAACCTAAAGTCAAAATAACAAAATAGAGATCAAACACATTTTGTCTTTTTTACTTTGAGTTTGTTGGTCTTCTTAGCACTGGTTGCGAATAAACAAACCAGCCATCTTCAGGGCCAACAAGATGTGTGACTCACTTATTTTAAGTAAATTCAGCAACTGAGGCAGAATAACACATGTGGCTGAAAGGTGTTACCATAATGCAGGTTAAAAACTTGCCCACCTTGTTATCTTTTCATCCAGCTGTTCTTTCTTTCTTCCATTGTTTCAACCATTCATTCATAGTATTATGCCTTTTGTTTTTCTGCTTCATTGGTTTTTTCATCTTTTTTACTCATGGCGATGACAGTAAGTTTTTCCCTATCTTGCTAATCCTGAAGAAAGCTGTTATATATCTTCAAAATCAGTTGATCAGTTTATATTTATGCTGCATTTCTTTTAGGGCATATTTTCTTTTGGGGCATAGTTTTAATATTATTTAGTTAACTTATATGTTACTAAGAAACTTGATGAGTAACCCCATCATGTAAAAACTAAAACTAGATCAAATTATTTGCAATCATTATAATTAGAACAGAAATTATTCGTAACTTACAATTTTCATGCATTCTTTCTTTTGGAGAACAATAATTCCCAGAATAATGATACTAGTACAGATAAGTACAGATAATACAAGAAACCAATAGTTAAATTTTTTTATGCACGTAAAAGTTATTAAAAAAGTGTGTATTCACCCGTTCAGGACCACTGTTGTATATACACAATGGAGAGATTTTCCCTTCTCCAACCCACTGATGCATATTCGCTATGCTTTGCGGATATCGGCTAAAGCCCAGTGATGCTAATAGATAACGTAGGATTAGGGCATTTCATTAATATTTTTAATAACACTAGATGTCAATAGAATCCTATAGTTTTTGAAAAGCTAGTTACTTGAATCATTGAACTTCCTATTTTGGCTTCAGTTTTTGTTTTTCATGAGAATGCTGACTAAGTTAATTGTATAAACAAACATGTGCAAGTTGTTGTGGTATTTCTAATTTAAAAGGCATGTCAACTGAGAGATTTAAAAGGATGGTTTCTTTCACGGCAGTTATTCTGTGTTCATTTTAATAATGAGAGTCTTGGGTAGTTTGTGAGAATTCTTATAGCTGATTTTCAAGAGGAGTACATATGAGATAGGACATATTTAGTCAGAAGAATTGCAGTAATCATGACGAAAAGAGTAAAATATATTTCTGAAAGTAAAATTTTACAATTGATGAATAAATTTCATAGTAATATAAGTGAATAAAGTGAAATAGTTGCTATGTGCTTTAGTATGGAAGTTTATTAAAAATACATCAATGTGTGTGACGTTTTTGATAACTTTTAGTATCGATAATTAGAGTTCAAATGTCGAAGATCTGTTGTCAGTTCAGTTTTTTTAACTCTGGACTAAATATAAGCAGTTCAAAGCCTCTTTTAAAGAAGATTAATGTTTTTTTAATTTGTATTTCATTGATGATATTGCAAATAATATTTAACAAAACAAATTTTCAAGGCTCACGCTTGAAAAACAATGATGCAGTCAAGTCCCTCAAAATGCAATAACACAGACGTATGTCTGTGATAATGGTAGATGCATTTTAAAGCAAATTTTATTTAATACACTTCTTTCACTGTATTAGGCTTGTCATCGAAAAGTGTCTGGGCCTACTGTAAGAGATGATTCTTGCTATGCATGGTCTCAAGGAAACACTTCTCCCTTTACTAGGTGGTCATGAATGGATTAACAGAAACCAGCTGAATGCCTCCAATTCATCTGATCAACCCAGTCATTCTTAAACTAGGGTCATGACCCTCTTGGCCTAGACAGCATTGGTAAATGTTACCTTTAGTCTGTGTATGATTATAAATAAATATATAAACAGAGACCGTATGATAGTATACAGTAAAAATATGGAAATTGGACCAGCATCAGCAGATTGTAAGAAAAAAAGATGCATCATGAATCATATTTGCAATTTGGATATACATCCTCTACCAGTAATTATGATGAACAACTACTGTTGTATTTATTATGTAATGAAACTTTGGCACCCGAACGCATTAAGCCTACAAAAATAATAAGGCATCTTACACAAAACATTCTGCTTATTTCAAGGAAGCCTATAGAATATTATAAAAGATTAATAAACTCATTATAAAGAATACTCAAAGTAAAGATTTTTTTAAATAATATGCATTTAGTTTGGATGAAGCATCATATTTAATAGAGAAGGCTAAAAAACCATACACAATTGGTGAAGAACTTGTTTTGTCTATCGCAGTGCAATTTTGTCTATTGCTCTATAATTTTGAAGTGTGAAAGGGGGTTATAAGACCAAAAAGTTTAAGAACCACCACTGGGTTAACCTACATGTTGCAAATTTATTTTTTAAATTGACAACATTTAAATACAAGAACATTTTTAAAAAATAACAAATTGCAAAAAAGAGTTAATAAAACAAACATTTCTTTTCACTCATACACTAACTAGAATATAAAGTAATGCATAAATATGGTATACTAGAACGAATTGCCTGTATCATAAATCAGCACTTACTACTTAATGCAGATTCAGATAACACCACTTAATTTTCAAATTAACTGTTTTGAACTAAAATCATTCCCATGCTTCATATTTTCCATGCGCAACCATGGCAATTAAAATGCAAGCATAATACACAATGCCTGCTTTGTAATTGCCATGGCTGCGCATGGAATATAAGCTCCTTTGATATGGCCTACTTGATCGCAAGATGAATGACAATGAAAATACTTGAAATCATAAAAAAGAAAAAGTTCCTTTAACCCTGAAGAAAAATTTTTTAAAAAATCTATTGCTGTCTCTGTAAATTTTCTTAGAATTCAAGTCAAATTTTAATACAATGCTCATAATAATATAATATCAAATTAAAAAATTTAGGTCAAAATTTTTTACATTCGCAAACTTAGAAAACCCATAAATTAAATGCACTGTGTAGAATCAGCTGTTTTTAGTCAAGATGAAACATCTGCGATTTAATCAAAATACCTGCTCTCCAATTATCGTCTGCAGCATCAAAAAAAGAATACATTTAATTTGAAAAAATAGCAGAAGATGTGATTTTTAAATTCATCCTTTACACTAATTTTAATTTTTAAAGAAAATCCTCAATGAGGTATGTTATATTGGGAATTCAGCTAACAAAGTACGGAATTCATGGCTACCTGAAGCTTAAATTTTCCACTACAAATGACACACATGCACAGACAGACAAATTTTATATTATGTAAAATCAATGTACGAGAAAGTTGAGTATACTCATACTCCAATATTTTTTATAAATCCAATAATATACTATTCTGGAATACAACGTTTATAAAAATTCATAAAATATAAAAGACAATACAATTTTTATAGATTTCTTACCAGATTTATTGTTTTCTGACTAAAAAAGTCACCAGTATTACTTGGTAGCCAATACAGCATATAAGAACAAGGAATTTCTGTGGGAGATAATAAAAAAAAAAATCATCACATATACTTTACATAAAATAAAAACATCTAATTTAACCAGCACATGACTTTCTTAAAAACATTTTCTTTTCTTTTGGAGGACAGTTAAAGAAATAGAAAAAACAGGAGGGTATTTTTGTGATCTAATCAAATTGAAAAAATAAATAGAATTCTTGTACATAAAAAGTGAAAACTTCGTAAACATACAAAAAAAAAAACTGGTTTACTAATTTCAAAACCAAATAACAACCTTCTTCTTCAGAACCAACAATAAGTGTAACTTCATTTACTCAAATCAAGTTGGCAACTGAGGATGGCATATGTGGTTGAAGGTAGGAGAAAGGATGTTGCCAATACCATGAAAAGAAATAAAAGAGGAAAAAATTAAACCGACTAATAAGAAACAATAAACACTCAAAACCACAGAGAAAAGAAAGAAAATATGGTGATAATAGAATAGATAGCAAAATGAATAGAAACAGCTGAATAGAGAAAACTTACAAAAAAAATACAGTAATGAAGGAAACCTGAGACATGTTTTGTTAGCCCAAAAAGGTTGGAAATCTCAAAACTGATTGTTTCAGATTATAAAGCTGAATCCAGATTTAAACTTGGGACTTTTCCAGGTAAAGCTTGATCTATTTCAGTCACTAATTTCAGCTAAAGTACACATTAAAATTCATTAGGATCACATTAAAATTATAGATAACAGCAACCATAGACCTATTATAGAGCAGCAATTTGGGCGGCCGGGCACTAAAATGTGTTGAAGTGTTGAAAACCCAGACCACACGACCAACCCGAAGGCTTATGGTAGCAAGATGTTAGTGCAGTTCCCGGCCACACATCTTGCTACCATAAGCCTTCGGGTTGGTCGTGTGGTCTAGGTTTTCAACACTTCAACACATTTTAGTGCCTGGCCGCCCATATTGCTGCTCTATATCCACGGATGAGCCGGACGGTCTGGGTTTTCGACACATTTTTGTTGGAAACTTGGTTCTGTTTTCGTCGCGATTCTCGTTATCGCGAGAACGTGTTTACATTTTTAGAATGGTTCTACCGTTCTCGTGAACGACTCGTGACGGGAACAGAACATGCCATTCATGCAAATCGCCATCTCGCCGCGCGCGCATTCTGATTTGCATATAGTGAGGGCGCTGCCGTCAACGGTTGTGTTCCGGAGCGTACCCATCACAGTGTATATATGATAGGACACATTCTCAGTTAGTCAGAGAGACTTTACAGACCTTGACTGACCATGTAGTAGACGTGGGAGACTTTTCAGAGTTTAAGATCTTGTAGTTATGCAGACTTAAGACTCGACGTATAGTCAGATCGATCAGACGGTGATCGACGGTGAAAGACCTTGTATGGAAGGCAGACCTTGATCGGTAGAGAGTAGTCTAACTTCTAAAGCCATGACGTGTGACCTGATGATGGTGGCTTCATTAACGTGCACGGCATGTGTGGTACAGTAGCTGTTTTTTCTACTTACCGATGTTATAGTAACTGAGAGTGTGTGCCTAGTCATAAAAACTGTTTACAATCTTTTTCATGAGCTTGCTAGCTCATTGTATATAATTTTGCTTTGCAACGAATGTTACAGTGTTTTATTTTGTAACTTCATCTGATGCAATGGATCTCACAACAAATAAATTGTGTTTGTGTTTAACGAGCTTGTTTTCTTGAGAAAACACATCACTACTGCATATCATCTGCTACAAAATTTTCTTTACCAGCACTTCAGATATGGATATGGCCAAACACTGCTAAATCTGCAAATGACTTTCAAATTTTCTAGTCTAGTCGCTCAGCTAACACAGCAAATAGCAGCCGACATTTGGTTATGGGCCGTAGTATGTCAAGGCCATAACTTTTATCCGTGATAAAGCAGCAGTGAAGAGTTGTGAATTCCATCGACGGGGGCCGCGACCGGCGCCATTTGCATCAAGCAGAAAGGTAAACAACGCACTCTAGTCACAGTTAAAGACTATGGAGGTGAGCAACGGCATAGAAGCGTTAAACAGGGACAATTACGTCACCTGGCGTAATGAAATTTCATTTATCCTGAAAGGAGAAGGATGTTACGGCCACATCAACCGTACTGCATTACCAGTCGACGAATCTACGTCACGCCGCGAGCGAGAGGAGTACATGCGCAGTAGCGACCGCGCACTTTCCATCCTGTTTCGAAATATCTCGGCGGAGTACAGAGAACTGCTCGACATCGACGACAGCCCGGCGGATGCGTGGGAGAAGTTGGAGGCGCATTTTGAGGCCCCAACGCGCGCCAATCTAGTTCATCTGTTGGACGAGTTTTTCAGTCTACGCCCGGAAATCGAGGAGCCCATCGACATATTCTGTACGAGGATAAGGAAAGCTGTCACCAAGCTCAAGAACGTGAATCACCCCGTGGAGGATGTGTACGTGGCATTCCAAGCCATCCGGTATCTCCCAGCCCAGTACCAGAGTATCATCCAAATCATTTATCGCTGGAGCGATAAGGATTTTAAACTGGATAAGATTCAGAAAGAACTGTCTCTAGAAGAGGGCAGGATTAGACAGTTGAGGAAGGATCATGACAATAATAATGTAAGTTCCAATTCATCTGTATATTTTTCAAATGTTAACGCTAAATGTAAAAATGTCACCAAAGTTAAAAAGTCTATTAAGGTCATAGGACCATGTTTTATGTGTAATAAAAATGGTCATGTAAAGGCACAATGCCCAAAATTGAAAAAGATGACTAGCTCTAGTATTATTGAAGTATTTTCAAATATAAATGTAGAAGCTAATATTGTTGATAATCCTGACAATAGGCTCAGCTGGGTGATTGACACCGCTGCTACGCGACACTTTTGTAATGATGTTAAAATGTTTTCAAAATTTGATAAATGTAAGGATACATCTATATCGCTAGCAGTGGGTGATATGGAAAGCCCAGTTGAGGCTATTGGAACGGTGAACATGTATGTTAAATTTAAAGATCATACAAATAATATTGTGCTACAAAATGTTATGTATTCACCAAAATTACGGCGTAACTTGTTGGCCGCATCTGTATTAGAAGAGCAGGGCTATTCTTTTAGTGCAGCCAAAGGTATTCTATGGTTTAAGACTCCTGAGGGAGAAAATTTCTTTTACGCTAAACGTAAAGAAGGATTGTATTTCTTAAAACCACAGTACTCAACTAAAAGTTTAAATAGTAGTGTTGAGGGCCGTAAAGGAGATCAGGATAGGGACAAAAATTCTAAACAGGTTAGAAAAACCCCTGCAACAAATAGTCAAAGTCAAAACAAAATTAGGCCTAACTTGAATAAAAGGAAAAACAAATCTGATTTAAAATCAAAGTCAAATAAAATTAGTGGTTCAACAGTTGAAATTCTGAACAAAACTGAATTATGGCATAGAAGATATGGCCATATTAACTCAGACTACTTGCACCAAACAAGTAAAGTTTCCGCGGCAAACGGACTCCCAAAATTAAAATATGCAAAAGTAAATTGCATTCATTGCAAACTTGCAAAATCTAAAAGAGTTTCGTACAAACCAATAGGCAGGATTAGATCTACAGAACCTTTGCAATTACTGCACATGGACGTTTGTGGTCCAATGCCTGTAGCTTCATTGGGGGGAAACAAATACTTCTTGACTATTACAGACGATTTTAGCCGCAAGGTGTTTGTTTTTATTTTAAAACAAAAATCAGATGTGTTCAAAGTTTTTCAGGATTTTCAAGCTTGTCAGGAGAGACAATTAGGCAAAAAGATTTTGTGCATCCGTACTGATAACGGCATGGAATTTTGTCACGGTCAATTTAAAGCTTTTTTGAAAAAGTTAGGGATTAAGCATGAACGATCTAACACTTATACACCCGAACAAAACGGGGTATCTGAAAGATTCAACCTGACAGCGTTAGATTGTGTCAAGGCAATGCTTAATCAAAGCAAAGTTGGTGACAAAATGTGGGCAGAGGCAATCCTATGTTTTACTTATACAAAGAACAGGATTTGCCATAAATTTAAAGTTAAAACTCCACACGAATTGTACTATGGGAAGAAGCCTGCTGTATCCCATCTCAGAGTTTTTGGATGTAAGGCTTATGCTGGTATAGCAAAACAGCTTAGGAAGAAGCTAGACCTAAGAGCTCAACTGGGAGTTATGGTAGGATATGCGGAAAATACCAGGGGCTATAGAATTCTTCTTGTGAAAGAAGGAAAAATATTAGAAATAAGCAATGTCCGTTTTGAGGAGATGGAAGCAGCGGAAGGCGTCCTGGACCCCATTCGACCTAGAAACTTCACCCAAAAGAAATCGGGTTTTACTCGAACATCAGATTCAGGATCGGGATGTTTGGATAGTGAGTCAGAGGAAGAAGCAGGTGAGAGCCATGACACTAGTCATACTAGTGAGGAAGAGGACTCTCCTGCTGATTCCGATCTGACCCCCTGTTCAAACATAGATTGGGAAAGGAAAGCTGTACCCAGGCCTGATGGAACTCGAACTGATGTTTACTACTCAGTGAGGGGTGATAAACATAGGCTGAGAAGTCATAATGATGTTAAAAAATTCTGTGCTAAGGCTAACATACATTATGACCAAAATTTGTTTAACTTCAGAGAAAAGAGGGATATCAAATCCAGGCCAGAGGCAAGCAACATAGAAATAATAGGTGATATTGATCATGCAGTTTCTTTGCTAAAGGGAGAATTTGATATCAAAACTCTAGGGAAGGTCCAAAAACTGTTAGGTGTGGAATTTGCTGAAATCAATAACAAAATTTTTATACATCATAGGCAGTACATTAATAAGATTTGCCAAATGTTTGAGGAATTTTTAGCATTAAATTTTTGTAATCAAATTTCCAAAAACAAAAATGATTAAATTTGTAACTTCTAAATTTTTATTTTTTTTTCTTTTACAAAATATGGTTAGGATATCGTATAAATTACTCCTCCCTCTGTGATGCAGATAATTGTATCTAGAGTATATATATGTGTATTGTTTACAATGAACTTTCTAAAATTTTTCACATTACACTGAATGTATATATATATCCATGTTTTCAATTCCCGCATAAGACAGTTATGCTTATGTGTATTATTTTGTGTGTTTACTCCTTGTTATCATACACTTGGCTATGATTCATTGATGACAAACCACTTATTTAAATTTGAATACAACACAGAAAGAAAAAAAAAAAATCTTTCGTTATCTGTGTCATTGCTATTAGTATTAATTATGTATACTGGTCTTGGACAGAGATAATGAACAGCTATAATTGAATTTAATATTTATAGTAAATTTTTTTTTAATCTTAAATGTTAAATTTAATAATTATACATGAAATTTTCTACACAAATTGAATTTGATATTTATAGTAAAATTTTTAATCTTAAATGTTAAATTTAATAATTATACATGAAATTTTCTACACAAATTGAATTTGATATTTATAGTGAAATTTTTAATCTTAAATGTTAAATTTAATAATTATACATAAAATTTTCTACATAATTGAATTTGATATTTATAGTGAAATTTTTTAATCTTAAATGTTAAATTTAATAATTATACATAAAATTTTCTACAAATTGAATTTAATATTTATAGTGAAATTTTTTTAATCTTAAATGTTAAATTTAATAATTATACATAAAATTTTCTACATAATTGAATTTGATATTTAAAGTGAAATTTTTTTAATCTTAAATGTTAAATTTAATAATTATACATAAAATTTTCTACACAAATTGAATTTGATATTTATAGTAAAATTTTTTTAATCTTAAATGTTAAATTTAAATTATTATACTTAAATTTCTTGAAACTTAAATTTTGACTTAAATTAAATTTTTTGGAACTTAGTGTTTCAATGATATCTAAATTTTTCTTTCAATGATAAATTTTTTTTTTGCTTAACATGAAAAGTAATATATATACTTTATGTTTTTGCTGGATACTAAAGAACTTGACATTTTTGCTGTTATGTTTTTTAGAATAATTTCATTGATTGATAGCACGTGCGCCGAGATTTGGGGTTTTGCATGAGGGGGCCGATTGTTGGAAACTTGGTTCTGTTTTCGTCGCGATTCTCGTTATCGCGAGAACGTGTTTACATTTTTAGAATGGTTCTACCGTTCTCGTGAACGACTCGTGACGGGAACAGAACATGCCATTCATGCAAATCGCCATCTCGCCGCGCGCGCATTCTGATTTGCATATAGTGAGGGCGCTGCCGTCAACGGTTGTGTTCCGGAGCGTACCCATCACAGTGTATATATGATAGGACACATTCTCAGTTAGTCAGAGAGACTTTACAGACCTTGACTGACCATGTAGTAGACGTGGGAGACTTTTCAGAGTTTAAGATCTTGTAGTTATGCAGACTTAAGACTCGACGTATAGTCAGATCGATCAGACGGTGATCGACGGTGAAAGACCTTGTATGGAAGGCAGACCTTGATCGGTAGAGAGTAGTCTAACTTCTAAAGCCATGACGTGTGACCTGATGATGGTGGCTTCATTAACGTGCACGGCATGTGTGGTACAGTAGCTGTTTTTTCTACTTACCGATGTTATAGTAACTGAGAGTGTGTGCCTAGTCATAAAAACTGTTTACAATCTTTTTCATGAGCTTGCTAGCTCATTGTATATAATTTTGCTTTGCAACGAATGTTACAGTGTTTTATTTTGTAACTTCATCTGATGCAATGGATCTCACAACAAATAAATTGTGTTTGTGTTTAACGAGCTTGTTTTCTTGAGAAAACACATCACTACTGCATATCATCTGCTACAAAATTTTCTTTACCAGCACTTCAGATATGGATATGGCCAAACACTGCTAAATCTGCAAATGACTTTCAAATTTTCTAGTCTAGTCGCTCAGCTAACACAGCAAATAGCAGCCGACAATTTTAGTGCAGGGCGCAGTAGCCCAGTGGTTGGCAAGAGGGAATTGCACTCTGTAGGTCCGGGTTCAATTCTCGCCACTGCGAAAACTACCACCGTGTTCACGTGGAGTACGATCACATTAAACATGTGGGTCCGTAAGTCCTTCCGAGAGGTTGGTGGTAGGGGAAGGAGCGTACAGTCCCTGTGGATACCTCCCACAGAGAGTTCCGATCTAAATTGGGTGGCACTTCCTGGAGGTCCAAACAGATACCTTACACCTTTCTGGTAGGTTGGACGGTCTGGGTCTCAACAACAACACATTTTAGTGCTTGTGAGAATGGATTAATGGATTAGATGATATGCACAATGGCACTAAGAAAGTGTTATTACTGCCGTTGTAGGTATCAGTTATTCCATAAGTCGAGTGCATAAAAGGTGGTAAATCAGTCTATAGATGTCATTATCTATAATAGGAATATGATACTAACTTTTGGATTACCCTAAAGGCAGTGGCAGAACAATGAATTTAGTCCCTTAAGCAAAATATATAAAAAACCCTATACCCCCCAAATTTTAGTTTTGGCAGCCTAAAATAATAGCATTTAAGAAAATGATATTTTTTTTTTTTTTTTTTTTTTTTTTTTTTTTTTTGAAAGCTCAAAATTTTGTCCCTTCCTTCCTCCAAAAAACTTTTAGTTTTAAAAAAAATAAAATTTTGACCACATAATGAAATAAAACTATTTAAGAAAATACTTTTATTTTCAGGGTCCATTTTGTAAAAGTTTGAAATTTTCTTTAATTTCTCTTCTTTTTCTTTAAGCTTCTTTAGGTTTTACTTAAATTTTTGACATCTATAGGTAATTAAAAAAAAATTATTTTCAAATGTATTGTAATAGCTTGAGAAACTATTCACCTCTTCAACTTATATTAAAAAACAATTAAAATCATAGACCATTTACACTTCATGCACTATTCCCTGCTGCGAAATGAAATCAATTGCAAAGTGAGGCTATCATTAAATGCACACACTCGTTTGGCGTACTGGCTCTACTTGATAGGACCCCAACTTTTTAAAATTTTGAGAAACATTTTTATTTATATTTAACAAGTAGTAATTGTGTGGAAGACCCAGACCACATGACTGACCCAGAGGCTTTCAGTAGCTGTTTGTGTTGCCGGAAGTAGTAATTGCGTAAAATTGCTTTCATATTTATCATAAAAATCAGTTTAATTAATCATAAATAACTTAATATGTACAATTGTTATAACAATAAAATACTTTTATTTTTCAATAAAATTTTTGAGGAAAAAATTATTTTGTTCTTGGTATCACAAATATCCCAGCTCGCTCTGTGTCCCTACATTTCTTGAACCCTTAAACATGCTTAATACTAATGATGTCACTGCCTATAGATGAGTTCTGTAAGTATCATTAAAATTTGTGTTACGGAAGTAAATTTCAAGGTCATAAAATTCAATAACACAAGGGAAATCCATTTATAATTTTATTACATAGAATTTACTGATATAACGAAAAAATTGCATTCGCTACATATACCATATTGAAACATATGCTGTACATATACCACAGTGAAAATAATGAGTATATACAAATTTGGGTGTTAGTTGTTAAAAAAGGATAAAATCAATTGTCAAATAATTAATAAGTTTTAAAATACTGAGTAGAGCCTATAATTCGACAAATGACAAATGTTTAAACAGTGATGAGAAGTTTGCTTAAAAGTAGCTGCAACTGCATGTAATTGCATTAAATAATATTTTGATACTCCTTTATTTTACTACTAGCCGCCTTTGGCGACCAGCCTGTTCGCTACCCTTGAAAATTCTGACCGTGGCAAACTCGTTGGCGCGACCTACCAGAAAGGTGTAAGGTAACTGCTTCGAAGGCCAGGAAGTGCCACACAATTTAGACCGGAACCCAATGGGGGAGGCATCCAAAGAGACCGTACCCTCCTTCCCCTACCACAAACCTCTCGGAAGGACTTGCAGTCCCACACGTTTAACGTGATCGTACTCCGCGTGAACACGGCTGCAGTTTTGGCAATGGCGGGAATCGAACCCGGGCCTACCGAGTGAAATTCCCGCGCGCTAACCACTGGGCTACCGTGCCATCCGCGACAATCTCCATAACTTTATTTTTATTCGGCAATTTTGGGAATCGAACCCGGGCCTACCAAGTGCAAATCCCGCGCACTAACCACTGGGGTACTTCACCCTCCACGATATTCTTCATAACTTTCTTTTTATTCACCCAATTTAGACCGGAACCAAGTGGGAGAAGCATCCACAGGGACCGTACCCTTCTTCCCCTACCACCAACCTCTCGGAAGGACTTACAGGCCCACATGTTTAACGTGATCGTACTCCGCGTAAACACGGCGGCAATTTTGGGAATCGAACCCGGGCCTACCGAGTGCAATTTCCGCGCGCTAACCATTGGTCTAATTTGCCCTACGCGACAATCTCTATAACTTTCTTTTTATTCATCCAATTTAGACCGTACCCTCCTTCCCCTACCACCAACTTCTCGGAAGGACTCACGGACCCACATGTTTAACGTGATCGTACTCCGCGTAAACACGGCGGCAATTTTGGGAATCGAACCCGGGCCTACTGAGTGCAATTCCCGCGCGCTAACCACTGGGCTTCTTCGCCCCCAGCGACTATCTCCATAACATTCTTTTTATTTACCCAATTTAGAACGGAACCCAGTGGGAGAGGCATCCACAGGGACCGTACCCTCCTTCCCCTACCACCAACCTCTCGGAAGGACTTCCGGACCCACATGTTTATCGTGATCGTACTCCGCGTGAACACGGCGGCAGTTTTGGAAGTGGCGGGAATCGAACCCGGGCCTACCGAGTGCAATTCCTGAGCGCTAACCACTGGGCTGCCTCGCCCTCCGCAACTTTCTTTATATTCACCCAATTTAGACGGGAACCCTGTGAGGGAGGCATCCACAGGGACCGTACCCTCCTTCCCCTACCACCAACCTCTCGGAAGGACTTCCGGACCCACATGTTTATCGTGATCGTACTCCGCGTGAACACGGCGGCAGTTTTGGAAGTGGCGGGAATCGAACCCGGGCCTGCCGAGTGCAATTCCTGAGCGCTAACCACTGGGCTGCCTCGCCCTCCGCAACTTTCTTTATATTCACCCAATTTAGACAGGGAACCCTGTGAGGGAGGCATCCACAGGGACCGTACCCTCCTTCCCTACCACCAACCTCTCGGAAGAACTTCCGGACCCACATGTTTATCGTGATCGTACTCCGCGTGAACACGGCGGCAGTTTTGGAAGTGGCGGGAATCGAACCCGGGCCTACCGAGTGCAATTCCTGAGCGCTAACCACTGGGCTGCCTCGCCCTCCGCAACTTTCTTTATATTCACCCAATTTAGACGGGAACCCTGTGAAGGAGGCATCCACAGGGACCGTACCCTCCTTCCCCTACCACCAACCTCTCGGAAGGACTTACGGGCCCACATGTTTAACGTGATCGTATTCCGCGTGAACACTTCGGCAGTTTTGGCAGTGGCAGGAATCGTACCCGGGCCTACCGCTAACTTCCCGCGCGCTAATTTACAATTTAAAATGACCATATGCTCTCTAAGCTCTTAATTCCATCATCCTCATTCCATTGTTCCATCATTTAAAATATCCATAAAATTTAAATATCCATCGTTCCATCATTTAAAATATCCATAAAATTAAAATATCCATCGTTCCATCATTTAAAATATCCATAAAATTAAAATATCCATTTAAAAAATCCATATCGTTCCATCATTTAAAATATAAATATAATAATTTCTACAGTGCATATGTTAAGCTCTTATTTCATTTAAAATCGGAAGCGCGGGAAACGGAAAGTAAAAACTAATTCGGTTTCTTATTGTCCCACCCATCGCTATGCATATACAGAACCGTGACGTCACCTCCACCTTGACGTCCCCACCCACCACCTTCCCTGCTTCAGCGGGGGAGAAACGAACGGAACGCCGAGAAATTTAAAATCATGACGTCTTTAAAATTGCGATCCTGAAGGCAATTTTCATTATTTCTGGACCAGATTAGACTTGTAAGAATGCCAGATATTTCAGCTTTCTAAAAATGTAAATTATTAGTCGAAATTATGAGTACTTTTTACTATGCGAGAATTTAAAAACCAAAAATCGTTTTTTTGAGCCAAAAGTGACTTTTGTTTTAAAATCTTTAAAAATATTAGAAATCGAAATGGAGATTTGAAATTGATATATTTTTACTCGCAATTGTCTGCTCTTTCCGATGGTGTGAGTTGTTTTTTTCTACGACGTCTGGATCGTGGAGCAAAAAGGGGCAAAAAAAGGTCGAAATCGCATAAAACATTAAATAAATAAAAAAATAATTAGAATTTTGAAAATCGGTTTTCACGTGTCCCCTTCCCTCCCCCCCAGGTCTCCGATTGCCAAATTTCGTAGCTCTCCGACGCGCGGTCGCGAAACGTATAGTGTATAAGACAGACACACACACAGACATTGCCTTTTATTATATAGACTAGCCGCCTTTGGCGACCAGCCTGTTCGCTACCCTTGAAAATTCTGACCGTGGCAAACTCGTTGGCGCGACCTACCAGAAAGGTGTAAGGTAACTGCTTGGAAGGCCAGGAAGTGCCACACAATTTAGACCGGAACCCAATGGGGGAGGCATCCAAAGAGACCGTACCCTCCTTCCCCTACCACAAACCTCTCGGAAGGACTTGCAGTCCCACACGTTTAACGTGATCGTACTCCGCGTGAACACGGCTGCAGTTTTGGCAATGGCGGGAATCGAACCCGGGCCTACCGAGTGAAATTCCCGCGCGCTAACCACTGGGCTACCGTGCCATCCGCGACAATCTCCATAACTTTATTTTTATTCGGCAATTTTGGGAATCGAACCCGGGCCTACCAAGTGCAAATCCCGCGCACTAACCACTGTTGGAAACTTGGTTCTGTTTTCGTCGCGATTCTCGTTATCGCGAGAACGTGTTTACATTTTTAGAATGGTTCTACCGTTCTCGTGAACGACTCGTGACGGGAACAGAACATGCCATTCATGCAAATCGCCATCTCGCCGCGCGCGCATTCTGATTTGCATATAGTGAGGGCGCTGCCGTCAACGGTTGTGTTCCGGAGCGTACCCATCACAGTGTATATATGATAGGACACATTCTCAGTTATTCAGAGACTTTACAGACCTTGACTGACCATGTAGTAGACGTGGGAGACTTTTCAGAGTTTAAGATCTTGTAGTTATGCAGACTTAAGACTCGACGTATAGTCAGATCGATCAGACGGTGATCGACGGTGAAAGACCTTGTATGGAAGGCAGACCTTGATCGGTAGAGAGTAGTCTAACTTCTAAAGCCATGACGTGTGACCTGATGATGGTGGCTTCATTAACGTGCACGACATGAGTGGTACAGTAGCTGTTTTTTCTACTTACCGATGTTATAATAACTGAGAGTGTGTGCCTAGTCATAGACTGTTTAAAACCTTTTCATGAGCTTGCTAGCTCATTGTATATAGTTTTGCTTTGCAACGAATGTTACAGTGTTTTATTTTGTAACTTCATCTGATGCAATGGATCTCACAACAAATAAATTGTGTTTGTGTTTAACGAGCTTGCTTTCTTGAGAAAACACATCACTACTGCGTATCATCTGCTACAAAAATTTTCTACCAGCACTTCGGATAGGGATATGACCAACACTGCTAAATCTGCAAATGACTTTCAAATTTTTTCTAGTCAAGTCGCTCAGCTAACACAGCAATAGCCGCCGACATTTGGTTATGGGCCGTAGTATGTCAAGGCCATAACTTTTATCCGTGATAAAGCAGCAGTGAAGAGTTGTGAATTCCATCGACGGGGGCCGCGACCGGCGCCATTTGCATCAAGCAGAAAGGTAAACAACGCACTCTAGTCACAGTTAAAGACTATGGAGGTGAGCAACGGCATAGAAGCGTTAAACAGGGACAATTACGTCACCTGGCGTAATGAAATTTCATTTATCCTGAAAGGAGAAGGATGTTACGGCCACATCAACCGTACTGCATTACCAGTCGACGAATCTACGTCACGCCGCGAGCGAGAGGAGTACATGCGCAGCAGCGACCGCGCACTTTCCATCCTGTTTCGAAATATCTCGGCGGAGTACAGAGAACTGCTCGACATCGACGACAGCCCGGCGGATGCGTGGGAGAAGTTGGAGGCGCATTTTGAGGCCCCAACGCGCGCCAATCTAGTTCATCTGTTGGACGAGTTTTTCAGTCTACGCCCGGAAATCGAGGAGCCCATCGACATATTCTGTACGAGGATAAGGAAAGCTGTCACCAAGCTCAAGAACGTGAATCACCCCGTGGAGGATGTGTACGTGGCATTCCAAGCCATCCGGTATCTCCCAGACCAGTACCAGAGTATCATTCAAATCATTTATCGCTGGAGCGATACTGATTTTAAATTGGATAAAATTCAGAAAGAACTGTCTTTGGAGGAGGGCAGGATTAGACAGTTGAGGAAGGATCATGACAATAATAATGTAAGTTCCAATTCATCTGTATATTTTTCAAATGTTAGCGCTAAATGCAAAAATGTCACCAAAGTTAAAAAGTCTATTAAGGTCATAGGACCATGTTTTATGTGTAATAAAAATGGTCATGTAAAGGCACAATGCCCAAAATTGAAAAAGATGACTAGCTCTAGTATTATTGAAGTATTTTCAAATATAAATGTAGAAGCTAATATTGTTGATAATCCTGACAATAGGCTCAGCTGGGTGATTGACACCGCTGCTACGCGACACTTTTGTAATGATGTTAAAATGTTTTCAAAATTTGATAAATGTAAGGATACATCTATGTCGCTAGCAGTGGGTGATATGGAAAGCCCAGTTGAGGCTATTGGAACGGTGAACATGTATGTTAAATTTAAAGATCATACAAATAATATTGTGCTACAAAATGTTATGTATTCACCAAAATTACGGCGTAACTTGTTGGCCGCATCTGTATTAGAAGAGCAGGGCTATTCTTTTAGTGCAGCCAAAGGTATTCTATGGTTTAAGACTCCTGAGGGAGAAAATTTCTTTTACGCTAAACGTAAAGAAGGATTGTATTTCTTAAAACCACAGTACTCAACTAAAAGTTTAAATAGTAGTGTTGAGGGCCGTAAAGGAGATCAGGATAGGGACAAAAATTCTAAACAGGTTAGAAAAACCCCTGCAACAAATAGTCAAAGTCAAAACAAAATTAGGCCTAACTTGAATAAAAGGAAAAACAAATCTGATTTAAAATCAAAGTCAAATAAAATTAGTGGTTCAACAGTTGAAATTCTGAACAAAACTGAATTATGGCATAGAAGATATGGCCATATTAACTCAGACTACTTGCACCAAACAAGTAAAGTTTCCGCGGCAAACGGACTCCCAAAATTAAAATATGCAAAAGTAAATTGCATTCATTGCAAACTTGCAAAATCTAAGAGAGTTTCGTACAAATCCAATAGGCAGGATTAGATCTACAGAACCTTTGCAATTACTGCACATGGACGTTTGTGGTCCAATGCCTGTAGCTTCATTGGGGGGAAACAAATACTTCTTGACTATTACAGACGATTTTAGCCGCAAGGTGTTTGTTTTTATTTTAAAACAAAAATCAGATGTGTTCAAAGTTTTTCAGGATTTTCAAGCTTGTCAGGAGAGACAATTAGGCAAAAGGATTTTGTGCATCCGTACTGATAACGGCATGGAATTTTGTCACGGTCAATTTAAAGCTTTTTTGAAAAAGTTAGGGATTAAGCATGAACGATCTAACACTTATACACCCGAACAAAACGGGGTATCTGAAAGATTCAACCTGACAGCGTTAGATTGTGTCAAGGCAATGCTTAATCAAAGCAAAGTTGGTGACAAAATGTGGGCAGAGGCAATCCTATGTTTTACTTATACAAAGAACAGGATTTGCCATAAATTTAAAGTTAAAACTCCACACGAATTGTACTATGGGAAGAAGCCTGCTGTATCCCATCTCAGAGTTTTTGGATGTAAGGCTTATGCTGGTATTGCAAAACAGCTTAGGAAGAAGCTAGACCTAAGAGCTCAACTGGGAGTTATGGTAGGATATGCAGAAAATACCAGGGGCTATAGAATTCTTCTTGTGAAAGAAGGAAAAATATTAGAAATAAGCAATGTCCGTTTTGAGGAGATGGAAGCAGCGGAAGGCGTCCTGGACCCCATTCGACCTAGAAACTTCACCCAAAAGAAATCGGGTTTTACTCGAACATCAGATTCAGGATCGGGATGTTTGGATAGTGAGTCAGAGGAAGAAGCAGGTGAGAGCCATGACACTAGTCATACTAGTGAGGAAGAGGACTCTCCTGCTGATTCCGATCTGACCCCCTGTTCAAACATAGATTGGGAAAGGAAAGCTGTACCCAGGCCTGATGGAACTCGAACTGATGTTTACTACTCAGTGAGGGGTGATAAACATAGGCTGAGAAGTCATAATGATGTTAAAAAATTCTGTGCTAAGGCTAACATACATTATGACCAAAATTTGTTTAACTTCAGAGAAAAGAGGGATATCAAATCCAGGCCAGAGGCAAGCAACATAGAAATAATAGGTGATATTGATCATGTAGTTTCTTTGCTAAAGGGAGAATTTGATATCAAATCTCTAGGGAAGGTCCAAAAACTGTTAGGTGTGGAATTTGCTGAAATCAATAACAAAATTTTTATACATCATAGGCAGTACATTAATAAGATTTGCCAAATGTTTGAGGAATTTTTAGCATTAAATTTTTGTAATCAAATTTCCAAAAACAAAAATGATTAAATTTGTAACTTCTAAATTTTTTTTCTTTCTTTTACAAAATATGGTTAGGATATCGTATATTTTACTCCTCCCTCTGTGATGCAGATAATTGTATCTAGAGTATATATATGTGTATTGTTTACAATGAACTTTCTAAAATTTTTCACATTACACTGAATGTATATATATATCCATGTTTTCAATTCCCGCATAAGACAGTTATGCTTATGTGTATTATCTTTGTGTGTTTACTCCTTGTTATCATACACTTGGTTATGATTCATTGAAGACAAACCACTTCTTTAAATTTAAATTTGAATACAACACAGAAAGGAAAAAAAAAATCTTTCATTATCTGTGTCATTGCTATTAGTATTAATTATGTATACTGGTCTTGGACAGAGATAATGAACAGCCATAATTGAATTTAATATTTATAGTAAATTTTTAATCTTAAATGTTAAATTTAATAGTTATACATGAAATTTTCTACACAAATTGAATTTGATATTTATAGTGAAATTTTTTTAATCTTAAATGTTAAATTTAATAATTATACATAAAATTTTCTACATAATTGAATTTGATATTTAAAGTGAAATTTTTTTTCTTAAATGTTAAATTTAATAATTATACATAAAATTTTCTACATAATTGAATTTGATATTTAAAGTGAAATTTTTTTTAATCTTAAATGTTAAATTTAATAATTATACATAAAATTTTCTACACAACTTGAATTTGATATTTATAGTAAAATTTTTTTAATCTTAAATGTTAAATTTAAATTATTATACTTAAATTTCTTGAAACTTAAATTTTGACTTAAATTAAATTTTTGGAACTTAGTGTTTCAATGATATCTAAAATTTTCTTTCAATGATAAATTTTTTTTTTGCTTAACATGAAAAGTAATATATATACTTTATGTTTTTGCTGGATACTAAAGAACTTGACATTTTTGCTGTTATGTTTTTTAGAATAACTTCATTGTTTGATAGCACGTGCGTCGAGATTTGGGGTTTTGCATGAGGGGGCCGATTGTTGGAAACTTGGTTCTGTTTTCGTCGCGATTCTCGTTATCGCGAGAACGTGTTTACATTTTTAGAATGGTTCTACCGTTCTCGTGAACGACTCGTGACGGGAACAGAACATGCCATTCATGCAAATCGCCATCTCGCCGCGCGCGCATTCTGATTTGCATATAGTGAGGGCGCTGCCGTCAACGGTTGTGTTCCGGAGCGTACCCATCACAGTGTATATATGATAGGACACATTCTCAGTTATTCAGAGACTTTACAGACCTTGACTGACCATGTAGTAGACGTGGGAGACTTTTCAGAGTTTAAGATCTTGTAGTTATGCAGACTTAAGACTCGACGTATAGTCAGATCGATCAGACGGTGATCGACGGTGAAAGACCTTGTATGGAAGGCAGACCTTGATCGGTAGAGAGTAGTCTAACTTCTAAAGCCATGACGTGTGACCTGATGATGGTGGCTTCATTAACGTGCACGACATGAGTGGTACAGTAGCTGTTTTTTCTACTTACCGATGTTATAATAACTGAGAGTGTGTGCCTAGTCATAGACTGTTTAAAACCTTTTCATGAGCTTGCTAGCTCATTGTATATAGTTTTGCTTTGCAACGAATGTTACAGTGTTTTATTTTGTAACTTCATCTGATGCAATGGATCTCACAACAAATAAATTGTGTTTGTGTTTAACGAGCTTGCTTTCTTGAGAAAACACATCACTACTGCGTATCATCTGCTACAAAAATTTTCTACCAGCACTTCGGATAGGGATATGACCAACACTGCTAAATCTGCAAATGACTTTCAAATTTTTTCTAGTCAAGTCGCTCAGCTAACACAGCAATAGCCGCCGACAACCACTGGGGTACTTCACCCTCCGCGATATTCTTCATAACTTTCTTTTTATTCACCCAATTTAGACCGGAACCAAGTGGGAGAAGCATCCCCAGGGACCGTACCCTTCTTCCCCTACCACCAACCTCTCGGAAGGACTTACAGACCCACATGTTTAACGTGATCGTACTCCGCGTAAACACGGCGGCAATTTTGGGAATCGAACCCGGGCCTACCGAGTGCAATTTCCGCGCGCTAACCATTGGGCTACTTTGCCCTACGCGACAATCTCCATAACTTTCTTTTTATTCATCCAATTTAGACCGTACCCTCCTTCCCCTACCACCAACTTCTCGGAAGGACTCACGGAACCACATGTTTAACGTGCTCGTACTCCGCGTAAACACGGCGGCAATTTTGGGAATCGAACCCGGGCCTGGTAACTGGTTGGACGGCCAGGATGTGCCACCCAATTTAGACCGGAACCCAGTGGGGGAGGCATCCACAGGGAACGTACCCTCCTTCCCCTACCACCAACCTCTCGGAAAAACATACGGACCCATATGTTTAACGTGATCGTACCCCATGTCAGTGGCGGAAATCGAACCCGGGCCTACCGCGTGCAATTCCCGCGCGCTAACCACTGGGCTACTTCGCCCTCCGCGACAATCTCCATAACTTTCTTTTTATTCACCCAATTTAGACCGTACCCTCCTTCCCCTACCACCAATCTCTCGGAAGGACTCACGAACCCACATGTTTAACGTGATCGTACTCTGCGTGAACGTGGCGTAAGTTTTGGCAGTGGCGGGAATCGAACCCGGGCCTACTGAGTGCAATTCCCGCGCGCTAACCACTGGGCTGCCACGCCCTCCGCGACAATCTCCATAACTTTCTACATATTCACCCAATTTAGACGGGAACCCAGTGGGGGAGGCATCCACAGGGGCCGTATCCTCCTTCCCCTACCACCAACCTCTCGGAAGGACTTACAGGCCCACATGTTTAACGTGATCGTACTCCGCGTAAACACGGCGGCAATTTTGGGAATCGAACCCGGGCCTACCGAGTGCAATTTCCGCGCGCTAACCATTGGGCTAATTTGCCCTACGCGACAATCTCTATAACTTTCTTTTTATTCATCCAATTTAGACCGTACCCTCCTTCCCCTACCACCAACTTCTCAGAAGGACTCACGGACCCACATGTTTAACGTGATCGTACTCCGCGTAAACACGGCGGCAATTTTGGGAATCGAACCCGGGCCTACTGAGTGCAATTCCCGCGCGCTAACCACTGGGCTTCTTCGCCCCCAGCGACTATCTCCATAACATTCTTTTTATTTACCCAATTTAGAACGGAACCCAGTGGGAGAGGCATCCACAGGGACCGTACCCTCCTTCCCCTACCACCAACCTCTCGGAAGGACTTCCGGACCCACATGTTTATCGTGATCGTACTCCGCGTGAACACGGCGGCAGTTTTGGAAGTGGCGGGAATCGAACCCGGGCCTACCGAGTGCAATTCCTGAGCGCTAACCACTGGGCTGCCTCGCCCTCCGCAACTTTCTTTATATTCACCCAATTTAGACGGGAACCCTGTGAGGGAGGCATCCACAGGGACCGTACCCTCCTTCCCCTACCACCAACCTCTCGGAAGGACTTCCGGACCCACATGTTTATCGTGATCGTACTCCGCGTGAACACGGCGGCAGTTTTGGAAGTGGCGGGAATCGAACCCGGGCCTGCCGAGTGCAATTCCTGAGCGCTAACCACTGGGCTGCCTCGCCCTCCGCAACTTTCTTTATATTCACCCAATTTAGACAGGGAACCCTGTGAGGGAGGCATCCACAGGGACCGTACCCTCCTTCCCTACCACCAACCTCTCGGAAGAACTTCCGGACCCACATGTTTATCGTGATCGTACTCCGCGTGAACACGGCGGCAGTTTTGGAAGTGGCGGGAATCGAACCCGGGCCTACCGAGTGCAATTCCTGAGCGCTAACCACTGGGCTGCCTCGCCCTCCGCAACTTTCTTTATATTCACCCAATTTAGACGGGAACCCTGTGAAGGAGGCATCCACAGGGACCGTACCCTCCTTCCCCTACCACCAACCTCTCGGAAGGACTTACGGGCCCACATGTTTAACGTGATCGTATTCCGCGTGAACACTTCGGCAGTTTTGGCAGTGGCAGGAATCGTACCCGGGCCTACCGCTAACTTCCCGCGCGCTAATTTACAATTTAAAATGACCATATGCTCTCTAAGCTCTTAATTCCATCATCCTCATTCCATTGTTCCATCATTTAAAATATCCATAAAATTTAAATATCCATCGTTCCATCATTTAAAATATCCATAAAATTAAAATATCCATCGTTCCATCATTTAAAATATCCATAAAATTAAAATATCCATTTAAAAAATCCATATCGTTCCATCATTTAAAATATAAATATAATAATTTCTACAGTGCATATGTTAAGCTCTTATTTCATTTAAAATCGGAAGCGCGGGAAACGGAAAGTAAAAACTAATTCGGTTTCTTATTGTCCCACCCATCGCTATGCATATACAGAACCGTGACGTCACCTCCACCTTGACGTCCCCACCCACCACCTTCCCTGCTTCAGCGGGGGAGAAACGAACGGAACGCCGAGAAATTTAAAATCATGACGTCTTTAAAATTGCGATCCTGAAGGCAATTTTCATTATTTCTGGACCAGATTAGACTTGTAAGAATGCCAGATATTTCAGCTTTCTAAAAATGTAAATTATTAGTCGAAATTATGAGTACTTTTTACTATGCGAGAATTTAAAAACCAAAAATCGTTTTTTTGAGCCAAAAGTGACTTTTGTTTTAAAATCTTTAAAAATATTAGAAATCGAAATGGAGATTTGAAATTGATATATTTTTACTCGCAATTGTCTGCTCTTTCCGATGGTGTGAGTTGTTTTTTTCTACGACGTCTGGATCGTGGAGCAAAAAGGGGCAAAAAAAGGTCGAAATCGCATAAAACATTAAATAAATAAAAAAATAATTAGAATTTTGAAAATCGGTTTTCACGTGTCCCCTTCCCTCCCCCCCAGGTCTCCGATTGCCAAATTTCGTAGCTCTCCGACGCGCGGTCGCGAAACGTATAGTGTATAAGACAGACACACACACAGACATTGCCTTTTATTATATAGACTAGCCGCCTTTGGCGACCAGCCTGTTCGCTACCCTTGAAAATTCTGACCGTGGCAAACTCGTTGGCGCGACCTACCAGAAAGGTGTAAGGTAACTGCTTGGAAGGCCAGGAAGTGCCACACAATTTAGACCGGAACCCAATGGGGGAGGCATCCAAAGAGACCGTACCCTCCTTCCCCTACCACAAACCTCTCGGAAGGACTTGCAGTCCCACACGTTTAACGTGATCGTACTCCGCGTGAACACGGCTGCAGTTTTGGCAATGGCGGGAATCGAACCCGGGCCTACCGAGTGAAATTCCCGCGCGCTAACCACTGGGCTACCGTGCCATCCGCGACAATCTCCATAACTTTATTTTTATTCGGCAATTTTGGGAATCGAACCCGGGCCTACCAAGTGCAAATCCCGCGCACTAACCACTGGGGTACTTCACCCTCCACGATATTCTTCATAACTTTCTTTTTATTCACCCAATTTAGACCGGAACCAAGTGGGAGAAGCATCCACAGGGACCGTACCCTTCTTCCCCTACCACCAACCTCTCGGAAGGACTTACAGGCCCACATGTTTAACGTGATCGTACTCCGCGTAAACACGGCGGCAATTTTGGGAATCGAACCCGGGCCTACCGAGTGCAATTTCCGCGCGCTAACCATTGGGCTAATTTGCCCTACGCGACAATCTCTATAACTTTCTTTTTATTCATCCAATTTAGACCGTACCCTCCTTCCCCTACCACCAACTTCTCGGAAGGACTCACGGACCCACATGTTTAACGTGATCGTACTCCGCGTAAACACGGCGGCAATTTTGGGAATCGAACCCGGGCCTACTGAGTGCAATTCCCGCGCGCTAACCACTGGGCTTCTTCGCCCCCAGCGACTATCTCCATAACATTCTTTTTATTTACCCAATTTAGAACGGAACCCAGTGGGAGAGGCATCCACAGGGACCGTACCCTCCTTCCCCTACCACCAACCTCTCGGAAGGACTTCCGGACCCACATGTTTATCGTGATCGTACTCCGCGTGAACACGGCGGCAGTTTTGGAAGTGGCGGGAATCGAACCCGGGCCTACCGAGTGCAATTCCTGAGCGCTAACCACTGGGCTGCCTCGCCCTCCGCAACTTTCTTTATATTCACCCAATTTAGACGGGAACCCTGTGAGGGAGGCATCCACAGGGACCGTACCCTCCTTCCCCTACCACCAACCTCTCGGAAGGACTTCCGGACCCACATGTTTATCGTGATCGTACTCCGCGTGAACACGGCGGCAGTTTTGGAAGTGGCGGGAATCGAACCCGGGCCTGCCGAGTGCAATTCCTGAGCGCTAACCACTGGGCTGCCTCGCCCTCCGCAACTTTCTTTATATTCACCCAATTTAGACAGGGAACCCTGTGAGGGAGGCATCCACAGGGACCGTACCCTCCTTCCCTACCACCAACCTCTCGGAAGAACTTCCGGACCCACATGTTTATCGTGATCGTACTCCGCGTGAACACGGCGGCAGTTTTGGAAGTGGCGGGAATCGAACCCGGGCCTACCGAGTGCAATTCCTGAGCGCTAACCACTGGGCTGCCTCGCCCTCCGCAACTTTCTTTATATTCACCCAATTTAGACGGGAACCCTGTGAAGGAGGCATCCACAGGGACCGTACCCTCCTTCCCCTACCACCAACCTCTCGGAAGGACTTACGGGCCCACATGTTTAACGTGATCGTATTCCGCGTGAACACTTCGGCAGTTTTGGCAGTGGCAGGAATCGTACCCGGGCCTACCGCTAACTTCCCGCGCGCTAATTTACAATTTAAAATGACCATATGCTCTCTAAGCTCTTAATTCCATCATCCTCATTCCATTGTTCCATCATTTAAAATATCCATAAAATTTAAATATCCATCGTTCCATCATTTAAAATATCCATAAAATTAAAATATCCATCGTTCCATCATTTAAAATATCCATAAAATTAAAATATCCATTTAAAAAATCCATATCGTTCCATCATTTAAAATATAAATATAATAATTTCTACAGTGCATATGTTAAGCTCTTATTTCATTTAAAATCGGAAGCGCGGGAAACGGAAAGTAAAAACTAATTCGGTTTCTTATTGTCCCACCCATCGCTATGCATATACAGAACCGTGACGTCACCTCCACCTTGACGTCCCCACCCACCACCTTCCCTGCTTCAGCGGGGGAGAAACGAACGGAACGCCGAGAAATTTAAAATCATGACGTCTTTAAAATTGCGATCCTGAAGGCAATTTTCATTATTTCTGGACCAGATTAGACTTGTAAGAATGCCAGATATTTCAGCTTTCTAAAAATGTAAATTATTAGTCGAAATTATGAGTACTTTTTACTATGCGAGAATTTAAAAACCAAAAATCGTTTTTTTGAGCCAAAAGTGACTTTTGTTTTAAAATCTTTAAAAATATTAGAAATCGAAATGGAGATTTGAAATTGATATATTTTTACTCGCAATTGTCTGCTCTTTCCGATGGTGTGAGTTGTTTTTTTCTACGACGTCTGGATCGTGGAGCAAAAAGGGGCAAAAAAAGGTCGAAATCGCATAAAACATTAAATAAATAAAAAAATAATTAGAATTTTGAAAATCGGTTTTCACGTGTCCCCTTCCCTCCCCCCCAGGTCTCCGATTGCCAAATTTCGTAGCTCTCCGACGCGCGGTCGCGAAACGTATAGTGTATAAGACAGACACACACACAGACATTGCCTTTTATTATATAGACTAGCCGCCTTTGGCGACCAGCCTGTTCGCTACCCTTGAAAATTCTGACCATGGCAAACTCGTTGGCGCGACCTACCAGAAAGGTGTAAGGTAACTGCTTGGAAGGCCAGGAAGTGCCACACAATTTAGACCGGAACCCAATGGGGGAGGCATCCAAAGAGACCGTACCCTCCTTCCCCTACCACAAACCTCTCGGAAGGACTTGCAGTCCCACACGTTTAACGTGATCGTACTCCGCGTGAACACGGCTGCAGTTTTGGCAATGGCGGGAATCGAACCCGGGCCTACCGAGTGAAATTCCCGCGCGCTAACCACTGGGCTACCGTGCCATCCGCGACAATCTCCATAACTTTATTTTTATTCGGCAATTTTGGGAATCGAACCCGGGCCTACCAAGTGCAAATCCCACGCACTAACCACTGGGGTACTTCACCCTCCGCGATATTCTTCATAACTTTCTTTTTATTCACCCAATTTAGACCGGAACCAAGTGGGAGAAGCATCCCCAGGGACCGTACCCTTCTTCCCCTACCACCAACCTCTCGGAAGGACTTACAGACCCACATGTTTAACGTGATCGTACTCCGCGTAAACACGGCGGCAATTTTGGGAATCGAACCCGGGCCTACCGAGTGCAATTTCCGCGCGCTAACCACTGGGCTACTTCGCCCTCCGCGACAATCTCCATAACTTTCTTTTTATTCACCCAATTTAGACCGTACCCTCCTTCCCCTACCACCAACCTCTCGGAAGGACTCACGAACCCACATGTTTAACGTGATCGTACTCTGCGTGAACGTGGCGTAAGTTTTGGCAGTGGCGGGAATCGAACCCGGGCCTACTGAGTGCAATTCCCGCGCGCTAACCACTGGGCTGCCACGCCCTCCGCGACAATCTCCATAACTTTCTACATATTCACCCAATTTAGACGGGAACCCAGTGGGGGAGGCATCCACAGGGGCCGTATCCTCCTTCCCCTACCACCAACCTCTCGGAAGGACTTACAGGCCCACATGTTTAACGTGATCGTACTCCGCGTAAACACGGCGGCAATTTTGGGAATCGAACCCGGGCCTACCGAGTGCAATTTCCGCGCGCTAACTATTGGGCTAATTTGCCCTACGCGACAATCTCTATAACTTTCTTTTTATTCATCCAATTTAGACCGTACCCTCCTTCCCCTACCACCAACTTCTCGGAAGGACTCACGGACCCACATGTTTAACGTGATCGTACTCCGCGTAAACACGGCGGCAATTTTGGGAATCGAACCCGGGCCTACTGAGTGCAATTCCCGCGCGCTAACCACTGGGCTTCTTCGCCCCCAGCGACTATCTCCATAACATTCTTTTTATTTACCCAATTTAGAACGGAACCCAGTGGGAGAGGCATCCACAGGGACCGTACCCTCCTTCCCCTACCACCAACCTCTCGGAAGGACTTCCGGACCCACATGTTTATCGTGATCGTACTCCGCGTGAACACGGCGGCAGTTTTGGAAGTGGCGGGAATCGAACCCGGGCCTACCGAGTGCAATTCCTGAGCGCTAACCACTGGGCTGCCTCGCCCTCCGCAACTTTCTTTATATTCACCCAATTTAGACGGGAACCCTGTGAGGGAGGCATCCACAGGGACCGTACCCTCCTTCCCCTACCACCAACCTCTCGGAAGGACTTCCGGACCCACATGTTTATCGTGATCGTACTCCGCGTGAACACGGCGGCAGTTTTGGAAGTGGCGGGAATCGAACCCGGGCCTGCCGAGTGCAATTCCTGAGCGCTAACCACTGGGCTGCCTCGCCCTCCGCAACTTTCTTTATATTCACCCAATTTAGACAGGGAACCCTGTGAGGGAGGCATCCACAGGGACCGTACCCTCCCTCCCTACCACCAACCTCTCGGAAGAACTTCCGGACCCACATGTTTATCGTGATCGTACTCCGCGTGAACACGGCGGCAGTTTTGGAAGTGGCGGGAATCGAACCCGGGCCTACCGAGTGCAATTCCTGAGCGCTAACCACTGGGCTGCCTCGCCCTCCGCAACTTTCTTTATATTCACCCAATTTAGACGGGAACCCTGTGAAGGAGGCATCCACAGGGACCGTACCCTCCTTCCCCTACCACCAACCTCTCGGAAGGACTTACGGGCCCACATGTTTAACGTGATCGTATTCCGCGTGAACACTTCGGCAGTTTTGGCAGTGGCAGGAATCGTACCCGGGCCTACCGCTAACTTCCCGCGCGCTAATTTACAATTTAAAATGACCATATGCTCTCTAAGCTCTTAATTCCATCATCCTCATTCCATTGTTCCATCATTTAAAATATCCATAAAATTTAAATATCCATCGTTCCATCATTTAAAATATCCATAAAATTAAAATATCCATCGTTCCATCATTTAAAATATCCATAAAATTAAAATATCCATTTAAAAAATCCATATCGTTCCATCATTTAAAATATAAATATAATAATTTCTACAGTGCATATGTTAAGCTCTTATTTCATTTAAAATCGGAAGCGCGGGAAACGGAAAGTAAAAACTAATTCGGTTTCTTATTGTCCCACCCATCGCTATGCATATACAGAACCGTGACGTCACCTCCACCTTGACGTCCCCACCCACCACCTTCCCTGCTTCAGCGGGGGAGAAACGAACGGAACGCCGAGAAATTTAAAATCATGACGTCTTTAAAATTGCGATCCTGAAGGCAATTTTCATTATTTCTGGACCAGATTAGACTTGTAAGAATGCCAGATATTTCAGCTTTCTAAAAATGTAAATTATTAGTCGAAATTATGAGTACTTTTTACTATGCGAGAATTTAAAAACCAAAAATCGTTTTTTTGAGCCAAAAGTGACTTTTGTTTTAAAATCTTTAAAAATATTAGAAATCGAAATGGAGATTTGAAATTGATATATTTTTACTCGCAATTGTCTGCTCTTTCCGATGGTGTGAGTTGTTTTTTTCTACGACGTCTGGATCGTGGAGCAAAAAGGGGCAAAAAAAGGTCGAAATCGCATAAAACATTAAATAAATAAAAAAATAATTAGAATTTTGAAAATCGGTTTTCACGTGTCCCCTTCCCTCCCCCCCAGGTCTCCGATTGCCAAATTTCGTAGCTCTCCGACGCGCGGTCGCGAAACGTATAGTGTATAAGACAGACACACACACAGACATTGCCTTTTATTATATAGACTAGCCGCCTTTGGCGACCAGCCTGTTCGCTACCCTTGAAAATTCTGACCGTGGCAAACTCGTTGGCGCGACCTACCAGAAAGGTGTAAGGTAACTGCTTGGAAGGCCAGGAAGTGCCACACAATTTAGACCGGAACCCAATGGGGGAGGCATCCAAAGAGACCGTACCCTCCTTCCCCTACCACAAACCTCTCGGAAGGACTTGCAGTCCCACACGTTTAACGTGATCGTACTCCGCGTGAACACGGCTGCAGTTTTGGCAATGGCGGGAATCGAACCCGGGCCTACCGAGTGAAATTCCCGCGCGCTAACCACTGGGCTACCGTGCCATCCGCGACAATCTCCATAACTTTATTTTTATTCGGCAATTTTGGGAATCGAACCCGGGCCTACCAAGTGCAAATCCCGCGCACTAACCACTGGGGTACTTCACCCTCCGCGATATTCTTCATAACTTTCTTTTTATTCACCCAATTTAGACCGGAACCAAGTGGGAGAAGCATCCCCAGGGACCGTACCCTTCTTCCCCTACCACCAACCTCTCGGAAGGACTTACAGACCCACATGTTTAACGTGATCGTACTCCGCGTAAACACGGCGGCAATTTTGGGAATCGAACCCGGGCCTACCGAGTGCAATTTCCGCGCGCTAACCATTGGGCTACTTTGCCCTACGCGACAATCTCCATAACTTTCTTTTTATTCATCCAATTTAGACCGTAACCTCCTTCCCCTACCACCAACTTCTCGGAAGGACTCACGGAACCACATGTTTAACGTGCTCGTACTCCGCGTAAACACGGCGGCAATTTTGGGAATCGAACCCGGGCCTGGTAACTGGTTGGACGGCCAGGATGTGCCACCCAATTTAGACCGGAACCCAGTGGGGGAGGCATCCACAGGGAACGTACCCTCCTTCCCCTACCACCAACCTCTCGGAAAAACATACGGACCCATATGTTTAACGTGATCGTACCCCATGTCAGTGGCGGAAATCGAACCCGGGCCTACCGCGTGCAATTCCCGCGCGCTAACCACTGGGCTACTTCGCCCTCCGCGACAATCTCCATAACTTTCTTTTTATTCACCCAATTTAGACCGTACCCTCCTTCCCCTACCACCAACCTCTCGGAAGGACTCACGAACCCACATGTTTAACGTGATCGTACTCTGCGTGAACGTGGCGTAAGTTTTGGCAGTGGCGGGAATCGAACCCGGGCCTACTGAGTGCAATTCCCGCGCGCTAACCACTGGGCTGCCACGCCCTCCGCGACAATCTCCATAACTTTCTACATATTCACCCAATTTAGACGGGAACCCAGTGGGGGAGGCATCCACAGGGGCCGTATCCTCCTTCCCCTACCACCAACCTCTCGGAAGGACTTACGGACCCACATATTTAACGTGATCGTATTCCACGTAAACACGGCGGCAGTTTTGGCAGTGGCGGGAATCGAACCCGGGCCTACCGCTAACTTCCCGCGCGCTCATTTGCAATTTAAAATGACCATATGCTTAATTCCATCATCCTCATTCCATTGTTTCATTGTTCCATCATTTAAAATATCCATAAAATTAAAATATCCATTTAAAATATCCAAAAGTTAAAATATACATTTAAAAAATCCAGATCGTCCCATCATTTAAAATATAAATATAATAATTTATATAGAGCAAAGGAGCTCTATTCAGAACCGTGACGTCACCTCCACCTTGACGTCCCCACCCACCACCTTCCCTGCTTCAGCGGGGGAGAAACGAAGCGGCACGCCGAGCGGAACGCCGAGAAATTTAAAATCATGACGTCTTTAAAATTGCGATCCTGAAGGCAATTTTCATTATTTCTGGACCAGATTAGACTTGTAAGAATGCCAGATATTTCTGCTTTCTAAAAATGTAAATTATTAGTCGAAATTATGAGTACTTTTTACTATGCGAGAATTTAAAAACCAAAAATCGTTTTTTTGAGCCAAAAGTGACTTTTGTTTTAAAATCTTTAAAAAATATTAGAAATCGAAATGGAGATTTGAAATTGATATATTTTTACTCGCAATTGTCTGCTCTTTCCGATGGTGTGAGTTGTTTTTTTCTACGACGTCTGGATCGTGGAGAAAAAAGGGCAAAAAAAGGTCGAAATCGCATAAAACATTAAATAAATAAAAAAATAATTAGAATTTTGAAAATCGGTTTTCACGTGTCCCCTTCCCTCCCCCCCAGGTCTCCGATTGCCAAATTTCGTAGCTCTCCGACGCGCGGTCGCGAAACGTATAGTGTATAAGACAGACAGACAGACGCACAGACACACAGACATTGCCTTTTATTATATAGATAAAGAACAAATGAAATATATAATAAAAAAGTATTAACTGAACCAATATCTAAACCAGAGGTCGCCAAAGTGGTCTATATAGACCCCCAGGGGTCTATTTAACAAAAGCGGGGGTCGATCTGAGCCAGGGGGTCGATTGGGGGTCGAAGAAAAAACAGTTCTTAATACGAAAATCACACATACGTAATCGCGATGATCGTAAAATTTGTGAATTTTTTTATAATTGACTTAATATCAGTTTCTTTATAGAACATAAATTAATAAATATTAAGGTTTTTTAAATTATATAGGGGTCGATGATCAAAAAAGTTTGGTTTTTTAAATTATATAGGGGTCGATGATCAAAAAAGTTTGGCGACCCCTGATCTAAACAAATGTTAAGATGTTGTTGTTGAGACCCAGACAGTCCGACCTACCAGAAAGGTGTAAGGTAACTGAAATGTTAAGATGTGATGTTTCTACTCAAAAGTAATTTAGATAAAAAGAAAAAGAGGAAAATGTTGCAAACAAACACAAAACAAACCTTTGGATGACATCCATTCCAATGTTACTTCAATGGAATGATCTTGAAAATGAAAATTCTTCACAGTTACATTAAAAGGTGAACCCATGAGTGATTGTATATCTTTAAAAGAATAATATCAATCAGTATTAAATTCACAATAAATATAAACAAATTATGATATGCTAGGAATAACAAATATAAAACATATTAAGAGTAGCAACTTGTTCCTCAATAAAAAAATATATCTATGTAAAAAAAAGTACATACATACAAAATGTCAAATTTTTAAAATGCTATGTATACAAAATTTGATTTTGTTAACAGTTGTTAGAAAAACTATTAAAAAGAGTATTTTCTTTTTCTAAATAATTGCTCATGACAGCTGAAAAAAAATAATTTAAATAACTTTAATATATTTTCAGAGTTCACACCCGTTTTAAGTCATCAAAATCAAGTACTTTTAAACATCATAAATTACAAAATACAACATCTGAGGTTAATATTAAATATGAGGCATAAAGACATTACTAGTTTATCACTTTGAGCAATGGGAAAATTTCTATCATTTAAAAAAAATGTGATCTTACTTGTCTAGCATTGCATGCAAACTGCAGTTATATATCTACTTAAATTCTATCATTTGATTGTACTTTTGCACAATTTTTTTTTTTTTTTCAAATAAAGTGGACATTATAAAAATTAAGAACATAAAAGAAAAATTAAACACTTGATGATGTAACTAATTAAAGTACTTTTACAGGTGCTTAATTTTTAAACTAAATGTAAGGACCTTTAAGGTACATACAAACCCTGATTGTTTCATATGAGAAAAATAATTTGCTTAACAATATGTATATTACATTTTATAAAATTTTTAAACAAATTAATTTTAAAACTGCTCAATACCAAGATCAGTACATATCAACATTTAAAATTAGAGCATGATTTTATAATATAAAATTACATATCTGAATTTTTATATAAAACATAATCCACTTTTATTATCTTTTATTTAAAGCATATATTCAGCAAATTCAAGGATTTCTGAATAATCGATCGTATTCAAAATCAATACCATACCAGTATTTAAATTCCAAAAATGGTATTAAATTTCATTCAAATTGCTCTATTTGCTTCAGAGATATTGTATCTACAAACTTGCCCGGACACAAATGTAATTCAAAAATCGGCAGAGGCTCCAGGATAATGAAGCTGAAATGGTTTTCCATGAAAAAAATTTTTTTGTGAGTGGTTTGTCTTTTATAAACATCTTCGAAACAGTTCAAAATACTCAAATATTAGAATTTTAACCACCTTTACAAAATAGTTCATATTAAAATATCAAAATTATAATCTCTATTTTGAAAACTGAGACTCTGATCTTAAATTCAAATATTAATGGGACTTCCAATGAGCTACAAATTGCTTCTTATAGTTCATAGCTAGCAATTTCAGTTTTCAAGATATAAGCATTATAAACTTGAAAATGAAAATTTCTTTATCTGCTTTAACTTGAATATATTATTTAGCTGTAAGATACAAAATTTTAATACATTTCTCCTGACCATCCAATTACTACTCAAATCTTCGGGTGAGTCAAACAGCTTGGATGATTAAGTGTAATCTTCTTCAACTTGACGATTCGTCAAAAAAAATGAAAAATAAATAAATAATAGCTTTGTAAAAACAAATTATTAATCTGAAAACTGGATTTCCTTTTGCATTTTTTTGTAACTTATCGCAAGGTGAGGAGCGGAAGTGACCGTTGTAAAAGGTGAGAAAGGTGACAAATTTTCTCAAAAAGGTAACTAAAAGATGATTAAAAGATAGAACTCTTGCCAATAGAATGAAACAACAAATATGGTCACAAAATCTTTTTAATTTTTATTTTATACTCCCCTACCAAAAAAGGTCAAGTAAGATCATAATAGATTTCTTTATTATGATCCTGGATGGGGTATAGCCATATAAATATTATACAAAAAGTTTAGATATAAGGTTTATCAAATTTATAGAAACAAAATCTACACAAAATTATTCTGAAAATCTAATGATGTAATAATAGATTTCTTTATTACGATCCTGGATGGGGTATAGCCATATAAATATTATACAAAAAGTTTAGATATAAGGTTTATCAAATTCATAAAAACAAAAAATCTACACAAAATTATTCTGAAAATCTAATGATGTTATTCTCTTCAATGTTTCAGAAAAACAATTCTAAAGAAAAAAAAACTGTCTAGCCTATTGTTTTTTAGGTATTTTGACAACAAAAAAAAAACTGTAATCATATTTGATTTTCGTTTCTCAAGATCCCTTTGAATGCTTCAAGCCTCCTTTTCTTCCACCTTTTTCTCAGCTTGCATACTTTTTACACCCTCGAGCAGCCAATTTTGCTACCTTTAAATCATTTTTTTCAAGTGCTTTTTTCAGTTTAGCTGAAGCTTCAGAGAAGAGTTCTTCTCTAGCCTCCTTAGTTTGTAGGTGTTCTTTTTTCTTGTCATTCAGTGCTGTAGTCTCACATTCGATTGACTTTTTTATCTTTTTCATATCTTCTTCATAATCCTTTCTGCTTCTTCTTGTTTTTCTTCTAATCCAATTTTCTTTTTTCTCTTACAATCTTCCATAAAGGTAGTGTACTTTGAATGTGTTGCCAATACTTAAGTTTAGGATCAATGGGTACAAAAGAAAATGGGGATATTGTTTCAAGGCATCCCTCACTATTAATATACTATTTAAAAATCTTTCTGTCATTGCTGACTTATATTCTCCTAATGTATGCTTAGAAATGGAAAATCTTCTCTCTATGTCAGCATTTCCATGCGACAAAGTAAGAGCAGTCTTTATAACTTTTGAAACATTTGGAAACTTAATATCTTTTGATAATGAGTTCCTTTTTGAGATGTGTTGTTGCCAGTAATCATCAATAGTTTGTTTTCAAATGCTGTATTATCTTTTTCCAGTTGTAAAACTTTCCACTCATCAAATAAATAATCTAGTTGAATATGAAATGGCATAATTTTTGCAACTTTCGATATGTCTCTGAAGATTCTACCCTTTGTTCTTTCTTTTGGGTCCACTAGAACATCTAGAACTTTTTAGTGATCCATTTGATAAGCAAGTCTTTTCCATTGCATGCTTACAAGCAGTAATGAATGATTTCGAGCTTCTTTCAGAAACAACAACTTATAATTTTCTTTCAGTTTAGAAAGTTCATCTGTGACCTCCTCATTAATGACAAGTTCTTCAAGAGGAAGTATATTACTAATGGTGAAGAGTTCATCAAGATCAACTTTAGAAAAATCAGTGATTTTTCTAATGACAGGAGTCTTCACACAACACCAGCTATGAAGGTCTGAAGAACATTCTCTATTTTTTCATGCATTTTGAGGATCATTGATGCTTAACAATGAAAACGTGTGAACTTTATGAATAGTTCTGCTGGTGAAATAATGAAATGAATTTCAGCTTTTATCGAAGGTTTCTTTAAAGCACTTACAACAGCCTTGTAGGAGTTGGATTGAAGAATAGCCTATATATATAGCAGAAGATATACTTACAATAATAATCATTCATCTTCAAGCCTCTTCTTCTGAAACTATTGTCAAATTCCAACTACAAAAGTGTGATCATATGCGACACCAAACAAATAAAAATTATGTACAAATATAGGTAAAATGTACATTTTCGCCCAATATAGTCAAAAGAGGTTGAAAAAGGTGATAAAAACTGAAAAAGGTGACAAAAAGTGACCAATTTAAAAAAAAGGTGACTAAAGGTGAGAAAGGTGACTCACTCCTCACCCTGCTTATTGTTTATATCTATCATTTACGGTTTAGAAGGTATTTTAAGTGTAAGTAAGCAAAGTGAGGCAAAAGCTCATTTGGACAAAAACTGTTTTGTTTTTCAAAAAAAAGGTTCAACATATTAAAATTATTTTTATATATTCATAAATAGAAAATTATTTCTAACAAAACATCCCAAACTTGATATTCTTGAAGCTTTAATTTAATACAGGTTTATTTTAAGACTGAATTTTGTGAATACATAAAAGTCTTCTAGATAAATGCCTGTGATATATCAAATAGAAGAAAAAGTAAGCCCTGTAAAAAATTGCAGATTAAATACACTCATATAAATACTTTTGCAATGTAATTAAAAGTACATGGACATAAAATATTCAAATTCTATTTTAATATTTAATCTGATAGAAAATCATACCAGAAATATATGTCCAGTCTGATATGAGGGATGGCAAAATCAAGTTCGGCGTTATAAATGGTGTTATGCGAAATTGATAATCAGATTTAGTATTCAAGTAGTTAACAACAGCCATAGTTTTATCCGTCTGAAATTTAAAACAGAAAATCAGAACATAGATGATTAGTGGGTGAAGCATAAAACAGTTTGAAAGTTATTTAAAGAAGCATCTACCATGCCAACAAAGCTCCAGTCATTTAATGATGAATTACGCGATTCAACTAAGAAAACAGATGAAACAACAGCATTCTTGTGAAGCCATGTCAACATAACTCGTCCAAAAACTTCCTTGTTCTTGTATACCAAATCTTGGCAGGAAATAACTGGTGTTGCAATACTGAAACTATCAAGCACTAGAAAGAATAAGAACAAAATGAAGTAAGCAAGAATTGCATTTGTTACATTATATGCCATTAAGCCCATCATAATGACAGATGTATAAAATTATGATCATAAAATTCACTTAGCATATAAAAGAACATCTACTCATTCTCTTAAATAAAATGCCTACTTATTGAATTTTTTTTAATGAAATGAAGAAATTGAAATGGTGATTAAATAATTTCCCAAATACCTAAAAAATGTGCATTACATGAAATTATTTCATTGCAAACTATTTTTTTAAAAAAATAATGCATAGTACATGCTACATAGTATATTGCATACTAGGAAAGCTATGGGCTTAATATGCACAGTCAATTAATATTGGCCAGATGAAGTTTTGAACTAATGATTCCTGAACCCCTGTGGTGTTGTATTCTAACTAGACAGCCAAGAGTAGGCTACGAACTTTCTTAAAAGATACTTATCTTGGTAAGCAATTTATTTAAAGGGAAAAAATTTACACACACATATTCCATTTAGTCAGGCAATCTAAAAGTTAAAAGTAAAAACATCTCAATTTCACACTATTACCAATAACTTGAAGTGAAATACTGAGAATAGTGCAACAAAATATGCTATCTTGATACAGTTGGTAACCATTATAACACTGCTCATACAAACTGACACTATGCCAATTTTCTTTAATGATTCCAGCTAGTTACTATAATATCAGTATTAGAATACTCCTGTTCCAATTGCCAGATCATAAATGTCCTACTTAATATATCCATTGGTCATATGATTAATAATATAGTAACAGAATCACTTTTGAATATAAATTAAAAAAAAAAATTTATTCAAATGCGATAAAACATTAATATAATTTGAATTTTAAGAATCTATTGATTCATACTCAAACCATTGGTTTTACAGCAAGATTTTAGTTTCTAAATTATAAATAATTAGTGTTTAACACATGGGCAATATAACTTAGTGGAGGCTCATTTTTTCAAGTTCACTTTGTATGAGTTATCCTTGCATGAAGTTATCAAGGTAACTTTGCATAAAGTGTAAACATTTTCTATGAACAAACCTTACCCTTTATTTTCTCATGCTATCACTAATTAACTGTTTTTCTATTCTAATATTATTTCAGATATAAATTGCAATGAAATCTGAACTACAAAATAATACTATTGTAAAGTAATCACATTTGCCCTCACTATTTTGAACTTTCAAATAAAAAAGTTTTCAAGCTGAAAATTTCATATATAATTTCTATTTTTAAGAGTGATTTAAATTCTTTTTGCTTAACACACACACACTATCCAGAAACCTAGACTAATATCAAGTAGATAATGGCTTTTGCACTTCATGCACTTTTTAGCTAGAAATGCATGAAAATGTTTTTTAAAAACTAAAATTTCTTTTCACAAAATTTTAAAAGCTAACACAGTCTAAACCCTGTTTGGAAGTATAAGTGAAACAAATACATTAAAACTTTGGATCGATTGAACATTTTTAGCAGCTACACACTACTAAAATTGATAAAAAGTGACTTCGGAAAATTATCAAATGAAGAAAAAATTATAGCACAAGTCAAATGTATATAGTGTTCCTGCTAGGTATTTTTAAAGTACACGCTATCTGTTTTTTTAAAACTAAAAAATGAACCCTGCTCTTTTTTAAAGCTGAAAAGTGCTCCTTGTCCATTTTTAAAACTGAAAAAACAACCCTGCCCTTTTTTCCAGCTGCTGTTTTTTTTTTTTTTTTAAATATGAAGTAGTAAGTTTCCTTTGCAGAAGAAAAGGTGAATCTCTAAAAATCTTGAAAGTGAATGACAAAATGCAGACTGATAGGTCTGCATTATTAAGTGCCTTTTTAAATTGGAAACACATGCCCTTTTTTAAAAGAACCCTGTTCCTTTTTTAATCTAAAGTAAACGTTATGTATACACATATCAATAAATTATTTCAGTGTTTGAATAGCTTCATATTTTAATGCACCTTACTGTGGTGTGTATAAGATAATGTATAAAATTTAATATAATTATTGATTTAATATTGTTTTGTATATGCATACTGTGATCAATTCATTTTAATTTGATGCTATAAATATATTACCTTTTTCCGTTAAGAAAATAAATAAAATTGCCAAAATAATAGCTTGTATTTTCCTAATTTTCTACCAAATATTGCAAAACTAACATCACATTATTGATGTTTAAGTTTTCAAAAGAAATTTTGCTTATTATATCTAATCCAGGGGTGAAGTGTTAGAGGAGACCAGGTAGACAATGTCTACCCAAATTTTAATTATATATTATTTGAAACAAATGTATACAAATGTATCAATCACAGGAGATATATATCTCTATAGATATATCCCCATCAGATGTTCCATTGGAAATGAAACTTAAATGGAGATACACACACACCTTTGATCCAGGCTACAATACTTATCTGATAGACATGTGGGCATGTGTCTATCTAAGCTGTGCTGTGACTGTAAAATTACTGTTTTCATTACACATATTTGTCATGTTTCAAATTTTTGAGGTCCTAACTAACCAGATTCCACTATTCATAGTGGCATGAAATTTGGCATGTTGTAGGCTTTTGTGGTATATCTTTGGGTGATTTTTTTGGTTTGAAACTTACCTGTCTGGTCCATCCTGAGCCTGCCCAAGGATGCACACATTTTGGGAGAATAGCTTGAGAACATATATTTTTTATAAATAAATTAAAATTAAAAGTATATCAAAATAACGCAATACTTACCACTTGATGAGTTCTGCATTTTTGATATCTGTTCTTGACACAAAAAACAGGTGTCTGCAGTCTACATCAAAGAAAATAAAAATAAAACTATTGAATAATGCATAAAAATCTAAGTAATTAAAATCAATCAACATAATAAAATATAAGCTATAAATTATGTGATTAATGAATAGGTGGGATTATCAAAGGATTTGAAGATATTTTATACAGTTTATATGTACATGCTTTTGGGACTTCTTGAGTCTTCATGGACTAAATTAATAAAAATGAAACACTGTTTACAATTGGATTTAGAACAGAATTGAAAAAACATTCATTTAAATACAAGTGTCTAATGTATATTATTTTTTATGTACTTAAATGAACCTTGTATATAGAGAAACTGGAAAAATAATCAGGGAATAAATATATAGAACCTAACATAGAATTTTGTCAAACTACCCTTCCCATGAAAGTCATTCTTTGAATATTGAGGGGGGGGGGGGGGGCATTAAATATTAAATTCCCCTCACTCCACTCTGATTCTCAAACACATTGAGGAGGTGATCGATGGAATTCTACTTGTTTCTTTTAGCAGAAAATTCCCAGAAGAGCTACTCTCTATATTTTTTATAATTTTCCATCACATTTTGGGAGGCAGATTGATGGAATTCCATGGTACTTAACGTTAAAAAGGAAGCAACAGTGAATAAAATTCTTGTTCTTACAGGTGTCTGGCTCATAGTACCTATGTTATCTAAGATATGAAAATTTTCACAAAAATACTATATTTTTCAAACAACATTTATAAACTTTAGTACTGATAATTTAAAAATAATGCTAAAATAACTAATGATTAATTTTGTTTCATAACTCAAAGTATTTTTTAAACATAGCATAATAAAATATAATTACCTCATATCTTGATGCACAAGTTAAGTTACAAGAAAAGAAATCAGAGAAATGTGATGCGTCAAAACAGCAATTAGGCAATGCTGAGCAAATAACTAAAAATGTGAAACTGGTTGCAATCAGGAAATGCATAGTCAAGATAAAATATTAACCTGGAAATAAAAAATTAAATACAACTAGATACTATTTTAGGGACATAAGAACTACAAGTAGACCTGAAAATAGGCACTTGCTACAAGTCGACTGAACAACCCAATTTAGCGATAACAGAAACCAACTAACCAGCCACCACACACCCCTCCCTTGCATTTAAATTAAAATTAAGTGAAGTATTAATAGTAAAATTTATTAAATTGGAACCTCTGATGTAGGTTACATAAATTAACAACTACAGGCTCCATTATACATAACACAATTACAATAACATAAATACATTTATATATAACACTAGAAAATGTCCCAAACATCGTCCAGGAGTTTATGCAAGGAGTACTATAAAATAACAAATTAAATTAATTTCATTAATATAAATAACAGTGAAAATTGCATGCAATTCGTGCACATCAGTGCAACATGTGTGGTGTTATAAAAATAAATTATACCTATATACAATTTTACTCAATAAATTAATTTACTCTACTATGATGTAAGAACATACAAATTTTCATCCCAAGCTCCTTTTCTTTCCTGTCTTACTTCCTTGACTGCTTCCCATTATGACTTATGTAGTATATTTAATATATTTTTACTATGCCATATATTCTAATGTGCAGAATAAATATGATAACAGGATAGCCAATTCAATATTAAGATTTCAGATTATTTTGAAAGCTTTTCAAAATTAAATTAATTTTTTCACTAGTTAGAATCTTTTATTTAACCATAGAACAGAAAAAATGAATTGAAAATTCTACATTGACAATAAGAATTTGACTTGTTTACATTAATTCTTTTGACATAAACAGCAATATCCATACATTTTATATTTGTTGTGTGAAAGCCCCAGGCCGTCCGACTCGTCCAGAGGACTTAAGAGTATCTATTTGGACGGCCGGGTATATTTGTTGTGTATAATTATTCACTGTTGGTTTTCTTAGTTCTTTTAATTTCATTCTAATAGGCATATTACACCTAATTAAAAGATAAATTAAACAACTTTTACAGAAATCATCTATGTAGTGAGAATATACCCATGTAGAAGAACTTAACAAAATAAATGTCTGAAAAGGGGTTCATCAAAGACATCAGCCTCAAAAGGGGTACACTAAGGGTGAAAATCTTGTATAATAACATTCATAATAAGGCTGTTACAAGTACATTAAAAGAATTTTGAAATTTAAAAAAATTAATCAGGGGGAAAGATAGAAAATCCGGTACATGAGGAAGACCTTCAATTCGTCTTACTGTAAAATTTTATATTACGCTTCCCAAATACTAGCAAAATCACATCAGTAAAAACAATGAATCAATTGAAATTTGAAACGTACAATATATACTTACAAAAAGCTTCGAGAAAATAAATCATCACATAACATCTAGAATTAACATAAAATTAATATTGTCGATATAATTATGTTTAAAAACTTGTTTAAATTTACAACCGCTATTAACAATATAAAATAAAACAGTTAAAAATTCAAGTTACAAATTGTAACATTGCACGTTAAAACTTGACTAGAGCTCCAGCAAAACATTCAGCAATCATTGCCAAAAAATTAGGGCATGCAGAAACATGTGTTTGATTGTAAACAGTGAAGTGAAAGTTCTTTTTTTTTTTTTTTTTCACAAAAGTACGTAACAAGCGCCTAGTCACCGCAATGAACTCCCGGGAAAATACACCACGTGATACCTACGTCAGGCGCGAATTTCAGCCTTGTGGCGGCAGATGAATGCTGAGAGCTCTATGTTTTCTTCATGCGGAAATTTACAGTTCAATTAGTCTATGCGCGATTTTGATATTGAAAACACACACACGCATGCATATGTACATTCTATTTAAATTTTATTGTATTATGAATAATTTTATTACTTTTTTCTATTATATTATTTATTTTCTATTTTTTTTTCCTATTTAAAGACTTTTCAAAGCTATGAAACTACTCGTATTACGAGTTACTTCTGCTTTTATTGGATAAGAGAGTGCCATAAAAATTCAACGATCAAAAACATAGTGTGGAAATTACAGGAGGGGTGACCTTGATTCAAAAAAGTAGGATTAAAGGCTGCTAAAAAAACTTTTTTCTGGGGTGGTCAAACTAAATAATGAGACGTAAAAAATTGACTAGCTTAAAGTTTGCATTTGTGAGTTTAAACGTTCAGGGAGGGTAAATGCCCCCTTGCGCTCCCCTATGAGCGCCCATGGCAAAGTGCAAATATAATTTTCCTAGGGGTGCAAATTATATGATGATACCTACAATAACGACTTGCTTGAAATCTACTTTTAATCTGGAATGTCCCATGGGAGAACAAGTGCACCCCGTGCCCTCTCCTATGGGCACCCATACAGTTTTTTTCATGGTGACAAACTGAAGGTTGATGCGTTTAATGTCGATTAAATAAGATTTATCATCTTGAACGTCTATGGGAGAGCAAGTGTCCCCTTTCCCCACCACTATGGACTCCTATGTAACATTTACCAGGATAAACTCAAATAAGGAATTCAATATCTACTAACTTGATACCTACATTTGTGACCTTGAATGTGCAAAGAAGGACAAATGTCGTATCGCGTTCCCATATGGGCGTCCATGTCAAGAGGCCAATGGAACTTATTGCAACGGGTGCAAACTCAAGGATGAGACGTCAACTAGCTTGATACCTAAGTTTGTAATTTTGAACTTTTATGGTGAGGTCAAGTGTCCCTTTGCGCTATCTAATGGGCGCCCATGGCAAAAACGTCTATAGAATTTAATCCTGCGTCGCAAACTTAAGGACGAGAGGTACAATACCAACTAGCTTGATAGCTACATTTGCGGATTTCCATATCCCCTATGGGCCCCGTGACAATGACGTTCATAGAACTTTTTCCAAGGAAGACATACTCCAAAATGAGACGTACGATAACTACTATCGTGATACCTACATTTATGACCTTGGATGTCCACAGGAAGGCAAGTGCCGCTTTGCGTTCCCCTATGGGCGCCCACAGCAAGCGGGCCCATAGAACTTTTACAGGCGGTAAATTGAAAGTCAGACATACGACATCGACTAGCCTGATACCTACATTTGTGAACTTGAACGTCCGCGGGATGGCAAGTTCCCCCTCACTCTTCCCTATGGGCGCCCATAGCAAGAGCGCTTATAGAGCTTACTCCAGCGGGGGCACATTCAAGAGCGACAATACCCAACTAGCTTGACACCCTATGGGCAACACCTTTTTTTCAACATCCCGTATGGGCGCCCATGGCAATGGCGTCAATAGAAATTTTTCCAAGGAGGGTATACTCAAGGATAAGTCGTACAATATCTACTGACTTGACACCTACATTTGTGACCTTGAATGTTCACCGGATCGCAAGTAGCTTCTTGCGCTCCCCTATGGGTACCCATGATGGTGATGGCACCAATAAAACTGTTACCAGCGGGGATAAACACAAGGATGTGACATACAGTATTGATTAGTTTAATACCTATATTTGAGTATTATTAATATTATTGTATTAATATTGATATATATCAGTCCCCTATGGGCGCCCATGGCATGTGTGCAATGTTTCGGCCTTTTATGTCACGGAGGCTTTTGGAGAGTCTTGAAATACCTATTTACCACCCCCAGGGGAAATCGAAACTCCGGCAACTTTAAGTTCTGTCCCGAGGTCAATAATATAAGAAGAGAGTCCTTGCAATGGGTTCCCATAAGGGAGGCCAAGGGGGGACTTATACGCTCCCCTTTACATTCAAGGTCTCAAATGTAGGTATAAAGGTAGTCGATATTGTACGTATAATTCTTGTGTTTGCCCCTTGACAAACTGCTATGGGCGCCCATGCTTATAGCATCGACAAGAGGGACAGAACATAACAGAGGTGGCTACTTCTATTTCTCTCCCAAGGGAAGAGAATATGTATGGGTTGCAAAAAAATTTTCCAAACCCTACAGAAGTCTCCTCCGCGACATAGAAACTAGCTGAAACTTTACACAAGTGCTATCATGCCGACCACGCAAATTGCTGCTGTCAGTCGAGTGATTTGGGTTTTCGACATGTACTATCATGGGCACCCATAGAGGAGGTCAAGGGTGCAGTTACTCTCCCTGGACATTCAAGATCACAAATGTAGTTATCAAGCTAGTTGATATTGTATGTCTCATCCCTGGGTTTGTAACCCCCGGATAAGTTGAAGTTGCATGGCCTCATAGAGCCTCCTCTGAACTTTCAAGGTCACAAATCTAGGTCTTAAGCTAGTCAATATCGTAAGCTAGTCAAACTCATCCTTGATTTTGTCACCGCTAGAATTAGTTCCATGGGTGTCCTTGCCATGGGCGCCCATAATGGATCACAAAGAGAAACTTGCCCTCCCGTGGACATTTAAAGTTACAAATGTATCTCTCAAGCTAGTTGATATTGAAAGCCTCATCCTGAGTTTGTCGCCGCTGGAATTAGTTCTCTGGGGGTGTGTGCCATGGGCTCCCATAAGGGAACGCAAGGGGAAACTTGTCCTTCCATGGACGTTTCTGGTTACAAATGTAGGTTACAAGCTAGTCAATATTGAACGCCTCATCCTTGAACTTCCCTCCAGGAAAATGTTGCATGGACGCTCCTAGTGAAAGGAAAGGAGGACATTTTCCCTTCCATAGACGTTGAAGGTTAGATATGCAAGTCTCAATCTAGTCGATATTGAAAGCCTCATCCTTGAAATTGCCGCGGATGGAATTAGTTATGTGGGTGTCCTTGCCATGGGCGTCCATAAGAGAACGCAAGGGAAAACTTGCCCTACTGTGGACGTTTAAGATAACAAATGTAGATTCAAACAAGTCGATATGGAACGCCTCATCCTTGAGTTTGTCGCATCTGGAATTAATTCTATCGGTTTCCTTTCCATAGGCTCCCATAATAGAACACACGGGAAACTTGCCCTCCCATGAACGTTTAAGGTTACAAATGTAGTGTACAAGCTAGTAGATATTGAACTTCTCATCCTTGAGTTTACCCTCCCGGAAAATGTTACATGGGCGTCCATAGTGGAGGGCAAGACACTTGCCCTCCCATAGAAGTTAATTAATTTAATTCTAATTTAAAAGATAATGCATTTTACACGTGACTAAATTGCTTAATTGAAAATGATATATCCATATTAAAAGAGAAAAAAAATTTGCAAGACTTGAGCTGTTCTTACGACTTGGGCATGAAAAAAAAAATAAACAACATAATAAAGTTCATTTGTAACTTTTACAATACAAGCAGGAGTAACTCCTAATACTAGTAATTTGATAGCCTTGAAAAGACTTTAAATGGGAGAAGAAAAAAAGAAAATAAATAATATAATAGAAAAAAGTAATAAAAAATATCAATATCAATTATTTTAAAATATTTAAATATCAATATTTTCAGTATCAAAATCGAACAAATAGACGAATTGAGCTATAAATTTCCACATGAAGAAACCAAAGAACTCTTATCATTCACCTGCGGTCACATATCTACGTGACGTTACACAAAAAGACAAAAAGAAACAAAAAAAACAAGAAAGATCAATTATGCTTAAAGCATTGATTATGAAACACTTTCCAACTTCAATGCAATTTTATTTAAACATCTCTAAAATGCAATACATTCCTAAGTAATATTTTAAAACTTATCACAATACTACATTAATTTATTATATTTGAAAACTTAAACCTTCATCGAAAAAAATAAACTTTATTCAAATGGCGGCATTGAAATATAAATTGCCTGGTTTAAACATCTCTAAAATGCGATACATTCCTCGGTAAAATATTTAAAATCATCATAATACTACAATAATTTATTATATTTGAAAACTTCATCGAGAACAACTGACATTCATTCAAATTACGTCATAGAAAAAATAACACGCCTGGCTCTCCCTATAAAAGTAGCATTTCATTCATAACATTTTACCATTCATTTCATTCATCACAGTACTAAAATAATTTATTTTATTTAAAAATTTAAGACCATGAAGCTACAAGTAATTAAACTCTATGCTAAAAACTTCATGGAAAAAAATCGTCCTTCTCTCTGTAAAATCAATGACTATTTCATTCATATCAGCTATGCAGACTCTATGAGCTAAATACTTTTGCGTTAAAGAAATACAGCAATTCTTATATAACTCATCCTACATATTTTGCTGTTTGCATTTTACATAAGTGAAAATTTGGCTTCGTTGAAGAAATAATCAAACTTGTATGATCATTTAAACTAAAATATATTGTCATTGCGGTGCTTCAGTATGTAGATGCACAGAATTTAAGCAAAAATAAAGCGGTTTTAGGACGAATACAACACTCAATATTAATTAAAAAGAACTTTAAAAATCACGATTTTGAGACAAGTTGGATGCCATATTTTATTTTGAAGTGGGTCACGTGATCTTGTCGTATCCTGGTCACGTGATCCCTTCATATAAGAGGTGTAATTATTATTTTAATTTTTATTTTAAAAACTACTGAATATATTTTGCTAAATTTTTTTTTATGTATTTCATGAAATAATTTGAATATTACCTAAAATTTTCGAAGCAATTTGTGAATTTTAAATCCGCTTAAAAAATGTTTGAAAAATAAGGTCCCATAGGGTTCAATGTATTTCATTTTTTCAACCCGGGTTCAATCCAAAACAAATTGGGTGATATTATTCATTTATATTCCCATAGGTCCCACAGACCGTCTGAACAACATACTAAAATTTTATTTTGATTAAGTCAATTTTACGGCAGTTATCGTGCTAACGGACAGACAGACAGACTGACAGACAGACAGACAGAATGAACAAAGTCATAAACACTTTTCAACTTTGTTGTAAAATGTTAAAAACAGCTGTCGGAAGGGCTGATTCTGCTGAAATTCCCGCCTGACGTTTGTATGACGTGGTATTTAGCCGGGATTTCGTTGCGGTGACTAGGCGCTGGTAAGTGTGTACGTGTTCGTTAGTATAATTGGCTAGTATATGGTGATCTTGTATTTAAAAACTTCGTTGTAAAAATTAATGGCCAGACAATTAACACTAGAACGACGGAAGCGGTCATTTTGACCCCATAACTACTTTGACCGCTGCTATCGTTGTTCTAGGAATATCCCCCCCCCCCCCCCCCACACACACACACGCCACAAAGAATGCACGCCATACGCTGCACTGGAGATACAAAAAAACAGTTTTTCTGCTGTTTGTCCACAACGTACAGTGAGTGCATCCTGCATCCTCAGTATATGGCCTGTCTTAGACTCCTCGGCTACCGGGACGATGTTATATATATATATATATATATATATATATATATATATATATATATATATATATATATATATATATATATATATATATATATATATACAGTCAAATATGCAGGAAACGGAACACTGTCATAAGCGGAAAATATTTTTAACCCCGTCTAAAAACATAGGAAATTTATGTTATTTCCCCTGAGTGAAACAAAACCTGCATAACGAATTTATAATAAAATCTAAAGTAATTTTGTAACGAGCTAAGAATGGAAAATTATCCATCCTAAATGAAAACGGTCTATTTTAGAACTTCAAGAATTTTCAGTCAATCATGGAGATTCTGAAATGCTAGAAATATTAGTCGCATCATTATAGTAAGACTTATGTCCAAAAAATCATGTTGGAGTTTATTAAGTTCATCTTAATAAAAATACAGTGTTTTGTCTTGGTTAGTTATTTATTTCGTGGTAAGTAGTAATATTTTCCCCGTAAGGTAATAAATAATAGTCAAGGACATGGGATATATATTATTTTTATATTTACATATACTCCTGTGATCGCAGTATATAAAAATGTACGTATATAAATATTTAGAATAATTAAATTAGCTGTTATGGTATAATTGGTAAGCAATTATATATGGACTATCTGCATTTCCAGCTAAACCTTAAACTAAGCTTTTCATGAAATAACCTACATGAAACGGAAACCTTTTCTTGACGGAAAATTTGTCCGATCCCCTGAAATTTCGTATAAGCCAGGTTCGACTGTATATATATATCATGAATTTAGAATAAAGACAGATACCGTGCTAAAGATAGATAAAGGATAGATAACGTGCCATTCATTACATTTCGCTCCAAGGAGCTCCCAACCAGGAATCGAATCATATATTTTCTCTAGCCTGGCCAGATGACGCTCTTGGGGTGATATTCCTATCTTCTATACTGGAAGTGGATTCTACATTCTCATCCTTCATATTTCAGGTCGAAGAAAAGTTACGATCTGAACGACCGACCTAGCAACATTACCTACCTCTTTAGAGGCTGGCATGCTGTACGTCGTATTTTCATGAATTGAAAACCCAAACATAAATCGCTGATTGGTACAGAAAAATCGGAACTTTTGAAATCCCATTTATCATCACATCTTACCTGCGGGATTCCGTTGATGGCACCCAAAGAAGTAAAGAGTAACATCGACCAGATAATGCTCTTCTACTAGAACGTCATTTTATCTTCTATATTGAAAGTGGATCCTACAGTCTCATATATTTCATAAATGACCATATTATACGCATTTCTATCTTTTGAAAATTTTAAGAACTATCCAAGCCACACAATTATTGTTATTATTATTTTACAGTTGTAGGAATTCCGTGAAATAACTGTGCTAATAACACACCAGAAAGTTCACCCCCCCCCCAATTGCTAACGACTAATCTGTAACAAATATTTGAACCATTCCTTCTTGTTCATGCCGCAAAAGCATACTTCAAATTCAAAGATGCTCAACCTATCGTCTCCACATGCATAGGCGCCAACTTTAAGTATTATTGGGGGCTCCGGGAATTTTAAATCGAATGATACTTGCATTTTCCAAAGGATGTAAGTTTAATTTAAATTTCATTCAGTTAAGATTATCTGGCACAATAAGACATCTGAAATGCTAAAATGAAGCAAATTATAGTTAAATACAGAAAAATATTTTTTATCTCTAGATAATTATTTATTTCATTTATTTTGCTTTTGTAGCCACAACATAATTATAATATAATATACAGATACTGTGTGAATTTCCGACTCAATTAGCTACATAAAAATAAAAAAAAGTGTGAAATTTACTTTTAGGCATTTTTACCAATATTAAAAATGTCAACAAATTTCTCTCATATAGGCATAGGTTCCCAACATGGGCACTGTCCATTATAAGCACCTACCTGATGTTTTTAACTCAATTATCATTTTTTCCCTGTTGCCCCTTGCAAGGAAAATACATCCACCAATTTTCAAATTTTTATCTGCTGAAACAAACATTATAATAATTAAAATGCTTAGGGGTGCCCATATTTGGGTCACTTACCTTATTTAAATAAACTATCATAAAGTAATTTTTTACATTAATAAACAGTGCAAAATTACATATGGTGATGTGACCATGCTTTTAAGCTTTATCGGACTTTGTGTAGCCATTTAGTAAACAAAATTGATATTCATTTTGTAAACAAGTTTGTTACCTAACAGCAGCATCATGCAAGAAGTTTCTAGCTTACTCCTTTGAATTTATATAGGATTCAGTGCAGCATGTTGCAAAGAGGTAAGGTAGAGATATTCTTGTCTTCATTGATAAGACAGAAGACGACTATGCTTATATAATAGACTCAATTCTTAATAGGTGAGTTGCATGGTCTGGGTTTTAAAAATAAAAAAAAGAGATAAGATAAAATTGGAGTTGCATCGGAGAAAGTTTTCTCATTTCCGCTCGCTATGAACTCATCTTGAGGAATTCAGCGACCCAGGCCACACGGATCGCCAAATTGTCAAAAAGCAGCAAGGTTTGCTGCCGGTGTTTTGAGGAATTGAGATTGCTTGTTAAGACTTTGCAACAAAGTTGAAAAGTATTTATGACTTTGTTCAGTCTGTCTGTCTATCTGTCTGCCCGTTAGCACGATAACTGCCGTAAAAATGACTTAATCAAAATGAAATTTTAGTATGTTGTTCAGACGGTCTGTAAGACCTATGGGAATATAAATGAATAATATCACCCAATTAGTTTTAGATTGAACCCGGGTTGAAAAAATGAAATACATTGAACCCTATGGGACCTAATTTTTCAAACATTTTTTAAGCGGATTTAAAATTCACAAATTGCTTCGAAAATTTAAATTAATATTCAAATTGTTCCATAAAATATATAAAAAAAAAATTCAGCGAAATATATTCAGTAGTTTTTTAAATAAAAATTAAAATAATAATTACACCTCTTATATGAAGCGATCACGTGATCATGATATGAAAAGATCACGTGACCCACTTCAAAATGAAATATGGCATCCATCTTGTCTCAAAATCGTGATTTTTAAAGTTCTTTTTAATTCATATTGAGTATTGTATCCATCCTAAAACCACTTTATTTTCTTAAATTCTGTTCATATACATACTGAAACAATGCAATGACAATATATTTGAGTTTAAATGATCATCCAAATTTGATTATTTCTACAACGAAGCCCATTTTACACTTATGTAAAATGTAAACAGCAAAATATGTAGAATGACTTGTGTAAGAATTGCTGTATTTTTTTAACACGAAAATATTTAGTTCATGGAGTCTGCATAGCTGATATGAATGAAATATTCATTGATTTTACAGAGAGAAGGACGATTTTAAGCATAGAGTGTTTTGAAGTTTTAAGCATAGAGTTTAAAATTACTTGTAGCTCCATGGTCTTAATTTTTAAATAAAATAAATTATTATAGTATTGTGATGAATGAAATGAATGGAAAATTATTTATGAATGAAATGCTGCTTTTATAGAGAGAGCCAGGCGTGTTATTTTTTCTATAACGTCATTTGAATGAATTTCAGTTGATTCGATGAAGTTTTCAAATATAATAAATTATCGTAATATTATGATAATTCTAAAATTATTACCAAGGAATGTATCGCATTTTAGAGATGTTTAAACCAGGCAATTTATATTTCAATGCAGTCATTTGAATGAAGTTCATTTTTTTCGATGAAGATTTAAGTTTTTAAATATAATAAAGTTATGTAGTATTGTGATAAGTTTTAAAATATTACCGAGGAATGTATTGCATTTTAGAGATGTTTAAACCAGGCAATTTATATTTCAATGCCGTCATTTGAATGAAGTTCATTTTTTTCGATGAAGATTTAAGTTTTTAAATATAATAAATTAATGTAGCATTGTGATAAGTTTTAAAATATTACCGAGGAATGTATTGCATTTTAGAGATGTTTAAATAAAATTGCATTGAAGTTGGAAAGTGTTTCATAATCAATGCTTTAAGCATGATTGATCTTTTTTGTGTATTCTTGAATTGGACTCTCTTTTTAAATAATAATTGCACTAGTGTACGAGAGAAAATGATCGTTGATGTGCAGACTCATAATCCTAGCCAAATTTAAAACGCACAGTTTTATCAAAACATTATACAAATATATGAAAGTTATATACAAATTTATAGATCATATAGGCTTAAAGACATGATCTTTAAATTCTGGAAAGAAAAGGAAGCCATGGATAAAACAAAATTTATTTATACATTTTTCTAGACATTAGTCACTTTAAAGCAATGTTTAGAAATAAACAAAATAAAAATAACAAAATATTCCTATTTACAAAACAAATGACATTCGTTTGTACAGTACTGTAATCATAAGTACTGAAAAATAAAATATACAGTGTATGTAAAATGAAATTTGAGAATTCTCTTTAACAGATTTCTGTACAGATTCAGTCTGAGCATAACGTAGAAAAGTTATTTAGCTTCGATTAATTTCATTACGAGTAAAACCTGCGCACAGTAAAGTTATGAAACCAATATATTCGTTATTTAAATTAAATTTATGCGTTAAACATTTAAATGGGAAATTCTTTTATATCAATGTTTCTCTAATATTTGTAGTATGTCTCATACATTCATATTTCATACCGTTTAGTTCTATTTGTATCAAAATCATGTCATGATGAAAAAAATATTTTTTCAGATGATGTGACTAAGTTATTATTTAAAATACGGTTCAGCGTTTTAAAGTCTGTGTCATTCGTTTCCTACTAAAACATTAAGTGTAAAATGGTTAGATATTTAACGAATTTTTCAAAACTGCATCCGAAAATCGTTTAGTATCTCAAAAATAGTTCACGTTAGCATTCTGAAGTTTGTATCATTCTTTTTCCAATGAAAAATTACATATGAAATGATTTTATGTTTTTTTTTAATGCAATTGAAAATTGGGGGATTTCGAACATTTGATTACATTTAAAATCAACAGAGTTCTAGTGTAGCTATACACTGGCTGTAATAAGCGAACCAAATTTTTTTTTTAAAGCTCCATTCAGTCATGAGATATAGCTTCCACAGACTCACGGACACACACACACACACACACACACACACACACACACACACATACACACAGATATTAACTCGAAAACGTTCGATTCAAGATCAGGGATGTTTTAAACGTACTTTTTCCGTCGAAAACTCGAATTCGAATTTTCGACCCCCTACAACACTTTACCTGTGAATTATACTATGTATGTGGGGAAAGTAAAAATACCAAATTTTACTTGTTCTAAATAAATAAAGCAACGGTAACTTTTGACTGCAATTATCATAAAATAATGTTTAAAACAATCTTCTAAGAATCACTCCAGTCATGTGTATTCATGCTATTCAACTCGACAGATGAGAAGTTAGAGGAAATCTCACTGGTACCTGCGAATCGGTTGAAAAAACTTTTAGGTCTGACACCCAGTTGGTAAACTACACAAAATGTTTGAAATCATTTATGAAAAATATTTAAGAGAAGTCATAAATTTAGTCACTTAAACACAAAATAAACTAATACAGGCAGAATAGATATGCTATGCAGTGGCGGCTCGTCTATAGCCACTGTGGCACTGCGGGAACGACAGTGCTCTCTCTCCCTCGCAGCCTCGCTTGCAGCTTCCTATGTGCGTATGCGCACATGATGAGAGAGCGGTGTTTGACTGTTGAGCGAATGCGCACATAGGAAGCTGCAAGCGAGGCTGCGAGAGAGAGAGAGCACTGTCGTTCCCGCAGTGTCACAGTGACTATAGACGAGCCGCCTCTGGGTCTATATGCATACATATTAGTTCTATAGACCCAGTGTTCTCCAAAGTAAGGTACGTGTACCCCAGAGAGTACGCGAGTCGAAACTTAGTGATACGCTAAGAATATTTATATTTTCCTTTTGTATATTTATCTTAAATCAAGTGTGTATTGATAGAAAAAATATGAAAATAACTATAAAAGTATAACAAATATCAACTTGCATTTTTTAATTACACGATCGTAAACACTATAATATTATGATTATATTAATATTGCTTTACTAGAACAACCGCTGAGAACAAAAACAAAAGAAAATTCTTGAGCTATTCGAATATCTCCCTATGAGAATTAACATCTGTGTAGAACCAAACATGAGGAAAACAAATCATGCATTTGTATTTACCATAGGAGGTAAGCGATCAGAAAAGTTTGGAGACCATAGAAAAGCACAACATATCTTAATATACTATGTGAAAATCAAGGCCGTGTCCGGTGGACGCATATCCCTTCCGTCCTCAGGAAATTTCTATCAACTTTACTTTTAATTGTCAATTATTTTGTTTTATAGTTATTTTTTAAGGTTACAGTATTCCATTTTCAAAATTTTTTGAATTTCATATTTTTTGCCTCATTGCGATCCATCCTCCCTTAAGAAACAAAATTTAGAAAAAATTTTGAAGTTCATTGAAATATCAGTAGTTTAGGAAATTTTATATTTATATTGTGGCATTCAAAATTTGAAGTCACACGATTTTAATTTTTGGCATGAATATAAAGTGTTCGCATTCTATTGCACAAGCGGGCTTTCAATTCATGAAACATTTCCAGATGAGCCTATTGAGCTTCAATCATCAAAGATCTCTATTAAAACATCATATATCACCAAAGATCTCTATTAAAACATCATGTATATATTGCCAAGATACCCCCGCCCCCATTTTTTTTTCTGGCTTCAACAATGATGAAACTGGAACGATATGACATTTTCATGAGTAATCAATGATAAAGAACCGATTGTTAAAGCAGAAATGCTTCACCGCGAACCTTTTGTTAAAAACTTGACACCTCATTCTGGACAGATGAAGACTAGATCACTTAGCAGATCCAACCAGCCCCTCACATCCACAAAGTGTCTTTTAATACATTTGTACAATTCTGGTCACATCATTTACATCAAGACGGCCATTTAGGTGACTGAAAGTGGATGCTAGTCAAATGGTCGGGTTTCCAATTCAAAAGGATCCGTCTCTCAGCAGCAGTTGGGAGATCGGAAACTGAGGAGATATTTCCGCCGGATACAAAACTGGCATCTATTCCATTCAAACAGACTGGTACAGATGAATTGTTCCAATAAAGACTTGGTATTGAAACATTCATACTTCGCCTAAAAAAAATAATAAAAATGATGATGATAATAATAATATACGAGATAATAATACACACACACACATAAATATATATATATTTATGTGTAATATATATTGTGTAATATATATATATATATATATTACACAATTACTTTATTTAAGCATACGTAGTCTTTTATTTTAGGTTCTAGTTTCACTTTAGGCTTTTAAGCAGGTTCATTTTTTCCGAAATGTACCAAAATTTAATCAGCGCCTAAGGTAATGCACAATCAACTATCTACCAAATTTTGAAAAAATTGAGCTATTAGTTTCACAGCTAGATTGGACACATACGATTTTTGCAGGCTATTTCGCAAAAAGAAGGTTAGTTTTTTTTTTCTGAATCATACTAATCAATTTAATTAGCACCAGGTTAACCCATGACTGACTTATCTACCATATTGGGTGAAATTGTATCGAATAGTTTTGAAGTTAGAGTGGATACATACATTGCACTTCACACATTACACATACAGACACACATACACACAGACGTCACGCTAAAAATTGTAATTTCGTATTTTAGAGCTCCTAAAACGTGTAGATCGGTCGAAAACTCGAATTGCGATTGTCGACACGATTCCAATCCATTTTCTATGCATTACCATATATTGTAAAGAAAGTAAATAAGAGTTTTAAAATAGTATTTATCGAAAACAATTAAATTTGACGCACCTAATGTATGATGTAAAATGAATTTTTTGATATTGTTATATGAGTAGTATTTTTAATGGTGTCACTAGTGGCCATTGATTGGCTTTGGATAAACAACTAAACTTTTGCCTCTCACAGTAGAGTTTTGGTGGCGACATCTAACGAGATTATATCTATTTCACGACAATTATACACACCAAATTTTAGTGCTGCCATCTATGAGAAATTTCTTTAAGTTACTCTTAAAGTTATGTCTATAAGGTTGAAATAGAGAGAGATGCCCAGTTCCCAATGGAGAATAAATAGCCCAATAGAATAAAAAATTGCTAGGGTGGGGGTGGGGTGGAATGAGAAGGACGACCTACAGCGGCCATATTGGGTGTCCCATCAGTTAGGGAGTTCTCGTTCACTTTCTAATGAAAATGAATAGCTTTTACAGTGATATTTTAACGAGAAAATACATATAGCTGACTTAAAATTTCGGATGATTAATGTTTACTGTGCATTTACAGTTATTTAATGGTTTAATACAAAAATAGAGGGTGAAAGCAAGTTTTATCCAAACATGAAAGAAGTAATACATAAGGTTGCTTTTGAATGTTTAAACTCAGATTATTATAAAACACATATTTCAATATTAAAACAAAAATAGTTTGGTTATTAGAAATAATTTAAATAAATTTAGTGACGTAGGCAGGGGTGGGGACTTGGGGTCATAACTCCCCCCTCCTCTGATGGGAAAAACATTACAATAATTCTCGGAAGGGGCTCATATTGGAAAATGAACTTGGCCATCCCCCTTTCTGAGTTCTTGCCTACGCCTATGATACAATTTGAGCTTAGCAGTTTAATACATTGTTTAAAAGTTTTATTAAAAGTATATTATAATTATTTAAGATATATTATTATATATATTATAATTATATATAATAAATATATTAAAAATACGTATATCCATATATGTAATTGTTTAACGTGTTTTTGTTTTTCCAGACCTTCATAAGCGCATGGTGATAAGGCTGAATTTCTGCACTCTTATAGTATCGACTGTGGTACGGAGCCTAACGAAGCCGGACATTCGATTTATCTCTCGGCGGTAGGAAAAAATGGGGGAGAGGAATGAAAAGTATTTTCAGATTCTCCAGAAGCCCCTTCTTTGACCTAGAATGGTGAATCTTAACAAACTTATAATATCGACTACGGTACAGAACCTAACGGAACAGGACTTTCGATTTACCCTACGGAGGGTTGCTGTTGATACCCAGACCGTCCGACTTACCAGAAAGGTGTAAGGTAACTGTTTGGACGGCTGAGAAGTGCCACCCAATTTAGACCGGAACCCAGTGGGGGAGACATCTACAGGGACCGTACCCTCCTTCCCCTACCACCAACCTCTTGGAAGGACTTACGGACCCACATGTTTAACGTGATCGTACTCCGCGTGAACACGGCGGCAGTTTTGGTAGTGGCGGGAATCGAACCCGGGCCTACCGAGTGCAATTCCTGCGCGCTAACCACTGGGCTACCGCGCTACTACCCTACGGGGATGGAGAAAATGTGGGGAGGGGATGAAAAGTACTTTCAGATTCTCCAGAAGCCACTACTTTGACCTAGAGAGCTGAATCTTGGCACACTTACAGTATCGATTACGGTACAGAACTTAACGAAGCCGAACTTTCGATTTACCCTCGGGGTGTGGAGAAAATACGAAAATATAATCTTTAGAGAAAATATACGAAACTATTATTTTTTTAGATGCTCAAGAAACCCCTGGTGACCTAGAAAGCTGAATCTTTGCACACTTATAGTACAAAGAAGATGGAATATACCCCATCCTCTTAGTTATAGTATCGATAATTGGACAGAACTTAACGTAATCGGATTTTCAATTCCCCCCCCCCCCTCCCGGGGGATAAGATTTTGAGTTCTTTTAGTTTTCGTATATCCCTAAGCAACCCTCCAGGAGAAAGACTTTTTCAAAAAGTTTTCCCCTATCCTCCAAAAGACCCTACGTAACCTAGAAGGCCGAGTCTTTGCACCTTTATAGTATAAACTGTATACTATAGAGCATGGGACAGAACCTAACGGAGTTGGATTTGAAGTTTCTCCCACGGGAGCGAACAAAATGTTGAGAGGTTGAAAAATCTTTGCAAGTCTTTCACCTCCCTTTTCCCACTAAAAAGCTGAATGGGCACTTGTGGGGTCAACCACGGGACACAACCGAACTGAACCAATTTCCGAAAATGATGACTATTTTCGACACTAAGCGCCAAGCACCGATAAATAAAGAAAGCAAAATAAAAATAATAAAGTCGCACAGTTGATGATATACCGCCAAATTAGTTGCCAAAATTTCGCCAAGCGTTACGGACGAAGAAATAGATTATTCTTATAGTAAATAAATGTCTATTGGTGAATTGTTAGGCTAAGATTTAAAACTATTACTTAGTATCTTCTCTCTTGAATGAAACGAGCTAGATCTACGAGAATGATGATAATGAATGTATCGCATAATATTACATAGGAAAAATGAACATATTTCACAATAATTAGTACTCAATTTTAATTTTATGTGATTTTTTGATAACTTTATTTGAAAAGTGTGCAATGTCTGGAGAACAAACAGTTCACGCTAGCGTTCTAAAGTTTGTGTTAATCGTTTTCTAATGAAAAATAGCATAAGAAATGATTATTTATGTATCTTTATTGAAGTTTTGATGATTTTTTCAAAATTTCATTCGAAAATTTAGGGGTCTTCCGAACATTCGATTGCGCATAAAATTAATAGGCTTCCAGTACTTACTGATAGTAAATTTTATACCAAATTTCGCACTTGTCTGTGCGATCTCGTCTCCACGGACTCACTGATACACATACACACATCACTTCAAAAACATTTGATTTGAGTTCAGAAATACTTGAAACGTGCTCTCCCGTCGAAAACTCGAATTCTAATTATCGACCCCGTCACAATACTTTCCTTATACATTATACTAGGTATATAACGAAAGTAAAAATGTAGGCACACATTAATAATACAATAATTTTGTTTTTCTTTTCGATCAATTTTATGAATATCTTTATCAAGTAAAGAAGACTAGCAAACAATGTGCACAGTTCATTTTCGTCGAAACTAATAAGAATTTTTCTCTTTAGCGCATTTATTTCATGCAATCATATATATTTTCGCTAAAACCTGAAGTGTCATCCCCAGAACCGAAAATCTTTAGTGAATCCTCAAACCCCTTCAAATTCGATGCTAAATCTATATCAGTTATCATCTAATCTCTATTTATAGCCAATCCTGAGAAATGGATGTTGCAAGGAATAGTGAATTTTCGCTTTTTGATAGTGAACTGATTTTTTTGCCTTAGGTGCCTTAGCTCCGTTTGAATTTCTCTTTGCCTGCCCCGTCGCAGTTCATTTCTAGCGGTTGTTAAGAACGCACACTAGTTTGAGGGAGGGACATAAAACGCCCTCTAAACAATTGCGAAAGAAAAATCACCTAATTGGCTTATGCCTGCTTTCTTCAACGACGTATTGAATGTTTTGTTCTCATCCAAGCTTTTTCTATGGTGATCATGAGATATAGATGTTTTAATTTTGCTTTAGTAAAAACATGGATGGCAAATTTGATTGCCACTAATAATTGTTTAACGTGTTTGTATCCTTCCAGAAGCTCCAAGGAAATCTGAAAGATAATCTTTGCACACTTATATCAAATATGTCACTGTCAGGTCAGCATCAACTCAGAAAGTACAAATTATGAATTGCGTCACGTATGAAGCAATAATATGTTTAAGAATTCTTTAAGAATCTGAATTTTCTGGGGTAATTTAAATAAATGCATCTACAGTTCCCAAGTAAGCAACAGGCATTACTCACTTGCAAATCTGATGATCCGGTATTCCGTATACGCTGAGAGATGTGCATCCAGCATCGTGTATGACTTTCAATGCAAACCAGAGAGCTGAAATTTTAGTGACCCTACACATAAAGAGACAAACTATAAAACAGCTTACAAAAATTAAAGGAAAAAAATTTACATTTCTAATATGAATTGCGAGTATATAAATTTATTTCACAAATTAAAGTATATCATGGCATTTACCTAATGTTAAATGTCTGATTATTCAGAAACTGGTGCACTTCTCCTTCTGCTCTTTTCGTCATCCAAAGAAATTTCGAGTCGTATTTCTGAACGAGATCTGACAGAAGAGGCCTGTGGTACCAACTTATGTCACCAGGGCGGCGGTCGAACAAAATCCATGCATCCGAGGTGAAGGAGCCGGTCACTAGCTTCCAAGGACGCTTGAGGAAAGGGAAAAAGCTACAGAAAGAATAGAAAATTGAAATTTAAAATTAAAGAAAACTTTTATTTACAATAAATAAATAAATAAATAAATAAATTATTTTGCGGAATCCATTGGTTTACATTCTTGTTAGCTTTTCAAAATGTATAATGTATTTGGTTATTTCCTTTTTTAGAGATTTAACTACTTTACATTTTCTTCCCTGAAGACAATTATTATTATTATTATTATTATTATTATTATTATTATTATTTATTTATTTATTTATTTATTTATTTATTTATCTTGCATTTTGTTGAATTCGAATTTGGAATGTTGAATTCGAAAAAGTTTTTAGTATTTTTGTATTTTATTCAAAAATGCATTTCATTCTCAACCTTGTAAACTATACATATGATAAAAAGTCTGACGTAAACACTCCACGAAGTTGCTTGCAGACTCAAATTGTTTTTCCTCTCAATGTTTATATTCACTGAAATAAGATATATTCGTTTTATCACACAGAATAATATAATATATGAAATGAATACTCATTTGAAATTATGTTAATTTTTAGTTTATGATTTTTTTTATAATTATTTCGCGACTTGACGCATTTTTAAATAATGCAAATCCAAACCGACAGGGCCACCCCTATAGGGGAATACAGATACCACTCGAGTAAGGTGCGGTCTCCAGAGGGGGTTCAGATGACACATGCACTGTGTTGATGTTGATGTTGAAACCCAGACCGTCCGACCTACCAGAAAGATGTAAGGTAACTATTTGGACGGTCGGAAGTGCCACCCAATTTAGACCAGAACCCAGTGGGAGAGGCATCCACAGGGACCGTACCCTCCTTCCCCTACCACCAACCTCTCGGAAGGACTTTCGGACCCACATGTTTAACGTGATCGTACTCCGCATGAACACGGCGGCAGTTTTGGCAGCGGCTGGAATCGAACTCGGGACACATGCACTGTGTGTATGCGTCTAACGAAGGCTCCACTTCTCAATTGCTTTCACTTCACAGCAACAGAAGTGTTCCCAGATACAACGAAATTCAGACATTTTTAGGGATCTAAGGAAGAAACTACAACGTCTAGAGAAATTTACGGTATTCTTATTTTTAAAAGAGAGGTTATTGGTAGGGGAAGGAGGGTACGGTCCCTGTGGATGCCTCCCCCACTGGGTTCCGGTCTAAATTGGGTGGCACTTCCCGGCCGTCCAAACAGTTACCTTACACCTTTCTGGTAGGTCGGACGGTCTGGGTCTCAACAACAACAGTTAAAAAAGAGTATTTCATATTTTCACAATAACTATTCAAACTATCTGTCATTCACCTTAAGTCTGTTTTCGGGTTTTCTTATAAGAGAGAGAAAGCTTTTCGCACATATTGTTGAAGTAACTAACATTCCTAGTTACGCCGCTGTTAACTCTCCCCCCCCCCCCTCCCATGCAATATTACATTAGGTACAACTGAAAAGAGTGTCGATAGGTCACGGGGAGATCCGCAGTTCGTATTACGGTTAGAATCTGAATATCATACAGCAACAGTGAAATTAGATTTAAAGAAGCAAAAACAATCGGATCTATAAAGTTTTCAGTTTAAAAAACTAAAGTTCAACCATAGTTTGGAATGCAACAGGTAATGTAGTTTCTGTACGACTATAAACCTTACCTGAAGCTATCGACAATCCTTGCTGTGGTCCTCGCTCCTACGTGACGCTCCATTCCTCTGTTGGGAGAAAAACCCATTCGAAACACACAACTGTGCTTTTCGTCTATTTCTGATCCAAACTCATGTTCCACTAAGTGTCCTGAAATCACAAACAAAAGAAATCTGATAAAGAGCAGTATATGAGCATTTATTGCAGTTCAGACTATTGCGAAATCTTCCGACTGTATTGATATACAATATGCATAACCTGTAGCTACCATGACCGTATTAGTATATAATATACTTAACCTTTATCCCAATATACATAATCTGTAGCTATTCCGACCAAATTAAACTAGAAAACTGATAATTGTACAACTTGTGACACTCCACTGTACACTGCTATAATCATGGAACTGACAGCATTTATGTGGTAAACTTGAATACATACATGAAGGATTTTCTTTTTCTTACACAGTTGGATAAACTTGTTTTTTAAAGCTGTTTATTGTATTTTATTGAATTTTATAAATATTTTGCGCAGAAATATCTATAGATATTTTGGGAATTCTGCTAAATTCTTTTGTCTTTCATAGACTCTTAATTTGTCTATAGCCACAGGAAAACCATTAAAACAGCTGTTTACATTGGCAGAATTCGTTATGAAAGTGTGAAGTTATATGTTCCCATGTGCTTTCGAGTGAAAGCACACCCATCAAAAGGAACTATAGACATCTATGGCACATGATTCTTGATACGAAATACCTGCATAATGGTTTCATGCCTATTTTAAAGAAAACAATCTCTTAAACCGCATACTTTTCCAACTGTAAGACTTTTGACTATGAGCTCTCATATTCTAAAATTCACATGAATTAATTACGAGATGCATCTTAAAAGGAGAGACAGAAGAACACAATTTCCTATGAGGACTCTTCTTGATACCAAAGTTAACGATCATATTGATTTAATTAATTGTAATAAAATTTTATTAACCGAGCCTCCAATAATAGCCTATACCTAATCAAGATATTCAGGAAATGTTGAAGTGAGGAAAAACAAAGATGTCATTTAAAATGTATCCTTGCTATCCATAAACTGTTGAGTGAAGAGATCAAGATTACCTTTGGGACTGCTTGAAAATTGGTGAAAAAGATGGATGGATACAATCGTGTCAAACTGGAATCAAACGAATAATTCCTTCTGTTGGAAAAGAATATTACTTTCCTTATATGCAATAATGTATAAAGAAAGTATTGTGACGGTGTCGAAAATTCGAATTCGAGTCTTCGACGGGAGAGCAAGTTTCAAGCATCCCTGATCACGAATCGAACATTTTTGTGGTGATGTCTGTGTGTGTGTGTGAAATATGTGTATGTGTGTGTGTGTGTGAAAGTATGTGTGTGTGTGAATGAAAGTGTGTGTGTGTGTGTGTGTGTGTGTGTGTGTGTGTGTGTGTGTGTGTGTGTGTGTGTGTGTGTACGAATCAGTGAGTCTGTGGAGACGATAACTGATGAACGAATGCACCGATTCGAACGAAATTTGGTACAAAAATTACAATCCATGAATACTGGAAGCCTATTGTTTTTATACGCAATCGAATGTTCAGAACCCCCCTAAATTTTCGAGTGAAATTTTGAAAAAAACATCAAAAAGTCAAAACCTCTAATAAAGTTACGCAAATAGACATTTCTTATGTAATTTTTTATTAGAAAACGATTGACATAAATTTTAGAACGCTAGCATGAACCGTTCTCTAGATATTTCACATTTTTCGAAAAAATTATCAAAAAATTATATAAAAAAAGAATATTTCCTATTGAGAAACATGTTCACTTTTTATATGTAATTTCATGCGATAAATTTGGTGACATCATTCTTATGGAACTTTGAGTAATACTTTTGTTTATGAACGCCAATATTCATTTATCTGCAATAAGTATAAATTATTTCTCCTTCCATAGCGCTTGGCGAGATTTTGGCGACGAATTTGGCAGAATGTCGCCAACTTTGCGACTTTTTTTAATTTTGCTAAATTAACGAAAATCTCGAGAAATGGATAAATAAAGCTAAATCAATGAAAATGACAACTAATTGAAGGAAATTCAATATCTTGGAAAGAATATAAGTATCTACTATAGTGACTGGAATACCAGTCGCTGTACACCATTGGCACTGTAGTATCTACTATAAGAATAACCTACTTTTTGTTTACTGTAAAAGTAGTAAATTCATTGCATTATATAAGGAAAGTCATGTGCTGCTCACATCAAATTTTCTTTCAAAGCATCTGACTAAGATTGAAAAGTTAAAAATTAAGGGAAGAGTGGGAGGGTGTCGACTTGCAGCCACCTTCCTATGGTGACTTCTAGGTTAATATAGGGAGTTATAATTTAATGTACCAGTATTTATAATTATTGTAGATTTTAAGAACGTGTAGAAAACGTAATATAACTAGATATTTCGAGTAACACTTTTATACCTTATTAGACATGAATAATATAACTTAACTACCCAAAAGTTAAACTTAAAGTAATGTATTTTTCGAAATGTACCGATTTATTTATATTTTACTGAAATTTTCCTGAAATTGGTTCTCATGGGTCCTAACAAACTATTTAATGATCTGGATGAATTTTTTTTCATATTATAATGGGTCTATAAAATAAGTTTTCCACGCAATCCCAAATTCAAAATTGAGTCAATTATCTTTTCTATCAAATTTTCGCTTCAATCACAGTTTTAAGGAATTATTCAATAATTCAACACGGGGGAGGAGAGTATGTTTGGGAATATTTGACTATTTTGATAAAAAAATTTCCAACACATGTGGCCTGTAGGGCAGCTTTTACTCATTAGCCAGTACTGAAATTTAAAAAACATTTCTGCCCGGCCTATGCACATTCAGCCTTTAGTTTAAAGCAATAAAACGGGGAAAAATGACTCTTCAAAAATAATTTTCAAGATTACAAACATCTATAAAGGATTTAAAATTGTTGCGGGTTTGTATAGTTTTGTGATTTAACTTACCTGATGCTCCGACTATTGCACATGTGGAACACCACAGTCGTAAGGTCGATGTTTCTCCGTCCAAGCCGATGTAATCCTCATTACTACCTAAGTAAAGCAGTCCAATTTATCAACAAAATTCTTTAAAGTTACGTCATAATTTTTTCAGTTAAAACATCTGTTAACTAAGGAGAGTATAAAAAGAAAGAATAAATATCTGCAGTGACAGTGGGCCCACTCAACTTTTGCATATATTCATTTTCTAGCTTCGGAAGGAATGTGCTTACCTGGAAAGCATCTATTATATTGCTTTATATGGCTGTTCTAACAGGGTTTTTTGAAGAGAGGGGGAGAGGCTGAAATCAATATGGAAAAGCAGCAAATACAAAAATGTTGAGAAGCACAGAGTTAAAGCAAAATTTAAAATATCTTAAATGAAAGTTTAATTGAGATTGTATATTTTAACCACGCATTTAAAAGCATTTGAATCACGTTGAATCCTATGCTACAGAGTATGGTAAGATTGCAAATTAATTCAAAGAAATTCCTTACACGGCCTTGATGTTATAGAATAGCAAGAAACACGTGTGGGCACAATCCAAAAGTACTGGGTTCGATCTCCGGTTCCAGCCAATTGTTTTGAACCCAAAATCAAGCCCAGTACTTCATAACTGGAATCCGAGCTAAACAAAAATGCAGTAGTGGCCAGACTTGTTTCAAAAAGTAGATACTACATGTTAATTTAATTAATTCTTTACATGGCGGGCGTATTTTAATTATTAGAATGTATGGGCACAATCCAAAAGGTCAAAGTTCAATCCCCGGTTAAGTCTGGTTGCTGTTTTAAGCTCACAATTAAGTTTAATTCACTACAAGCTTTTTTTACGGGCACTGATATTTTAAGACCCCGCATTGTTTTCAAATTTCTATTTCAGATACAAATTTTATGCATCGTAAATCGAAATGGGAAGAACACAGATTAAAGTAGTCGGAGTTTATGAATTCCTGTAGACTTATAGGTAATAAAAATCTTCAATAAAGAATAAAGGTAAGAACAAGCTGAACAAATTTTACCTCTGCTTCTTTCATCTGGAACGCTCTCCTCACAAAAGGATGATAAAAGGAAATGGACGGAAAGGAAAATCGAAACAGCCACTATTCCACACAACCAACGGCTCATCTGCAATAATAGCATTGATTAATATCTATTGAAATCATACAAGTCAAATTGAAACTTTTTAGCTTTGCAGTCAAATCTATCTAAAACAGAATCGAGCGGGACCTATAAAAAAGACAATTCCGCCTTAAACAGATTTCCTTTTTATACATATTTTGTTATAAAATCGAAATTTATTATCATTTACAGTCTGTATATTTCCACTGAAACAATTGGTATACATTTGTTTATTTTTACATTACCTTTGTTAAACAAAATAATTGAAAGCAAGCTTAATTTTTACTTTTTTCATAATATCGAATTAAGTATTATCTTCCAGAAAATTTTCGAATTCGAGATTTTGACGGCATGGTTTAAGACCTGCTTAACGCATTTCGAACACTTTTAGAAATATGTCTGTCTGTCTGTGCTCGCGTGTGTGTATGTCATTAGACGTGATATCTCAATAATGAATTCACATGATGGTATAAAACTTTATGAGATGCGGCATTATGTACAACAATAGAACTAAATAGAATTTTTAGTCATTTTTAAATTTAAAACTCGAATTATTCGAAATTTAAGATATTCATAGTATTATTTCCTATGCAGAAACAGAATAATTTCACGAACAATGATGTAGTGCTGGAGAATGATGGTTTGAATTACGCTATGGAATGTAACGGGCATTAAAATATCATGTATTTAGCAAATGATTTTTTCGACGTCCCCCCCCCCCCCCCCACACACCAATTTACAGCATTTTTTTCTCCTAAATATTTCGACATACACGAAAGTATATACGGTAAATATTGCCTATATTTTCAAATGATTCTTACACAAAGCCGTCTTTTACAAAAAAAAAAAATTATGACAATGATACTTTTAGCTTCTAATTGAAGATTATTTGACATTGAAGTTAATTCTTCACTTTTTTCTTTTTTTCATAAAAAGCAGAATATAGGTTTTGAAATTCTCTCCAAGTTTCTGCCTTGAAAGGTACTTTGGTGTTCTTTGGTCAGAAAACTTCTTCCGTTTTCCTATCATTCAAATTCCAGAGTGTGCGCAAAGATGTTAATTTGTAAATTCCAGTAATGGTTTTCGGAAATCTCTTTATCAATCCGAATTTTGTTTTGTAGAATGTAAAGTAATTCTAGGAAATTCTTTACATGGTCGGAAAAGTGTAGCTGTTAGTCCGGGCAAAAACTAAGGCGGGTAGGACAAGATTTCCAGCTTTGCCGAATTGAGTTTGAGATGAAAATTTTTTACTATCAAATACAGTTTATATACACTGTACTTATATTTGTGTATCTTATCGCAACACGGCGACTACTTTCAAGGTTCGTTTCAATCTGATGAAAAATGCGACCGATTTTGGCAACCTTGAAATTGGTTAACAAGATTTTGATTTCAGGCGTGATTAAAGATAAAGAACTTGTAAACATAGTTTCATTGAATTGTGATCTTAGTGCAGATAGCAGCATCCGCTAACCCGTTTCGGGCTTTCCGCTGTTCTTCACCACGGAATAGCTGATACACCTGCAACGACAACAAGTAAACTTACTATGCTAAAAATGTTTGAAAATATTGTTACGTGCTGAAGAGCGATAAACAGCACGAAAAAACTATCAATGTTTGTATACAATTTAAAAGCGACCATATGTGGAGATCACCCCCCCCCCCCCCCGTTTAGGCGGGTTCTGTGATTGTAACTTCTCTGGTTGAAAAAACAGAGATTATCTCGAAAAATACACTCAGTATGTTGTTCTAGAATACACTAACAAGACTTAAAACTTCAAAAAATAACTGGAATAATATTTATTCCTGTTGGTATCTTTTATTATGTTGATAAAATTCGATTGCAGTTTTCTTTATGGGAAATCAAAAAGAGGACTATTTTTTGAGAAAGTATAAAGAAAAAAAATCTGACGTGGGCAATACATGACTTTCCTTATATAATGCAATGAATTTACTACTTTTACAGTTAAAAAAATTGTTATTCTTATAGTAGATACTTATATACGTTCCAAGATATTGAATTTTCTTCAATTCGTCGTCATTTTCATTGATTTAGCGTCATTTTTATCAATTTGGCGAGGTTTTTGTTAATTTGGCAACAATTAAAAATGTCGCCATGTTGGCGACATTCCGCCAAATTCGTCGCCAAAATCTCACCAAGTGTTATGGACGGAGAAATAAGTTATTCTTACAGCAGATAAATGACTATTGGCGTTCGAATACAAAAGTATTACTCAAAGTATATTTTCTCATGAATGGAACGAGCTAGATCCACGAGAATAATGTCACCAAATTTATCACATGGTATTACATATGAAAAGTGAACATGTTTCTCAATAGGAAATATATTTTTTTTATTTTATATAACTTTTTGATAATTTTTTTTGAAAAATGTGCAATATCTCGAGAACGGTTCACGTTAGCGTTCTAAAATTTATGTCAATCGTTTTCTAATGAAAAATTACATAAGAAATGTCTATTTGCGTAACTTTACTAGCGGTTTTGATTTTTTAACGATTTTTCAAAATTTCACTTGAAAATTTAAGGGGTTCTGAACATTCGATTGCGCATAAAAACCATAAACTTCCAGTGTTTATGGATTGTGATTTTTGTACCAAATTTTGTTCGAATCGGTCCATTCGTTCGTCAGTTATCGCCTCCACAGACTCACTGACACACACACACACACACACAGAAATATCACTTCAAAATTATTTGATTCGTGATCAGAGATGCTTGAAACGTGCTCTCCCGTCGAAAACTCGAATTCGAATTTTCAACCCCGTCACAATACTTTCCTTATACATTATGTATATAAGGAAAGTAAAAATGATAGCAATCAGTTATAGGCGCAATTTTCTTTTTTATATTATAGCAAATAAATCTTCATTAAAAAGAAAATTACTCTTGATTAAAAGAGTAATACTAAAAAAAAATACTTTTTATTCACAGACTTATGCTGCTAGTTTTTCCAGATAGTGAATCAGATTTCATTTAATAATTAATTTTAGATTACATAAATATTACATAAATTATATGTAACCAATTTTATTCCAAAATCTAATATTAAATATTTATTTAATATTATATAATTAAAGATTATATTATTAAATATTAAAATAATTTATTGCATTAAAAAAATAAACACATGTGTAACTGAACCTCTGATATCTTAATATAACGAAACATTAACATAATAATAATAATAATAATGTGATATTTATATCTAAAAATCCAGAAATTTTTTCAACATTTTTTATTCATATCTGGAATTATATTCCGTATTGTTTGACAAAAATCTAGGCGTTTGATTAAGAATTATTTCTTTTTCGGAATTTATCATATTATGTCTATAAATTACATTAGCTGTTAGTTTTATGTTTATTGATAGAATAAAGAAAAGGTATAATATATATATATAAAATTATTCCCATAAAACAAATATGCGATACTTTTGATTCTACGAATAATATGATTCTTATCTTGGTAAAGAAATAATCTCAATAGTTTTCTTAACCGAAACTATATAGAAAATTATTACATTTATTATTTAAATAATCGAATTTTCCAGAGATCAGTTTCAAAAACCCTTTAAAAGTGCCTATTCACAATTTCTCTGATATCCATTAATCTAAAGAGAAATAGGTAGTCATGACTATAATCATTCATCAAATGAATGCATTTTGCATATATTTATTCAGGCAACTTTTTTTTCGAAGGATAAAAAATTTTATTTGAGAAGTTGGCGACTTTTATAAAGTCGTCAAATTCACCAAGTTAAAACCATAATGTATAGGTATCGGCTTGATATGGCACCTTGAACATTAAAATCAGTCACTCGATTTCTTTTAGGAAGCAATGATTTCGAAGAAAATTAAACACTAATCAAACTAAAATCGTACACACAAGCATTCCACTAATTCCGTGAGCTGCAAGGTCCACCTGTGGCAACTCTCTGTGTCTTAGATCCATAGATATTGGGTTTGAATGTTATGTATGACAGGAGAGATCTGTGCAGTAACTCACCAAAAGTACAAATTCTGAGAAGGGAGGGGGGGGGGGGTAATCAAATATATATTTTTTCCATTTCTCTATGTGATTTTTTCAAAATTCAATGGATTCGATGTGTTCCTGTGTGTGGGGCTCATCCCTTTAGCAACGCCACTGGCTCTGCATGCATGGCAGTGATTGTTCAAAATCTACTTTAAACTTTTGATCACAGTCAAAATAGTCCTGGTGCTCATCAAAATCAGTGGCGTATTGCCAAAAAAAAATAGTCTCGGAAAGGTTGTCGATTAACTACAAATAGTTACCTTAGCAATTTCTTACTTTCCCTGCAATACATGGTAATATATAGGGAAGGTATTGGAATCATGTCGAAAATCGCAACTCGAGTTTTCGACGGATCTACACGTTTCGAGACCTCTAGAATACGAAAAAACTATTTTCAGCGTGACATCTGTGTGTGTGTCTGTGTGTCTGTCTGTCTGTGTGTCTGTCTGTGTGTCTGTCTGTGTGTCTGTCTGTCTGTCTGTGCAGATTTTGTATCCACTCTAACTGAAAAACTAATTGACCGAATTTCATAAAATTTGGTAGGTAAGTCACTTGTGCACGAATCTGGTACTGATTAGTTTTGGGTATGACTCGGGTTAAAAGAACCCGCCTTTTTTTGCGAAATGGCCCGCAAAAGCTTGTATCCACTTTAACTGAAAAACTAATGGACCGAATTTCACAAAATTTGGTAGATAAGTTGCTTGCAGCCCACCCTGGTGTTGATTAGATTTTGGTATAATTTGAAAAAAAATAACCTGCCTTTTTTTGCAAAATGGCCCGCAAAAATCATCAAAATCTAAACTTAAGAACTACGTATGCTCAAATATAGCCATTAAATGCTTGTTTAATACGTAATTTTTAGCGAAGAAAAGAATAAGACCAACTCCATTACACTAGGACTAGCCGTTCTCGAGATATTTTAGTTTTTCGCATTTTTCCTACACCATTTTTGAAAATAAGTCCAGTTTTCAAATGAGAACGAAAATTGAATTAAAAATGAATTAAATTTAATTTAAATAAATAGAACGTGAATATAAGTCTGCAGGGAAAGTCATGTGCTGCCCACATCAGATTTTTTCATTTGCAAAAATATAAATAAATCAAAGATTAGATTATTTGTTCAGTACATTTTATCACAATCAAATAAAAATTTCAAAATAGAAAGCAGGGAGGAAAAATTTTAAAAATCAGAAAAGTAAGAAACTAAAAAACAAAAACTCCAAAATAACATAAAAAGTACTGTTTACATGTATCACAGAGATTTCCATAAAGGATCGATTACGTATTCTTGTGCGGCTGCCCGTTTTGTCTGTTAGGCACCGGCATAACGATGACACCGCAGCCATGTTCGGTCGTGAAATTTTTTATTTCCTGATCCCAATGGTGGAGGGTATTGTTTAATAAGCAACAATCTTGACGCATGTTCGACAAGAATGCAGGATATCTTTTCTCAATTAATATTACATGCATACTGCTAAAGCCACGCTCACATTCAGAACTGCAAGTTATATTTCAGAATAAGTTTTTGAATGTTCCAAATCTGTAGACGCGCTATGACAGCCATTAGCTAAATAATGCTTCTACACATTAAAACATTTTGCAAAAGACAAATTGAAAAGTTTACAGAGAGGTTCGATCAATAAAGAAATATATTAAATTTAAAGATTACTCCTAATATTAATATATATATATATATATATATATATATATATATTAGTAGCAATGGGTAAAATAGATATAATAGATGTTAGTTCTACCTCCCCTTTGATTATATTGTTTCATAATATTAGGTGTATTGATTTAATGATTTTATAGTATGACGTTTAGAAAAAGTTCCAAAAAAGTGCTGGAACGAAACGATAACAAAAAGGCCGTCGTTGCTGGAACGTCGTTTCGGTGTGCGATACATCACTAGTAAAATACATCACTAATTATACCGAATACATCACTAATTAAAAGAGCAGTAAAGCACCAGAATTAACAAATTTAATCCAATCAATCCAGAGCAATAATCATTGACGGAAGAAAATTTTCTTGTTAAAATCACTATGTAATAAGAATTTTTTTTTTAAATTGTTACCAGGCAACTGTATTTCTGATTTCTGCAAAACAAGCATGTATTTTTACACCACAGTTCTAAATAAAATAATCCGTGTTCTTTACCGCTTATACTAGTTTCTATGACAGTAGGCAGCCTTGTCTTTAATTAAAAAATTTGCCAATCAGTCATTTTACTAAAATCAATTTTCAGTAATTTTACTTCTAAATCAAGCCTACTACAAAAAGAATGAGGTGAAAAGCTCATTTATTCTTCGAGTTGCTCAAGTTCGAAGAGTGCTCCAGACACAGTGACACGACCAAATTATTAAAAGGTACTTTTCTGTCTTTGTCTAAAGTGTTATTTTCTACAATTAGAACCATTTATCTGTATATTATTCCATGTTTCCTTTAAAATATTTCTAATAAATATCACATTATATTGTTAAGGAAAACAAACAACTCACCTTTCGTCGCATCGCTTAAAACACAGAACTAAAGCTGGAAAAATGAGAGCTCAAGTGAGTAAAGATTGTGAGCGAATTGCGTCATACACAGACGATACAGAAAAACGAAAAGCGGCAAGTAAACAGGTTGCGATGCAGAACGGGTTGGGTGTATTTTCGGCTTCCCAGCCACACGAATATTTTTCTAATACAGTGAAATAATAATATTAATAAAATGCTCAGATTCAATATAGATATATTACCGTAGCATTCTTAAATCTTGCATATATATATATATATATATATATATATATATATATATTCCTATATATATATATATAGATATATATATATATTCATATATATATATATATATATATATATATAATTCATTTTATATATATATATATATATATATATATATATATATATAATTCATTTTATATATATATATATATTCATTATATATATATATATATATATATATATATATATATATATATATCCAAAATCATTCATTTTATTCATATCTTTTAAAATAAATCTGTTAAATTTATTACTAAAGTGAAAATTCTTAAAGATCAGTTCCAATAAGTATGCTTAGGTATAAGTTGAAAATTATATTAAAACTTTTAAAACCAAGGCCATATATCAAGTAATGAAACCGAAGAGAGGCTGTGTGAAATCGAAGAGAGGCTGTGTGAAATCAAAGAGAGGGGCTGTGTGAAATCGAAGAGGGGCTATGTGAAATCGAAGAGGGGCTATGTGAAATCAAAGAGAATCGAAGAGGGGTTGTGTGAAATTGATGGTTGGTCGATTAAGGTTTTTTGGCACAAAATCCAAAGAGGATATGCTGCGTTAGACATATGGTATCGAAATACAGATTTTAGCGAGGAATAAAAAGTAGGATATAATTTAAAAGGATGATAAAGTGTGAATAAAACGTGGCAATGGAAGATGAACAGCAGTGGAAACAAGATGAAAAATGGCTAAAAGATTTTAGAAGTTGAAGATAAATATTATGGTGGTAAAAGTCGATGTCCAGCAAGAATGGAATTGATTTTGTCCAATCAATTCCGCCAAAGTTACAGTGTAAATCTTGAAATGCTTAAAACTAAACTGTGTGAAATTGAAATTGAAGAGGGGCTGCGTGAAATCGAAGGAAAGCTGCGTAGTGTTGAAGAGCGGTACACTTACTACGTACCTTTGTTTTGAAACGCATTAAAATATAAGACTTTAGTGCTTCCATAAATTCCCCTATTAAATACATCTTTGAATTAAAGTATAACTAAATATCCTACGCTATTATCTGGAAGGGATTCTATTGTTATGTATTATTGAGTCAGAGTTTATGTACAGCTAAAAATATTAATTGCAAGAATCTGTAAATTAATAGTTATCAGTAATATTTATTAATAGTTACTAGTATATATTTGAATTCATATAAATTATTATAAACTATTATTAATGAATAGTTAATAGTATAGTTACTTTTAGCTGCAAAATAGATTATAATTAGCTACGAATCTGGTCTGCAACAAACGATATGATTGCTATACATTAATATTCATACAAATTGATGTTAATAATTAATTTTAACCATGAACTAACTATGAAACTTATTAAATGTATTAAAAATCTTAATAGATAATAGTAGTTAACGCCTAATCTTTGCCCTGACTTACACCAGAAACTACACTCTGTAGCGAGCAATTTTCGAAAAAAATATAGTGACCCTCCACAAAATAAAGCTTTAAGATACTTTGTGAAATTGTTTTTGCTGCATACCCTTATTCAATTGATATACATGTCCACCAAAATCTGTCTTGTGAATATCATCCAGTTTTTCACTTAAAACCGTCATTTTTGTTTTAATGGATCCCAGATTTTTTGCATATTTTGCAAGTAACTGAGCTTTCTTCGCTAAAGGGGCTATATAAAAACTTATTTTCTGTATTTTTAAACCAATACGTCACTCAGTTGTGAGAGCATTTTAATGTAATTCTTCTTACGATTCAAAGCAATTTTGCAATTGAAAGCATGTATCTAATACAAACGGTTCAAAAGTTATGCGTCTGCTCAGCTTTGATTTTTTTTAAACACTCTATATATTGGATTATAAAGAATATATTTTTGGAAAGATTTTAATACATTTTCACTTATTTCTACTCGAAAATATTTAAATCATAAGAAGCACTTTGAAAAATTTATACTTAAAAAATCAGAATTGCTCTTTAACATTTCGCGTCGTCCCAAACTTTTACATAATTGTCTATGAATATACAGGGTGTCCCAAAAAGATTGAAACGCGCTTTAATTCTTTACCTGTTGGAGATAAGTGGGCAATTAAATTGCAAAAATGTTGAAAGTAAGGTAAGAAATAAGACTATGTTAATGAAATAGTCCTTCCATTCATTTTCAAAAAGTTACACTTTTTAAATTTTTATACGACCCCATTAGACAAATTTGGTCAATCAGAAAATTATTATTTTTGATGCAACAAGATCATTAAAAAACCGCATACCTGTATCTTTAAAATCGAGCGAGTGATATTTAATTGAAAATCGAACATTGTGAATGGGGGACCATATATCAAATTAGAAATGTAAATTTGTAACATATCACAAAAAAGATAAAACTGGATGATCATACATAGGAGACATTTTTGCAGCTCTTGCTTCACGATGCAATCACGGATTTTTAAGTACTTTTCCAATAACTAAGTACTTTTCAATAATTAAGTACTTTTAAGTACTTTTTTTATCTAAACAATTTCCATCGTCAATTTGTTTATAGGCCCTATTTTCACTGATGAAACAGCCTTTCACATGGTACGGAAAAGTGGCATAAGTTAGATTTTTTCCTTTATCATAATTCAGTTGATTTTAAAGATACAGATATGCGGATTTTTTTAATGATCTTGTGCATTAAAAATAAAAAATTTCTGATTGACCAAATTTGTCTAAGGGAGTCGTATAAAAATTTAACTTTTTGAAAATTAATGGGAGGACTATTTTATTAACATAGTCTTATTTCCCACCTTACTTTCAACATTTTTGCAATTTACATTGCCCACTTATCTCCAACAGGTTAGGAATTAAAGCGCGTTTCAATCTTTTTGGGACACCCTGTAGACGCTTTCAAGGATGTAGACGCTTACATGGATGTAGACGCTTACATGAATGTAGACGCTTACATGGATATAGACGCTTACAGAATTGTTCCGGATAAACTCTTATGATGCACCTGATATGCGCCACAAATATCGTCTTACGATTTCGAAGGAGCCACTTCTAATAGAAGATATTAACGCTGTTCGACGGTCTGGTAGAGAATTGAACAGCTGATTCAACACGAATGCAGCTCTTGCCTTCAGAAACGAAGGAGATAGTCTTATGAGAAGATGCCGACCGAAAAAACTCCTACGTTGTATTTAGATAAAGTGCCTTTTGAATACGAAAATCAGAAGGTAAAACGTAAGTGATCATTAATATTATTTATTTACCCTTTTCAGAATTTTAAGGCAACCGGGAGGTTAAATAATTTCAAAGGTCTGTTCGATATTTCTTTTGAAGAGTAACACTGTATAAAAAATTTGCTCAAACTGCAGTCTTAACTAATCTTGGAATAGAAATACTGATAGTAACAACATGAATAGTTGATTAAATGTATTAACCCATTTAAAATGTAAAAGAAAACCATCTTCATTAGGTTCAAGGAGACAGAGAAGCTACTATAGCAAATGTAAAAAATACATATACAAGTATATACTTGTATATCTGTTCTATTTACAAAAAGTTGAAACATTTTACAAAATTTTTCCTTACCTTTGTTTTGACTGCTCTGTCTCCTTTATTCTGGCGAATAAGGCCCTTTTCAGCCTTAGGTTGAAACATTTAATCAATTGTTTACGCTGCTTATTTCTATTTTCAGTAACACTGGTTGGCATTGACTTTCAGCCTGAAAGAATTTTAATATAAATTTATTCGGAATATGTTTACAAACCTGAATGTGAGAATAAAAGGTTTGCATTACCCTCTGATTGGGTGATACACGTTGATAAATTTAATTGAATTAATATATCTCTGTATCACAATGTTTCTTATATTTTCTATTTTAAAAATATTATTAAACTAACCATTTTCACACGCGCTTTGCGCGAAAAAGATGACTACTGATCACCAAACTACCATAGTTACCACAATAGAATAAATAACTAAATAAATTCAACGATACAATATAAAGAGAAAATCTGTTGTAACTATAAATTAAAATATCTTAAGAACAGTTTTCACACTAATAAAAGAAATTATTATTATTATTATTATTTGTTTAAACGAATTTTGTGTGCTTCACTCCAAGTACAAATTAGGGTTTACACCTAGTTTTTCTCAAAAAGATGCATAAATATTCGAATAAATATTCAAAGGATGGATAATTCAAAATATCAGAAAAGTATATATTTCGAATTTTTACATACCCCATAAATAACAGAAACATCGATGTGTGATTTGTTAAAAGTTACACAATATTCCCAATAAGGTTTCAAGTATACAAATTACTCAAAGTACAAAACTAATAATACAAAAGGCCTCAGAATGGAATGAACTCCAAAATCAGTTCATTCTTCGAACAATTTGATTGATCGTTTTCTTTAGAATAAATCGATCAGATCAACTTCTACAAAAGTTTGCCAACATGAAATTTTGTAAGCAAACAAAAATCATGTGGTTATAGAAACAATATTGAATTGAAAGGTACATTTTTCACTACATTGATTGCATTTCAAATTTTCAAATGAAGAAAAAAGTTCATTATATTATTTTTCAAAACTATCACCAAATTACCTACATTACCAAAACTATCTTTAATTACCTTACTTTCAATTTAGATGCATTTTTATTTTACCATTTTGTTTCTTTTTACTTTTGCAAATTGTATTTTCATAAATCACCTCAAGGCATTTTGGTTGTAAACCAAAACCTTGGTCAACAAGTCTTAATGATACGTATCCTTACTTTCCATTTTTACCAATCTTGTACACAAATATGGGCTCTTGGCAGAAATGTACTTGCTATTCATATGTGCAAATACTCGTATATTCGACCCAAGTAACAATTATTATAGTTGTTTCCTCTACTAGTGGGTTCCGACTCCTTCTTGCCTTCACTTCAACTATGATTCGCTTCACGATTCGGGGGCCCTCGCCTCGGCTCGCTTCGTGAGCTCTTTAGTACCACCTGTTACGTAGGCATAATGCGTCCGTTGGGGTCTCCCGCCCCCCTTGGTCGCTGGCACTCACTAACCAACGGAGCTCGCTTTGCAAGCACTTTCCACCCAGACGACCCAAACGACCACTCAAGTGCTCCCAATCAGCTTGATCAATAAAATCTTTGCCCATACTGAAAAAAAAATACTCTTCAGCAGTGTATAAAAATAACTCATAAAGTAAATCGAAATTTAATAAAAAAGGCCCAGTCAAGCAAAAATTCAACCGTCAAAAATTCGTGATCTTGCTATTGCTAGTCTGCCCAGGACGTGAACTCGTAGCTCAAATGTTTTGATTTTGGCATTAAATGTCTCCTAAACTAAAGTTTAAATCGAAAAACGGTCTATTTCAGCATGTTTGCCTGATATTCATCTACAAATGTATCAAATTTTATATTCTTTTTATGCTATCTTTTTTACAGTGCGATGAGACAGAAGAAATCGAGAGACGCAAAATTTGTCAAACAGCAGCGATGTCTGAGACGTTTGAGATGCAGATATATTTTTTAATAGATAGTGAAGAGTTTATTGCTTTAATATTTATTAATATAATTATGCTACTGTGAGATTTTCAGCTAAAAACTAATTTGTATCAACGAATATACCAATTTGTATTAACAAATTGATGCATTAAACCATAATGCATGAAATCTAAATTACAGGTCTGACCCTATCTAGAATAATGTGTTAGATTCCAAACATGCTTGATTGATATTTCTATCTTGGTAACATAGATATAACCTATGACTTTGATGATACGTGGCAATATTTTGTTCATTAAGAAACATAATACACCCATTTTAGAACTTTGGTACTGACTCCTTGCTGTAAGTTTGCCGAATTAATTTAACAGAAATGTCGTGTAATTTAAAACCTTCTACAAACATAATTAAATACGTAGACTCCAAACAGCAGCACTCGTAATACCAAGTCACTATCTTCTGTCCGTATCAGTATTGAACGTTTAATATTATGCGATCATGATGCTGCCACCAAAAGTGCAAAATTCCAATCCAAATATTGCTTCGACGGTCCTATAACTGTTCTTATGGTCCTGATACTGTTTAGGCTGCTAAAGTCATCGCAGTATGTAAGAAAAATCATGTTTCAGCTACATGAGATTTTTACTTTCTCATATTATAGAACAAAAGTGTTTTTCAACGTGTGTGTGTGTGGTCCCAATGACTTAAGAACAAATGATTATATAAAAATTAATTGGTCTGTGGCTCAACTCGACTTTCTCATACCATAATCCATTCTTAAATAGCCATTAAGGGTTTTTCTTTTCTTCTTTTTTTTTTAATTTTACAAGTAATATTTTGAAAAATCGGTATAGTTGATCCAAATGACTACAGTTATAGAGTGTTACCCTTCACGTTAAAGGGCTTGACAAAATCTTTCGATTTATACCATACTTGACAATGTACATTGGGGGGGGTGTAAGTTACCCTCCCCCCCCAAGGGGGTCAGTGACGTCACGAACGAAAAATTGCATCGCGGCTATTTTTGACAACAATGATTGAAACTATTAAGTCTGGTGATCATTGATCCGTAAATAGTCCCTTTTTATGCATGATTATGTCAATTTTTGTCCTATGCTGCCATGTTAAAAAAATATTAAATTTCGAAGTTTTCGCTCAAATTAAAAAAAAAAATCTATCTAGTTCTCCATTTTTCGATAGCAAAGGCGAAAAATCTCAAAAATCGAAAAATTTCGTGAAAACAATACTTTCTCAATACTACGTACAAAAAAGTAAAAATAGAATTAGATAGAATTTTCAATAATTTTTCTATGATTGAAACTCGAATCATTCGGATTTTAAGATTTTCATAGTATTACTTCCTATAGAAAAAAATTATAATTCCGTGAACAAGAATGGTATATGATATATGAGGATTGATAATTTGAATTTATCTATGGATATTAATAGGTTATTGGTACCAAAATATTTTTTATTAATACAAATGAGCTAAATACATCCATTGGTGTCGCAAAGCTGAAAAAAATAAACTTTTAAATATTATTAACGAAATATTTTAAAAGAATATCTTGGATACTAAATCTGAAAAAAAAAAGAGATTTTTTTTCCTTCTGATACTATTATGAATGTATGAGATGGTCGAGTGGAGACTCTCACTTTAGATATTTTCCATTACCAAAAGAGATAAGAATTGAAAAGCATCTTGAAACGTTCTTGATGACGCAGGCACTTCTTGATTGAGATCTCGTTTAAAAGCGAGAGATTATCACGGCCTTTGATATGAAATCGGTTGTCGAAGTGCTTTGATATTTAACCAGCAGTGTTTTGCTGGCCGCGTTTCAGACAAACCGCAAATCGACATACTAAAAGTTTAACAAATTTAGCAGCTGAATTTATACAGAGCGAAATATAATAACTACGTTCGCGTTGTTCTGGAATTCAGATTGTTTATAATCTATAACTTTTGCCATTTTGGGTTTCTTCCTTTTACTTTCCCTTCAATACACAGTAATGTATAAGAAAAGTATTGTAATCGTGTCGATAATTGCAACTTGAGTTTTTGGCGGATCTACATGTTTTGAGTATCTAGAACCCGAAAAAACTATTTATTTCTGTGTGTGTGTGTGTGTGTGTGTATCTCTGTGAGTGTCTCACTCGCTCTTCTGTGTATGTGTCTATGTGTGTATGTGTTGAAGGCCCAGACCATCCGACTCGTCCAAAGACTTAGAGCACTTTTGTGGATGGCCGGATGTGTGCATGTGTGTAAATGTCCGTTTCAAAGCTGAAAAAAGAACAAAACAACAACCAAAAACAATTGGTACGGTAGCACCCGAAAAAATGAACTTTAAAATGGCATTTTTTATTAATGTCGTACAGCCCCTTTATTTTTCAGTGTTGACGGACCTACAGCCCTAACTACTAAACCGATTTTTATGAATGATGGCTCATTTTGTGTGTTCTGGTGGGAAGTACATACTTTTCCTTTAAAACTGAAAGATAAATTTGATTTAGAATCTCAAAAATTAAAAAAACACAAATAAATGGTGATCACGGTGATCGACGATAAAGTACAATTTGCAATGCCTACCATATTTTTGTTACATAATCATGTTGATATGTCATTTTGTTTTTGGCACGTGGCGAAATAAATAAAAAGCGTAATAAATGAAACACAATTTTAAGAAATCTTTTAAAATTATTATTATTTTTTTTCTTTTACAATAAAACATCCGAAGCAGTGGGAAAATGTATGCTTTCAAAGACATTTTAAAGTCTGAAACCAGGTTTTCGTAATTTTCTGCAGAAAAGCAAAATTATTCTCAAAATGGGGTTTAAAATCTTGATTGTAATCTCATTTGAAATTTAGTAATGAACGTAATAATTACTTTCAAATCATGAAGTTGCAGTGTTAAATACTAATTTTATCTGTGATGTTTATGTTCCTATCATAATTTTTATTTTCCCCTGTCATTTGTGATGGGCTACACAGCCATAGCCGTGTTTTACCATACGCAAAGCAGGCAACTGCTGGGGTTCTCAATTATACAGGGATCCATTTCCTTTACCTTATCAACATTTCGTATAATTTGTTAAAATGGCTTTTATTAATCCTTACCGTCACTTTTAAACTTAGTAAATATCCGTTTGGTCAGCAAAGCATATTTAAAATCCTGAGAAGTATGCTCAATTATAAAACAAGAAAGATCAATCATGCATGAAGCATTGATTATAAAACACTTTCCAACTGAAATGCAATTTTATTTAAACATTTAAAAACGCAATACATTCAGCGATGGTATTATTTTAATTATCACATAACTACAATAATTTATTTTACATGAAAACTTCAAACTTCATCGAAAAAAATGATCTTATTCTTTTCATCGTCAAAAATTATGTATAAAACAAGTATTTAATTGATACATTTGAGCATGCGTAGTCTTTTATATTAGTTTTTGACGATTTTTGCGGGCCATGCCACATAAAAAATGGCTCTTTTTCCCTAATCGTACAACAATCTAATTAGTACTAGGGTAACCCACAAGTGACTTAGCTGCCAAATTTTGTGAAGTGTGGTCAATTAGTTTTTTAGCTAGAGTAGATGCATACAATTTTTGCTGGCCGTTTGGCAAAAACGGCAGGTTCTTTTATCCTGATTCGTACCAAAATGTAATCAGAACCAGGGTAACCTATAAAAATTTTATGAAATTTGGTCAATTAGTTTTTGAGTAGATATATACATTGCACACACACACACATACAGACGTCACGCTAAAAAATAGTATTTTCGTGTTCTATAGAAGTCCCAAAACATGTAGATCCGTCGAAAAGTCGAGTTGCGATTTTTGACACGATTCCAATACTTTCCCTATACCATGTATTGTAGGGAAAGTAAAAACTTGCTTCGACTTCTGGGTATTTTCAACTTAAGGAGATACTCAATAGAACCTAAGTCCGGTGTATGACTGTAATAAATTACCTATAGTCATCTCCTTTTGGTCTTATTGATTTCAATTTCTCTGTAGTCCACTGATCTCCCTGCAAGTCAAAAACTAAAACTACTTCAAATAATTATCAAATTATCAATCATATATTTCTCTCAACAGTCTGTACGAAGACGACAGCCAGTTGGATTTTTGCTGCCCTCGTGATTGCCTTACTCGTGATCTTTTCCGTCCAGTTCTTGTACCCCACAGTAGAAAGGAGACTCAGTACTGACGTAGAACACATTCGCATATATGAAGGTCAGCCCTATGAAATAAAGGTTCCGCCACCTGTCATCACGGACTATGTGTCTGAGGAACAACACAGGGTAAGTATTACTTCCCGGCCGTCCAAACAGTTACCTTACATCTTTCTGGTAGGTCTGACGATCTGGGTTTCAACAACAACAGGGTAAGTGTTATTGCCGGACACTCATCCTGTTGCTCATACCCTAGGGTGAGTCGGGTGGCTTGGGTCTTCGGCAGGGTAAATATTAGGGATTATGATCTCACGACCCCGAAATAACAAGGGATTTCGGAACTTATTTTAATTTATGAAATAATATACTTTCACAGTTTTGCAATTATGTCAAAATAAGTATTACGCCCCCACTACAGATAACAGCAATTATGGGTGCGTTTCGTTCTTATTATGCATTCGTCAGCATGTAATGGTCAGTATCTGCAATCCATCAGCCAATGTGCCAATAGAAAGAATTCCTAGCCAGGAAGGATGGCTTTTACCTCCGATATGATAACAAGGTATGTAACTTGACATTATTTGAGCAGAACAGAACTGATAAAAAAAGAACATAAAAGACAAAACATGGGACAAAAATGTCCCGCCTTCCAATGGAAGGGAAAAGCTTAGCACAGAAGTGCTGCCATCTGTATTTGAACAGACGAAAGAAGAGGGGAGAAAAAAGTATCAACAGATACGAGATGAAGCAGTTAAACGTTATGTAATTAAAAAGATTTAAAGACAATTAAAAGTTAATATAGTGGGGATATAGAAGGGACAGTAATTGCAAAGCTACGGTTGGTCATAGAGTACTGCTCGCGGTCGCTTTCTCTGCTGCCGCGGATCGTAATCTGGGATATTGAATAATTCTTCATTACGAACAGAAGGGATGTTTTGGAAAAATTTCTTTGCATGTTTTTTTATTGTAAATTTGATAATTTTGATTTTAAAATCCTTACGGATCACATCGCTACGTAAGTAACGGGGGGCTTTTCTAATTATCCTAAGGATACGATTTTGCTCAACCTGGATTTTTTCAATGCTAGTTTTACACGCAAAACCCCAAATGGGACAGGCATAGAGAAGAATAGGTTGCACTATGGATTTGTACAGAAGGATTTTATTATTAATATCAAGATGGTCTGAGAAAAGTAAATGATTGAGGGAACCGACAAGTTTTCTGTATTTTTATTAGGATATGATTGAAGTGCTCACGCCAAGTAAGTCGGCTATCCAAATGGACTCCGAGGTACTTGGCTGTGCGCAGGAAACACACATGCTGATCGTTAATCATAATAATAGGAGGGGGGGACGCTTACCTGAGAAGAAAATAGCTTGTGATTTTTGAGCATTAATTTTGATTTTCCAATGTTTGTAGTATTTTTCGAGGGTTTGAATATGTTTTTGAAGGTGATTATGAAGGAAGTTAATATTATTATGGGCCGAAATGATACACTTGTCGTCAGCATAAAGACAGAGGGAGGTATGGCGAGAACGGGGTATATCATTAACATAACAATTAAACAGGAGGGGGGCAAGGATGGAACCTTGGGGGACTCCAGCTTTAATAGGTTTTTTATAAGAAAGGGCATTAGAGATACGAACATGAAAGGATCTGTTACTAAGGTAGGAATTTATGATAAGAATGAAAGGGGGGGGGGGTCAGTATCTGCAATGTTAGAAAGCGCATTTATTATGTGCCACAATTTTGCGAACCTCCATGGGAAAGGATAAGTTCATTCCTACAACGTAACCGACTTCAAATTTCTTCAAAATTGAGTCCGGACTACACAGATTACTAGAACGAATTACTAGATTACTCGCTAGATTACTCACACTAATTACTAGAACGAATCACCCAGCGTTGCCCGCTTCCTAAATAAATGTCCGGCACTTAAATAATACAGACACAGGTAACACCATACATTTCCAAATCGCCTGTTTTGAGCTAAAATCATTCTCACAATACAAATAAAATTTCCAAATCACCAATTGAGAGTCACTATTGTCTATATCTTCCGCAAACAACGTAATTTTTATATTTCCAATACTCCATTTTGACTGCTTATAAAAACGCGAAAGGAGCTAAATGGTCTCAGGACGTTTCGAATCTCCCAAAAGCAGAAAAGAAAATTACTTAAAATCTCTCTCCGGACACTATGAAGCCATTCATCGCAACCGCTTATCTCTCTTTAAAATGGATCTGATCCAGATCTGATCCAGGGGAACCTCTGAAACACATTGAAGAGCAGACGAAGCATTGCGGTGAGTGAATGAGATCAGTTAAAAAAATTACAAAATTTAAATTATTTATGAAATTGAAAATTATTTTTTGTTAGAATGCTCATATAGTATATGGGGATGTTTTAGCCAAATTATAGAATTGTGCCAATCTCAGTTTTTCGGATGCGACGATATATATATCAAATGACGTAAAAATGCAAAGTTCGGTGTATTTTAAAAAATAAATAATAAAATAAACAGAACGTTCTTCGATCCTTCCGATGGTGTCAAGATGGAAACTCTGTAAAAATAGTTTAGGTCACTAAAGAATCGATTTGTGTAAGTATCGGCCTGAATCGAAGCAAAACACAAAATAACTAGAAAACCAACTCGAAATTTAAAAAATAACCCCGAGGTGCACCTATTCGGGTTCAGAAGTACATGTGTAGTAAATTTAAGGGTCTTAGCTTTCCCGCTACAGCCTGCACAGACAGAAAGAAAAAGTGAAACATCTTCCTTTATTATGTAAGAAGTAAATAATGGCATATCGAATTTAAGGCAACATTTGTAGCATTGTTATATACTTTAGCACAGCATTGTGTCATTCTTAGTGATTAGCCTATGTCAAATTTAATGTTAAAGTGTTCATGAGTTTTATGTTAATATTTTCTTGCGCTCAAATTGAAAATAATTTGTGAAAAATGACAGATACAGACTAATTAGTACGTAAATACGACATACAATCTCCATTTTGCTTACACATGTTTTATTTACATCAGTTGTGCATGAATTTGGCGCCCCATTGCACGCATATGACGATAACAATGTATTACGTACATTGATGTGAAGAAAAAATACATTGACTTACGATGTCATTCACTTCACCCCTTATATTGTTACAAAACAATAATATTTTCTTTTCTTGGTGCATTCTTTTAACCTAGGAATCTTTAAAGAAACCTTGGGATTTGAAATTTCTCATCGATCCTACAAATCTCTGTGCTACTCGTCGATCTCCCGATTCAGAACAGTACCTACAAAATCCTGAAGTGAAACTTCTGATGATCGTCCCATCGGCAACAGACCACTTCCAGCAAAGAAATGCCATTCGAAATACTTGGGGTTCCATTGCAGAGAAGTCAGATTTTATATATATATATATAATTTACAATTTGTTAATATCAAAAATATTTTTATTATCGATACATTGTGACTTATATCATTGTTTGAATTTACAATATAAATAAATTTAATTCAGAATAAATTTCGACAAATTACTGTGAACAATTAATTATACAGCGTGTCCGATAAAGATCTTTATTTATTCGAAACATTAATAATAAAAATACGAAAAGGTGAAATGAAATGCAGTTTGCGGCAAAATAATGAAGAAATCTAACAATTTGTACGTGAATTACTTGATACAGTGTTTCCCAAACGATGGATTGGTCGTGGAGGACCAATACCGTGGCCTCTGCGATCGCCCGATATAGCTTCACTGAATTTCTTTTTGTGGGGTTATGTCAAAGACATTGTTTACCAAACACCTGTTTCTGATATTTCCGTTTTAAAGGAAAGGATACAATCAGCAATCCTCGCTGTTACACCCCAAATGTTAAAATACACTTGGCGAAAAATCGAGTACAGACTGGACATTCTTCGGGATACTAAAGGAGCTCATGTAGAACTATATTGACGGTATTGTACAAAGACTGTTAGATTTCTTCATTCTTTTGCCTCAAACTGCATTTCATTTCACCTTTTCGTATTTTTGTTATTAATGTTTAGAATGATAAAGATCTTTCTCGAACACGCTGTATATTTTTGGTGATTCTATCGCCACCCATTCTTTGCTCGATCTGGCTTTTCGTGGCAGTTGTTCTGCAGTTTCTGTATCTAAGGATCTGAAAGTTATTATCAACACAGTCAATCCATCTCATTTTAGATCTTCCTCTTGGTCTCTGTCGACGGGTTTGAACAATTATATATTTTTGGTAATTAGGTCGCTATCCATTCTGTGCTGATGTCCTTCCTATTTTGTTCTGCTTATTTCAAAGTCTTAATTTTAATATGCTACTATACTAAACAGCAAAATAAATTATTGCACGCCACGAACACATAATAAACCGAGCTTCTGATACTGGTTGCAAATTGGGAGCATGATTCCAAATTATTGTAACGCCTGCTGTTGGCGAATTTTGTGACTATTACAATGTGATTTGTTTCAATGACTGCTCATTCATCTTAACTTTACAAATAACTAATTCAAAGTGCTATGCATGAGAATTAAGGAATAATTAGCAAACATTAGATCAAGTCCACAAATTTAAGGCTCACATTTTTCAAGCCTGGATCGTGGCAATTAAACTGGTACGTCCAGAAAAATGCTTAACAAAGTTGAGAACCAGCTTGTTTCAAATATAAGATTTTGGTATGGAGCGCGAAAATTCGAAAAGAAGTATTATATGCTTAAATGCATCTTATTCTGAGGCAGCGCATGTTTGCAAAATGCACTTCTTAAACAAAATCTAATTAAATAAATTGATGAAATGTCAAAATATCAAATTTTCCTCCAATTCAAAATTTTAAACAATGTAAAAATTTAAGTCTTATAGTGTAAAATTATATTTAATATAAATATTGCTTTGACTTTCAAATAAATGAGGTAGCATCATATTCTAGATTGCACCCCTAAAAAATAATCCGATCATCTCGAAATTTCGCATGAAAATTTCTATATACGAAGTATGCAAATGATTAAATTTGCATGTCCAATGAGTGTTCATTTCGGTCATAGCGCTCGTTTCTACCGTGCAACTAGCATCCTATAAAACAGGTTAAAAATATGGATGGTTTATCTTTGCTCGTTATCGGCGTTGCAGTTCCGGGGAGACACAACCAATAATGTCGTTACGACGTTGCCGAAGCCCTTATAAGTAATTAGATGAGTTCGAACGTGGTCGTATATTCGGGTTACGTGAAGCTGGCAGATCATACGGAGCAATAGGCCGCCACATGCACCGAACGGACACTACTGTGCAAAGGTGCTGGCAGCAATGGTTGCTGCAAGGAACTTATCTGCGGAATGAAGGCTCGGGAAGACCAAAGTGCACGAATGCAAGGCAAGATCAGATGATTGTCCGACAGGCCCGAACTAGCCCAGCAGCATCATTGTCCGCCATCCAATGTGCTACAGCCTCTTAAATACCACCCGTGGTACCTTCCACCATCTCACGGTGCTTGGCTGAGGTGGGGTTACGCTCACGACGGCATTTGAGATGTCTGCCCATAACCCCACAACATCGACAGAGTCGTTTGGGGTGGTGTCGTAGCCAAGCATCATGGCTGCCAGCAGACTGGCATCGCATAGTGTTCAGCGATGAATCACGCTTCAGTCTTTCAGCAGATGACCATCTGGTACGTGTGTGGAGGCGCCAGGCCCAGCTGTCCCAATCAGCCTTTGTTTTACACAGGCACGCAGCCATTACCCCTGGTGTGATGGTGTGGGGTGCTATCTCTTAGGACAGCAGGTCGTCCCTAGTTATCTTGCGTACAACTTTAACAACTCAACGATATGTGGATGAAATCCTGCGCCCTTTGCGTTGCCCTTCATGGCACGTTATTCTGGCACATTTTTCAACAAGATAATGCCACGCCACATACGGCTCGTATATCTGTGGACTGTCTCCGTGCTGTTGATACTATTCCTTGGCCAGAAATTTCACCAGACCTTTCGCCAGTCGAGCATGTATGGGACATGTTAGGCCGCCAGATTCGGGCATCTCGAAATGTAGCAGATCTGGAGCAACAATTGAGGAATGCCTGCAGGCAAAATACATCGCAGGATGGCATTTAGAGACTTTATCACTCTCTACCTAGACGTATACAAGCATGCATTGCCGTCAAGGGGGGGGGTTCATCAATTACTGATTGGAAAATTCAATGTGCAATTTCTAACCATTGATGGGTTTTGCAACCTTGATTTTGTAATCATTTCACTACCTGTATATAAGCTGTATGTATACTTAATTTCAATAAAAACAGTCACTTTCTTCATGGTGCTTCGTTTTTTTTTTTTTTGTTTTTTTTTTTTTTGTTGTTTTTTAGGAAGGAAAATAATAAGTAGAAAAACCATTTACTTGACAGCATGATTACAACAAAGTCTGTGCTGTTGTACAAAATAAAGTATAATAATAAGTACAAAAAAGTAAAATAAATAAGTACAAAAACCATTTAATTGACAGAATGATTGCAATACAGCCTGTGCAGCACAGTTCAATTTCAGAAAGGAGACGAAGAGAAATGATTGTGAGACCAGAAATTGTTCTCACATTTGATGAGACACTTTTATGTGTGGAATTTATGGTGGCCAGAACGGCAAACAAAGCTTGTAGTCTGGCTGGCACCAAGGTTTATGACGACGTGAACCTATAGGTCAAAAGACTATAAATTTAAGGGTGCCATACCAGAGGGGCTGAGCTGGGCCTTGCTAAATGTGGAATGATGCCATTGGGTAAAGAAGGACCAATGAGCGCCCAAAAGAAGTAAAGGCGGAGTTACCCCCCCCACACACACACACACCGAGGTACTGGTGCACCATCATGCATGAACCACATGTTCTGCAGCACTGTATCCGATACACCCTGTAGCAAATCCGAGAGGACGTGCTGCAGGAAACAAGGTACGTTGCACCATTGAGGCTTTCGAGCAGAAGGTACGGTCCCAACAGATTATCTCCAAGAATCCCTGCCCAGATGTTAACACTGAACTTGTGTTGAACTTTCTAGAGGACAGTGGTGTGGGGACGAAGTCTATTTTTGCGATTTTCACCGACTAAACGTGGTTTGCGATACCATGTTCTATGGTAATTTTTGTTCTTCTTGATGTCTAATATCACCTCTCTGAGTTTGTCGCCACTTCAAGGCAACACCCTGTATATATATATATACATACATACATATATATATATATATATATGTATATATATTTTTTTATATATATACATATATATATATACATATACAATAAAAATATAAAATAGTAAATCCAATGTTAGAATGTATGTAGTAACTCATAATACACTATTCCAAAATTTTCTACAAATTCTACAAATTCCTATAATCTGAACCAAATTAGATTTTGTCTTAGTTTGCTCTTTTTATCTTAATACTGACCAACTAAATCTTGTCAGCTTGTAATAAATATGTATAAAACTGCAACTTGAAATTTTGGCATATATGTATATTAAAAATGTATATAGGCGAAAACAGAAATTCAAAAAGTGAGCAACCGCGACTTCGAATCAGCAACCCTGACGTTTGGGGTCTTGCCACTTGAACTACCAGATACATAAAAAAAATTTAAATCCAGTAATACGTTCGCAAAGGAAAACAGATAATGGTGGACAGCTTTTGGCCCTTGTTTCTATTTAAGCCTATTTATGACTGGATAAAAATGTATCCATTTCAAAATTACATGTTCAAATTTACTTGTGTGAGTAAATCCACTATTATTTATTAGCACTTTGGAGTATATTTTTGTGGCCAATATTAGAGGGGTGTCATTATGTCCTTTTAGTCCAAGTTGTAAAACGTTGGAATGGTAGCACGGAGATTATTGGTAAGATCCCAGCCAATGACGATCTTTTGTTTTTCGAATAATTGCTTCTTCGTTTTTCTTGTCTAGATAGATTTATGACTACATACTACATATAAATTTATCTATATATTTATATTACTCATTTTATCATACATAAATGCACAGATGACATTATGATGTATTATAGCATGTTCTGTAAAATTCAATTTAACATGCAATTCATTCTTTTAGAACTTTCGGTCCTATGCGACTCGGCTTCGTCTTAGGCACTACCAACAATCGAACCGTAGACGCTCTTATCCGTAAAGAGAGTTCCGAGTACAGGGACATCATCCAGGCTGACTTTGAAGACACTTACCAACAACTGACCACCAAAAGCATCGTTATGCTGAAGTGGATAGCCAAGAGGTGCCCCCATGCACAGTACTTCCTGAAGGCTGATGACGATACCTTCGTCAATGTAGGTGTTATCGCACACATCCTGGGAAAGGAGCCCTTCATCTCGGAAGATAAATTTATAGGAGGATATGTCCACGATGGAGCTCAGCCGACTAGGATTCCTGATGAGGTAAAATAGAAATGAAATGGTGTTCCATAGCTTAAAATGAAGGGTCAGAACGATACGAAGTTTTAAACTTTTATCAAGCCCCGTCCGACCGACGATAACAAAGTTCGAACCCGGTCCATGCAAGCTCAAAGCCATTTTACAATTTAAAGTCTCAGCCCGATCTGGCCAAAAATATTTGAGTCTCGGCATAGCATGGCTCGAACTGTTACCTTTTCAAATTATCTAAAACCAACCAACCAGCCAACTATGGCGTAAAGTAATATATAAAGGTTATTTTTTTTTCAACTTTTCTCTCCACATTTCTTAAGTTAACAATATTTTTTATCCATTTTGTGTTCACACTCACATATAATTTATCGAAGCCACTTCATCCAGCCACGCCAGAAAATTTCCAAACTCATCCTATACTCACCTAAAAATTTCCGAGACAACTGTAATTCGACTCATCTTGTGCATCGCGATCAAGCCACCCACGAGCTGGCCTGATCGCGAGGACCTCTAACTGGAATCAAACTCTCGTTGCCTCTTACGGCATCGAGGGCGAAAGCGGAGCGAGAGGGAAGCCTCCCATGGAATAAAAGGAAAACCGATTCTGCTATATTTCTGTGGAGAGTATGGTTTAATAAATGATTAGCTTGTACTACTTAGTACGAGGATCATCAACGACCTATATCGTACAAAAAGATGAAGTGCATGTGATGTTCCTTTGTAAGTCCAGGTAACTCAGTCTGCAGCTCTATTCTTGAGATCTAGAGCTAAAAAGCGAGACATTTTACCAGCATTGATACAAACGAGTAATCAACCGGAAAAAGCATTGTTAATTTGCTAACGTCTGAAGTCTGGCTAATTGGTGTTTGAACTAGTGTCTAATAGTAAACTATCCAAAAATCATTTGTAGATAATTTAATAAATTAAACATATTGAAATTGTCCTAACATGTTATATTTAGCATTATATTTATCCTCTTTCTGAGTTTGAATTTTCATATTATAAATCTGTATAATGTGCAAATGTGTTACCAACTATATTAGACTAGAAATTTTATGTCTATTCGAAAACTTGCGTAAAAAGTGTATTTTTAGAATGAAATTCATTCCAAATGTCTCATTTTCATTTACTCAGCTCACTAAGATACAGAACCATAGTAAGATTGGAATAGGCCAGTCTCAGGTCTATTTGGTTTCAAAGGATGAGCAAATTAAAGAAAAAAACATATGTTTTTTTATTATTATTAGTTGCAACTTTAAGGAACTTGTCATGCGCCAAATGAGTGTTGTCAAGGTCGAGAATTCAGTTTTCTTTATCTGAAAATGCTTTTCTGTTTATAAATTTGGACACCAACGTACATCTGAGGTACAAAAAAAGTTGCAACTTCAAGAAACCTGTCATATGTCAAATAGATCTTATCGAGAATTTCAATCTCTTTATTAAGAAATGATTTTCAAACTTTAATTTCGAACACCAGTGTACATCTGAAGTAAGAAAAAATATTTCTTTTAAAAATAATAAGTAGCGTAAAACAAATAAAATTTATTTGAGTTTTATAAACGATTTAAAATTGTGAGCGACATGAGAAACTACATACCCAGGGATGCAAATAGATCTCAAAGTTGAAGTACTTGAACGTCAAGTTTGCAAAAATAAATTGCAACATTGCAACGTTTCAAATACCTATATTTGATCTCTTAAGATAAACTAAAAACAATGAAATGATTTAAGAATGCCGATTAGAAGTTGATGTACTACGACCAAGTTGAAGCCATAATGACCATTTTACAAATCCTTCAGCTTCTAAAGTTTAGAATATCACGTTCCTACTTGGGAATAAGAATGCTAAATTGTTTATCATTTTTGACATTTTAGTCAAAAAAATATTCTAGTAAGGCATAAGTTTCCCACCCTATATGTATATATGTATTATCAAATACCTATTAAATACGGAATTACTTATAAAACGGCTATTCACTTGCAAATATTAAACGTAATTCATTTCTTTTTCTAATTTTTTCTATTTTTCGAAAAAAATTGTCCGAAAAAATAGGGCACTTATTATATTTAGAATACGTTGAAAATCCACTTTTTTTTTTATTTACCCATTGAAATACCCGTATCAAAGTTCTGGAAAATCGATGTATCGGGCTGACAAACTAACAGATACATAGAAAAATGGTTGATTAGTATTCAAGGATTCTCAAAAGATGCCAATTTTTTAATCGACATTTTGACTCCCATTGCAATGTTTTCTCTTTAATATGCATTGTAGAATAATTTAAAAGTTACAAAAATGTATCTTTAATATTATTTTCATACTGTAAACACTGTAAATATCGCCACTGGCTATTGATTTTATGCTAACATATTACCAGGCCCAACTGGAGCGCCTTTTTCTGCAGTTCCTTGCCCCACTGTTATATATTTATTTATAAGATATAATGGTACCTATTACATGGCAAAATAAATTTTATTCATTATTATTCATATTTTATTATATATTTATTATTCATATTTTATATTTATATTTTATTATTCATATTGTATATACAAGTATCTGAAATTAGCTAATGGTCTTGGCGTCTCGAATGCGCGTCAGAATGTTGCTTCAGACTCGATATTTCTGAACTGAAACTCCAATCGCGAAACTGAACAATTTGCTTGTATTTTCAGAAATACTATGTTTCTGAAGATGATTATCCTGATGAAGTGTACCCCTCGTACACGTCGGGGTCTGCGTACGTCATGACGGGACCAACGGCAGTCGCTTTGTTCGATGCATCTAAGGAAGTCCAGCCGTTCTTGCCCATGGAAGACGTATTCGTCACAGGACTTTGTGCCAAACACATAGACGCGACCCTTCTTCATGATCCCCGTTTCAGTTATGACGACCCACCAAGTCCACCTTCATGGGCTGCGTTCAGGTGAGCTATGATTCAAAATTAAACTTAACCTAAAAAAATTGCTTTAGCGGTACATTATTGTTCCCATGACTTATCTATGTGTGTCCATAAGTGGTCAACTCGTCTGCACTATGAAAATAGCGTCTTCCAGACAGAGCTAGTTAGCTGCTCGCAATAAAGGAAGCTGTACTTTGGGCTACAAAAAGTTTGCATGAGAATTTCATTCTCTGTGACAGTCTATAGAGTATCGAAACTCTTAAGCAATTTCAAACGAAGAATCCAATAGCTCATCAAATTATAGCTATCAAAACCAACAGCATCCATCAAAAGTTTTTATATATATGGGTTAAGATAAGATGGGTTAAAGGTCTCTCGGGTGTTCTGGGAAATGAAGTTGCAGACTGTTTAGCTTTAGACGCGACGTCAGATATATCTGTTCAGAGTACAGACTTACCAAAACCCTGTTCATCGCTAAGATCACATCTAAATATTAATACCATAAAAGAGTGGCAACAGCAGTGGAATGAAAGTGAGAAAGGAAGAGAAACTTTCAACTATCTTTCCAGAGTATCCCAAGAGCAACTGATTTGCAGCAGAGAATTGGTACAGTTTTTCTCGGGACATGGCTGTTTCCCAACCTATCTTTACAAAATCCAAAAGAAAAACACCGAAAACTGTATTTGTGGTGAAATAGGATCTCCGAAACATTTCGTATTTGATTGCGAACTTACAAAGAACTATCACCTTAAAAGGTCCAGTAGACAACATATGCCAATATTTGCCAAAAACCTTCTGAGTAATAGCTGGGCTAAACAGAGAATAAAATCTATAATTCAATGCCTAGAGGAAAACGAACATATACTGTGAATTATTACTGGTAACATCCACACATTCGCTCACTGTTTATTGCATATTTATTCGTAGTACTTGTAAATTTTGTTATACATACTGCGATCAAATTACTTTTAAATCCACATTTGTTTTAATCATTGCAAATATCATTGTATCAGTGTAGTATTGAAAGCCATGGTAATCTGTAAGATTTGTATGTATATGTTGTATATATATAGTTTTGTATGTATGTTTGCATAAGTAGTTTTGTATATATATATATATATATCTTTGAAAATTATTCGTGGCATTTTGTATATGTAATAACAAATTTTAGAAATATTTTTATATATATTGTTGCTCCCATTTGAAACAGTTCTGACATAAGTTTTTATGGATATGAAATATTTGTGAAATACTATCTGTAACTAGTATAGACAAACATATTGTATATAATTGTTTATCATTTTTATCTTGGCATTAAGTTTTGATTTCTGGTTTTGGCAGATATTCCTCCACCATAGGCTGTAATTACTGTAAACCTTCGGGTCGGTGCCTAAAGGTGGTTAATCTGTTCATCTGCATTTTGACATCTGCATGAACTTCAGTTTTTCATTTTCGCTGCATAAAGGAGACCGGGGACAATTGTGACAGCTTGAGAAAAATTATGTTTAGTTCATTTATTTTTTAATACGAAAAATAAAATTTTTACAGTTGATAAAAAATGTATACTGCATATATCTAAAATATCTAAAGTAGAATACCTCTTTTTCAAATAGATTTTACATGTAATACTTCGGTCAGCCTCATGTTGCGAACGCCTCCGTGTGGGGGTCAGTAACATGGCATGGGACAATTGTAACAGATGGAGTTTTAAATAATAACATATCATACTTAGGTATTGTATTGTATTTTTAGTTTCAAATAACATATCTAATAATATAAACCATGGTATTCATCGAAATGTAATACAATAGTAATTTTATTGTATGAAAACTGAAAAAGTACTTTTTATGCTGATAACGATTTTGATACAAGCAGAACTAAACATTACGAGGAAAACACAGCATATCCGATCTGATCACAAGCTCTTGAGACTAAAATCTGCAAGCAGTTAGCTACGATCTATCTCTGTTCATTCTTCTAGATGACACATTACAGACAGTAAAAGTCAATGACAAAATGTGATACTGTGAAGCTCTCAAAATTAAATTATTTCCGACAGTACTCCTCTAGAAAGTATAACTTCTTGAGGGATCAAGTGCATCTACGTTGTATTCACAGAAATCACAGCACATCTTGTAAGGATTAACAATTTCTATTCTCGACTTCTTATTTATCAAGTAGTGTCTTCCCCGGGAAAAGAATAGTTTAAATTTAAATAACAGCCGCTCAGATTGCGGGCGGCAGAGGGAGCTGGCAACCAGGTTATAAGGATGAGATATGCTAAGCACGAGAGGGTACGAGTTGGAACATGGCTTGAATGGCTGCAGCCTATGGTAGAAAGGGTGAACCATGTACATTTTGATTTATTATTTGTAAATTAATTTAATGGATGTTTATTTTAGGATTTTCTACAGTTTTAAAAATAAAATTTTTGTTTTTATCAAAAGATGCCTGCGTGTTCACTCCGCAAATTTTACACCCTGATTCAATCGAAAGTGTTTGGCCTTAGAATTAAAATAAATTGTAGTTGTGATCCTCTGGTGTTCAACGTTACTCTAAAGGCCAAAAGTCTGTAAATTGCAACGATTCAACCATTTTTTTTCACGATCTTATTCCAAATGACTCTTTGAAAAGAGTAATGGAAATTAATAACATGTTGTACCGTACACCTCGACAAAGTATATTTTATTGACCGTTTACTCATTCAGAAAGTATCACCTGTAAAAAAAGAAGAAAAAATTCCCAAAATCAGTTCGATAGATCCTCAAAATTTGAATGAAAAAAAAGCCTATGTTTTAAATATAGATGGTAGATGAGCAAAATGTAAAATCCTCTCCCAAAACAATTTTATTTGATAAAAAATATAATAGTAACTTAAGCGAACTCTGAACCGAATCTGGTTCATAATTGGCGCTATGTCGACCATGCCATAGAGATCACAATGAAAATACGTTGCATAAAAATAAAAGAATTTAGTGAATTTTTTTACCACACCATTTAAAAATCAGAAGGTTCGGGAGAAATTCTATACACTCTGCTCATCTAAGGCGCGGTAGCCCAGTGGTTAGCGCGCGGGAGTTGCAATCGGTAGGTACGGGTTCGATTCCCCCCGCTGCCAAAACTGCCGCCGTTTTCACGCGGAGTACGATCACGTTAAACATGTGGGTCCGTAAATCCTTTAGAGAGGTTGGTAGTAGGGGAAGGGGGGTACGGTCCTGTGGATGCCTCCCCCACTGGGTCCGGTTTAAATTGGGTGGTTCTTCCCGGCCGTCCAAACAGTTACATTACACCTTTCTGGAAGGTCGGACGGCCTGGGTTTCAACAACATCAACAACACTCTGCTCATATGGAAAATATCATCAGCTTTCAAACACAAAAAAGATATTTAATAATTGGTTCGAAAGATTCTCAGAAATTGATCGACAAGAAATTGGCTTGTATTTTAAATATACAGGGTGTCCCAAAAAGATTAAAACGCGCTTTAATTCTTTACCTGTTGGAGATAAGTGGCCAATATAAATTGCAAAAATGTTGAAAGTAAGGTAAGAAATAAGACTACGTTAATGAAATAGTCCTCCCATTAATTTTCAAAAAGTTACACTTTTTAAATTTTTATACGATCCCCTTAAACAAATTTGGTCAATCAGAATTTTTTCATTTTTAATACAACAAGATCATTAAAAATAACCGCATATCTGTATCTTTAAAATCGACTGAATTATGATAAAGGAAAACATTTGACTTATGCCACTTTTCCGTGTCATCTGAAAGGATGTTTCATTAATCAAAGTAGGGATCATAAACAAATTCACGATGGAAATTGTTTAGATCAGAAATTCGTTAATATGTGTCAAATTTTTTTATCACAAATGCATCTAAATAAAGCATTACACAAGCAGAGATCATATAAAGCAGTGATACTCACTACGCGGTTGGGTATCCTATGTATTATCATCCAGTTTTATCTTTTTTGTGATATGTCACAAATTTACATTTCTATTTTGATATACGTGTCCTCATTCACAATGTTCAATTAAATATAACTCGTTCAATTTTAAAGATACAGATATGCTGTTTTTTTTTAATGATCTTGTTGCATTATCTTGTTGCATTCTGATTGACCAAATTTGTCTAAGGGGATCGTATAAAAATTTAAAAAGTGTAACTTTTCGAAAATTAATGGGAGAACTATTTTATTAACGTAGTCTTATTTCCTACCTTACTGTCAACATTTTTGCAATTTACATTGCCCACTTATCTCTAACAGGCAAAGAATTAAACCGCGTTTCAATCCTTTGGGGATTCCCTGTATAAATGGAGTGCGAATAAATGAGAAAGTCGAGTGAGGACTCACGCTCAACATATTTTTAAAGAAATGTACAATTTAGTACGAATAAAGCAAAATAATTTTCTTCAGGGATGATTGAATGATGTTAAAATCGTCCCCTGCATTGTGTTACTTTTGTCCCCGTTTAACGCCTAAGAATCAAGAGCATATTCTGTCAATATTGTTATATATTTAACAAATATTCCCGTAAACACGTGAAAAGCAAATCAAAAAAATCTGATGTGGGCAACACATGACTTTCCTTATATAATGCAATGAATTTACTACTTTTATAGTTAAAAAAAATGTTATTCTTATAGTAGATACTTACGTATATCATTTCCAAGATATTGAATTTTCTTCAATTAGTCGTCATTTTCATTGATTTAGCGTTATTTTTATCCATTTGGCGAGATTTTTGCTAATTTGGCAACAATTAAAAATGTCGCCAAGTTGGCGACATTCCGCCAAGTTCGTCGCCAAAATCTAGCCAAGCGTTATGGACGGAGAAATAAGTTATTCTTACAGCCGATAAATGACTATTGGAGTTCAAATACAAAAGTATTACACAAAGTAACTTTTTTCCTGAATGGAACGAGCTAGTTCCACGAGAATGATGTCACCCAATTTATCGCATGGTATTACATATGAAAAGTGAACATGTTTCTCAATAGGAAATATTTTTTTTTTATTTTATATGACTTTTTGATAATTTTTTTTGAAAAATGTGCAATATCTCTAGAACAGTTCATGTAAGCGTTCTAAAATTTATGTCAATCGTTTTCTAATGAAAAATTATACAAGAAATGTCCATTTGTGTAACTTTATTAGTGGTTTTGATTTTTTGACGATTTTTTCAAAATTTCACTCGAAAATTTAGGGGGTTCCGAACATTCGATTGCGCATAAAAAACAACAGGCTTCCAGTGTTTACGGATTGTGATTTTTGTACCAAATTTTGTTCGAATCGGTCCATTCGTTCGTCAGTTATCGTCTCTACAGACTCACTGACACACACACACACACATATTTCACACACACACATACACACACAGACATCACTTCAAAAATGTTTGATTCGTGATCAGAGATGCTTGAAACGTGCTCTCCCGTCGAAAACTCGAATTCGAATTTTCGACCCCGTCACAATACTTTCCTTATACATTATGTATATAAGGAAAGTAATAGATTATAATTATATTGAATGGGTGACTCCACCTTCAAAATGTGAGAATTCATAAAAAAAAAGAAAACCATGAGAAAAATTTACAAACGTGCATCAAAAAACGCTTAAAACGCTATCGCCTACAAATCAGAAGAACATTCAACATTTTCACTCAGTGAAACTATTCATAAGGTCATGTTATTGGAATTGTTTTGAAACTCGTGTGTGCCGGTATAAGAACGACTGTTACAATTACCCCATATTACATTTGTCCCTGGTCTTCTCTACTTTGTGAATAACTCTTTATATACATGTTAACTTGATTTACAAAATACTCATATCAAGTTATGTTAGTACGCCTAATTTGGTGTCTAATGAATAAAATCCAATATCAATATTTGGGCCGCGAGAGCCCAGTGGTTAGCGCACGGGGATTGTGCACGGATGACCCGAATTCGATTCCTGAGTTATCCCAAACTGTCGCCCTGTTCACGAGGAGTACGATCACGTTAAACATATGGTTCCGTAAGTCCTTCCGAAAGTTTGGTGGTAGGGGGAGGAGGGCACGGTCCCTGTGGATGCCTCCCCCACTGTGTAACAATCTAAATTAGGTGGCACTTCCCGGCCGCCCAAACTGTTACCTTATACCTCCGGGTTGGTCGGACGGTCTGGATCGAAGGAAGAAGAAGAAGAAGAATATCAATATTTTATTGCAAAATGCTCATACGCGCACTCGAACGACACGATAAGTTTATGAAAAGTATGACGTTGTTTTCATGTATAAAACATTCTATCTCTTTAAACCGAATTTGGTTTCGGAGACATTGGAACATAACGCAATGCGCACTGCGCAAAACAAGGCAATTTCAAAATAATTGCGACATTATTTTCACATTCGTATAACAAACAGCTTTGTTAAATAAACGGTAAAAGCAGAGTAGCATCTAAAAAATAGTAAAACATTTTATTGGGGTAATTAATAATAAGGAAATTTTACAGAAACTCTTCTTTTCACTCATGTAAAAATCCATCTTCAAATTTAATTTTGTTTCTATCATTGAACATTTTCAAAGATATTGCGAAAACATGCTGTGTATAACGCAAGAAAATTAAAAAAAAAAAAAATCGTAAAATTGTTTTCACATTAATGTAATAATTTATCATTAATGTAATACCATTAATGTAATAATTTACCGTTATTACATTATTGATATTACATTAATGGAAAAACATTAATGTAATAATTCAAAATATTGCATTAATGTTTTTCACATTAATGTAATATTTTGATGAAAAACTGATTGCTTAAATTCGCGGACAGGCTTATGTAAATTCTTTTTTTTTTATCTAATTGTCGAAATGTAGCAATAGAATTGTTCAAATTCTATTGTATTATAAATTACAAAATGCTCAATAATTTCACTTATGTTTTTTTGTTTGCTTCTTTTTTAGTCCACTTGCTACTGCGCACAGAGTTACTCCAGATGTTCTGGAATTGGTTTGGGATGACATGGCCAAAACACTCATGGACCACTTATTCAATCAAGAATCCGAATCTGCCCTCAACGTTACTGTACTTATCAGGAAAAGGAGGGCTGCGTACGTCTAAGTCATCCGGCCAACTGTCCTATTACATCTGTAAACCTGCAGATCTCAAGAGACAGTCGCAAGACAGACATTTTTCCGCAATACGCTGATTTCTTTAATTTTTGGTGCAAATGAAATATTCGTAATAAACTGCTGAGTGTCTTCAATGTTCATATTTGCATTTAATATGAAAGAATAAAGAAACTACTTTCTTGTGTGAATGTCGATGAAAATAGAGATTTTAAAATCAAGAAAACAATCAAGAAACAATCTAGGAAAAGCTAAGCAAATTGGGAAAATATTATAATAATTTTATTTGATAACACCATAAAGAATTTATGTCCTAACTGAGATTCGAATCACTTTTTAATGATCAGGCAGTTGATTCCAATCATTCGCCTATTTTTAGAGGCCGGATCGTGAACTATTTTCTGTCATATGACCTTGCACCAACGTCCAGAGAGGGAGAAACACAAACATCCATGCCCATAGCTGGGGCTCGAACCCGCAACCCGGCAACCGAGGGAGCAAGAGGATGTGTCTAAGAAACAAAGTCGAAGTTGCCTTAGACGTTATGCCTTAGGCACTTGCCTTAGAATTTATGTCCTGAGATTCGAATCATTTTGTAATACTGTCCAACAACGGTTCGTAAAAGTCGTAAAAGCCTATGAAAAACATAAAAGCTGACAAAAAAATATTTTTTTACGAAATTCACATCCAATCGCTAGTTCCAGTATCAGGTAAATTAGGGCTAATATTTTTATTTAGCTTTGAATTTCCTAATTAGAACAACAACGTAATCTATAATTGACTATTTAGACGAAGAATTCGTTTTGATATTCAGCGAGATTGGATGAAGGAAAGGTATAGTCAATCTTACAAACATTTTTTTTTTTGTTTCGATAATTAAAATAACATTATGAAAAATAATTTTATTGAAAAATTGTATGCCAATTTTAGCGTCATTTTATCAATTTGGCGACATTTTTGTCAATTTAGCGACACTTAAAAAAATTGACAAATTTATCGCTAAGTGGGATTATAGAACTTGTCCCACTTGACGACAAATTGACGAAACATCATCACAATACTATAACCTAACAAAACACAATTAATTTCATTTATTTAGCGCAATTTTATCAATTTCAAGATATTTTTATACATTTACAAACATTTTTATCAATTTGGCGACATTTTAAAAATTCGCTAAATGTATTACTAAGTAGGACGGTTAGACTGACAGACAAATGCTACCGAAACATCATTTCAGTACTCTCTTCTAACAAAACAAAATTAATTTCATTGATTTAACGTCATTTTTATCATTTTGGCGATATTGCCGTCAATTTGGCAACGTTTAAGAAAACTTGCCAAGTTAGCTATATCCCGTCAAATTCGTAGATCTGAATTTGCAAATCTGAAGAATAAAACATTCTGATCCCGTTTGTATATACTAAATGAAAACACTAAAATTGTATTAGAAGATATACCCGTTCTACTCTTATTCTGCTTCAACAATCGGCTAAATGAGTTTATTGGCTAAAAACAATATATAAGTTTGAAAACTCTTTGCCAGAATAAATGAAAGTGATGTACGCAGTCCGTAATTAATATAATTAAAGGAAAAATCAAACCGTTCATTTATAAGATATATTTTTATATCTATTTATTTATTATTCAAATTGAAAAAATAATAATAATAATTAACAAGCACATTTGATTTAATTGCATTGCTGAGCAACATGATATAAGAAAGAATCTTCCTCATAAAATGCTGATAATTAAATAACCATTTTGATTTCTTAATACTTTTCATTGTTAAGTAAGAGCCTGTGAAAAATAAATCATAGTGATAGAGTTTTCATTTAAATTCATGTTTCAAACCTGCAATTTTTAAAGTGGCTGATAAGCTCAGTAAACTCCAACAAACTCAAAGATACGAGTTTTAATTCACTTTCACATTTTAAACTAGCGATTTCCAACCTTTTTCGTTTGGAGGAACCAGGGAGTTAGAGAAAAGAACTACTATGAAAATTTCGTTTTTCATTAATATCTCGCCAACCCCTGGTCTTAGAAACTCGAAACATAGACTAAATTTTAAGTAGGGCTATTTCAAGTCTACCCACGAAATTTCACTAAATTTCATCCACAAAATTTCATTCATAATTTCAGTCACAAAATTTCATTACATTTCATTTTATTACCCACAAAATTCCACGAAGTTCAGCTGTTCTCCCGTGATGATGAGATAAACATACAGACAGATTTTCAATCTTATTTATATCGATTATTCATTTATAAGTGAAAATCAAAAATAAGTGAAAAGGCATGAATATGCACCGTTCTTAATATTTCATTCTGAAGTTTATGTTCTAAAATGAAAAACATTGTAGAAAATAGATGATCAGTATTATAAAATGAGTTTAAGTACTTTAAACGGAAAAAAATTCCTTTCAAATTTTAAATGGAAATGAAATGAGGGACGTCAATGAATTCCTGTATTTGGTTGGAGCTAATTCAAACTGAAATGTTCACCATCCCTGAACATTAACCATAAATATAAGTTTTCAATGGGAAACAAACTTTTCCTGTTTTGTTAGACTATTTAATGGAAGAACTAGGGTCAAGTACAGGTCACTGTCTTTTCCAAAAACGTTTTTCTACGTATGCCACTGCCCGGTTACCTTACACCTTTCTGGTAGGTCGGACGGTCTGGGTCTCAACAACAACAACGTATGCCACTGCCTTACTAAGTTATTATAGCCGTATAAATGAACTCCAGAATCTCCTCCTTTCCATTTGAGAAAAAGGCGTCTTGGTTTTAGCAAATACATTCATATTTTCTTAAAGTCTATCACATATTTGTACTTATACAGTATTCATTTAATATACCAGAGTCGTCAGTTTCGAACAGGGACCAGTATGAAGTCTTGTACAGACTACAGAAATTTAGAACCACCAGTCTCTTGAACTCGAGACAACCTCTCTAGGTCTGAACTATCCGTTGAATGTGCTTGTGTAGCAAATGACTGCAGTTTTCTCATATCTGCTTGTCAGAAAGTACTTTGTTGGTAAGTTGAAAGCATACCCATATAAATTATCTTATAGTAGGCTCTTATACCCGTGCAGACTAACTTTTCAAATCTTAAGCTATGTGTTCCATATATTTCTATATTCTGTACTATAGTGTACATGATTGCCAAAACAAATTTGTACACATGGTGTCTTTATAAATATCTATGCATATAGAAATTTAGCGATATTTGTCTTTTTCTTCCGCGTATTAAAGTATATGCGTTTTGTGTTTAATATTATACATTTTAACTTTCATTGTTAAAATACAAATACTCCCCTGAATTAAACGGATATGCAAATGTAACAGACACTATTCTACCCTATTATGTAATAGCCATTCTCCTGCTAACTTTTACTAAAAGATGAGGAGGGGGTGGGGCTCAACTTAGATAGTATTCAAAGACCGTGTGTGTTCGATTTCTATGATTTATTTCACCAGTGAATCACCATGATTTCTATGATTTCATTTTATGTGATAATTTGAATATTTCTTAAAATTTTCGAAGCAATTTCTGAATTCTAATTTTGTTTAAAAAATATTTGAAAAAATATGTCCCATAAGGTTCAATGTATTTCATTTTTTCAACCCGGGTTCAATCCGAAACTAATTGGGTGATATTATTGATTTTCGTTACCAAACATCCCACAGACCGTCTCAACAACATAGTACTAAAATTTCATTTCGAAAAAGTCATTTTTGCGGCAGTTATCGGGCGACCAGACAGACAGACAGACAGACAGAATGACCAAAGTCATAAACACTTTTTAACTATGTTGGAAAGTGTTGAAAACGTAATTATGTTACAATTTATTGCAAAAATCATCATTTTATGTATATTTTTTAAGCAAATGACAACTTTCAGAACGCCGTCTTTAAACTATCTTAATTCTTATCTAAAATGGAAAATTTCTGTTTAGTAGTTGTGATGCAATCTGTAACAACAATAAGCTTATTAATTTTAATCGTGGTCTGGTAATAAATAACATATATATTGTTGTTGTCTCACAAATTTAAGAATCCACAGGAAAAGTCCTATGTTAGGCACATTTTTTAAGGACAATCATCTTTGTCCCCTTACAAAAAAATGGGTTGTATGGATCTTTGAAAAAATTCAAAATTTTTAAATCTTAGTTCTTCATTTCGCCATTACGTGGCGCTGGCAGCTACAGAGGCGGATTCAAATCCGCCTCTGCAGGTGTTACCACTCCTTAAAAAGTTTCGTTAGGTCTTTAAAAAAATGCACAGTCTGAAAAATCCTAGTTCTCCATTTTGCCGTTAAGTAGCCCTAAAGGCTATGAAAGCTAATTCGAATCCGACTCTGTTTGGCCACCCTTAAAATGTTTCTTTAGATCTTTAAAAAATTTAGAGCCCTAAAATCATAATTCTCCTTTCCACTGCTGACTGGCTTTAGCGGCTGCTGAGGCGGATTCGAATCCCCCTCTGCAGGTGTTGTCACCCCTTAAAAAGTTTGCATGTATCTTTGAAAAATCCAAAGTCTTCAAACCTTAGTACTCCATTTCGCCGTTAAGTTCGCTAATTTGCATTCGTACGATCTGCTTCTGCAAATGCTACCATATTTTGGAAACTTTTGCTTCTGCAAAAGTTTCCAAAAAAATATCCTCCTAGAAGATTACGAAAACAATACCGTTGCCACCTCGAAAATGTTTCTGAAAATTGAATTGCAAAAAAAATTTTACATTTTGCGAAAGATCACGAAAATCCAAGATGGCCGCCGGAGGCGGGGCAGAAGCAGACTGATCTGCTGGTGAATGAACAGATATTGTCTACTAACGTTAGTTAATAAGCATAGGGCAATTTAAGCATTGGTATGTCTTATTGGCCTTACTAATACATATAATTCGCGGTAGGAGTGAAAGAGCTCACCAAGCGAGATCACAAAAATCTAAGATGGCCGCCGAAGGCGGGGCAGAAGCAGACCGATCTGCTGGTGAATGAACAGATATCGTCTACTAACGTTATTTAGTTATCATAGGGCAATTTAGCCAATGGTATGTTTTATTGGCCTTACTATTACATATAATTCGCGGTTAGAGTGAAAGAGCTCACCAAGCGAGATCCGGGGGTAAAGAGCAGCAGCGAACAAGGAGTGGAGCCCAACGGGCGTATTACGCCTGCGTAGAAAGCGGAAAGAAAGAGTTCGCGAGTTCCGGTTGTTAGCGAACAGCAGTGAACAAGAGGCGAAGCCACCGATCTCCTGGATTTGGTAGGCGTCAGTGAGCGTCAGCGAGCTGGAAGCATGGGAACCGAGCGGGGAAAATGTGCACTCGAAGCGAGTTCCGGAATTTGGTGAGCATCAAAGAACGAGGGTCGAAGCCCCAACGAGTGTAATACGTCTGCGTACTGCATTACGAACAAATGGGGAAATGTACAATTCTGACATTTTACATATGAACCTGTAGATGTGCAAGACGGGTTTAAAATTTTGATTTGGACTAACTAAATTTTAAATAATTACATTTTGCATTTCCAGTATCAACGAAGATTTCATTGGTCGAGCCAATTTCCAACTTCTCTGTGATTGGTTTATGGCCGAAACATCACGTCTATGTTAAAAAACGGTTACTATAACATTAGTTCGTACATATGGAGTAATTTTGACAATGGTGTGCTTTATTGGCCTTATTAATATCGCTGGTAGGCGACTGAACTTGTCAAACGAGTTCCGGAGATTAGTGAGCGGCAAAAGACGGGGGGGGGGGGGGGGGGGGGCAGGGGAGTCCCGAGCTCCTATAGTTATAGGAACGAACCAGGAACACGGAGGCCGGATGGGTTAAAAATACTGACGAAGAATGTTCCGGGAATTGTTAAGCGTCAATGAATAAGGGGATAGGTCAGCGTAGAAAGCGTACGAAACCAACTCCGGTGATAAATGAGAGGCAGCGAACAGGGGACGGCACCCCGAGCCTCGGGGTTAGCGAGCGTCAGCAAGCAAGGGATACAAAGGAGGTAGTGTGCGTCGGTCGGATTTAAGGAGCTTGCGAAGCGAGATACGGTAGTTGGTGAGCGCAAGAGAGCAAGGAACTGCTGTCAACAGACATATTATACCTGCGTAACAAGCATAACAATAAAGCTGGCGAAACGCTTCGTTTCTGGTCATGAATCTTTCTTTAGCAAGGAAGTATTTAAAATCACACCTCAGACAACCAATCTCGGCTTTTCTCAAAGACGTAAACTTAGATTATTTCACCACCATCAAAGCAAGTAAGATTTCTTTTGTCACAACAGCGGAAATCGTGACTCAACATATTTGTTGCAATATTCATGGATACACGCAAGTATTTACAGATATGCTATATGCCTAATAATATAATTTACATACAAACACATCAGAAGATATTCTTACTTGCAATGACAACAAAGAATCCAATTGGTCAGGCAGAAATCTACCCCTCGGGAATTAGGGAAGAGTATGCTACCTAAACAACCCGCTACCAAAAAATTTTAATTTTAATTTTACATTATTCAAAATAGTTTATACACTTATTAAATTTGAAGGCCGATTCGAAAGAAAGTAACTGTGTAGCGGATTGTGTAGGCAGACATAGTCTCTCCAGATTTCCTTCGAGCTTTGCTACCGCATATACATATAACCGCTTACCTCGTTTGCAAGCATATTTAAAGGCAAGTATTATGTCAAAGTTATTCAAGGTCTTTTATGTCAAGGTTATTTTTCTTGAAATTGCACTGAATTTGAACTTTTAATTTAATTTTCGTTTTCATTTGGTAACAGAACGTATTTTCAAAAGCGGCGTAGCAAAAATGAGAAAAAACGAAGGTATCTCTAGAAGGGCTAGTCCTAGAACAATGGGGTTGATCTTATTCTTTTCATCGTCAAACTTTATATAAAACAAGCATCTAATTGATGCATTTGAACATACGTAGTCTTTAAATTTAGATTTTGACAATTTTTGCGAGCCATTTTGAAAAAAGACCAATTATTTTTCCTGAATCGTACCAAAATCTAATCAGCACCAGGGTAACCCACAAGTGACTTATCTACCAAATTTTCTGTAATTTGGTCGATTAGTTTTTTTTTACTAGAGTGGATACATACATTGAACAGACAAACACACACAGACGTCATGGTAAAAATAGTTATTTCGGGTTCTAGAGTGCCCGAAACGTGTAGATCTGCCGAAAACCCGAGTTGCGATTTTTGATATGATTCCACTAGTTCCCTATACTTTACCATGTAGTGCAGGGAAAGTAATAATATCTTTTGATGTATAGATGAAAATAATTTACTCTATACCCTAAACCGCTCAAAGCTCACACAGGCTATGGGACCCGACCGCCCATCTTGCTGCTCTATGTCCAAGGACGAGCCGGACGGTCTGGGCTTTCGACAGGCTATGGGATGTAGGGGTGCGGTAGCCAAGTGGTTAGTGCGCGGGAATTGCACTCGGTAGGCCCGAGTTCGATTCCCGCCACTGCCAAAACTGCCGCCGTGTTCACGCGGAGTACGATCACGTTAAACATGTGGGTCCGTAAGTCCTTTCGAGAGGTTCGTGGTAGGGGAAGGTGGGTATCACAAGGGGAAGGTGGGTATCCCATCCAATTTAGACCACATTGCCCACTGGGTTCTGGTCTAAATTGGATGGCACTTCCAGGCCATCCAAACAGTTTCCTTACACCTTTCTGGTAGGTCGGACGGTCTGAGTCTCAACAACAGGCTATGGGAAGTGTACTAACCTAGTCCTTTTCATTTTCCTTATGACTTCTAATTTTAACACTGGTATCAGGATAGAGAACATAATTAAAATATGTATCACAAACTTTTCCTATTTCTCTTTTAATGTCGAGCATCAGCGGGATCCACTCCCTGGTTTGAAATGAGAAACTGGATAATATATACTGGATATCAAATGTAGTATACTGGATAAAATACACTGGCTATGCATATACTGGATATATATTGGATAAAATAAACTAGATATATACTGGATATATATTGGAGATAACTGGATAAAAATATATACTTGATATAACTGGATAAAATATATATATACTGGATGGTGTTTAAGTTTTATAATCTTCTTTATTTAACTCACCCTTAATTGTTGCACCATTATTAATGGTGCTGACTTGCCCCCCGGATTGTTTTTCTTTCTGTAATATATATATATATATATATATATATATATATATATATATATATATATATATATATATACACAGGGTGATTATAATTAAAGTTCCTGGTTTGAAAATGATCTCAAATAAAAAGCACTAGTCAGAATGATTTGAAATTTTGCCTGAACACTCGTGGAGCAATAGAATTTTGTTAGGTGAAGACAACAGTAGTTCAAAAAGTCGCCTCTATTAGAATAATTGGCACTTTACTCTACTAAAATGCAATTCAAAAGTAATAAACGTTGACTTACTCATTGGCTAATGACGTAATAAATGTTCAATATGTTTCCCTCGAATACTGAATTAAAAGTCGATCTTGCATCATCATATGCATGCAAGTAATGAAAAAAAATTTCATCCATTAAAACAATGTTAAATTCTAAGCAATCGTAAGCCGTATCTTTTTTCACAAAAAGTGGATTTAACTTGCTTTGCATAATTGCACTTCAAATGCTGCTGCAAATTTGCATAAGACAGTGACGTTGCAATAAACGTTTGCTATAAAAAAGGAAGAGCGGAACTTGTTTCTCATAACTTAATGAAAAATATCTATTGTTCTGCCGCAATGAGTCTATCATTAAAAGATCGTGCTCCTCTTGTCAAATTGTTTTATGAGAATAACAGCTCTTGTTTAGTAGCTCTTAGAAAGTTCAGAACGTTGAAAAAGTTAAAATCTGGTCCTCTGTGTGGCAAAAGCTTGCGCAAAATGATTTTAAAATTTGAAGAGACTGGCTCTTTGGACATCAAACCTGGCAGGGGACGGAAAGCAGTCTATGGAGAGATAGTGAAAGACGTAGCTACAGCGTTAGAAGAAGGGCGTAAAGCTAATGCATCTACGAGTGCACTTGGAATTGCCCGACCATTAAACGTACCCTCCAGTACGGTGCAAAAAATTTTGAAACACATTTTGAAATGCTATCCTTACAAACTGACCCATGTTCAACAGTTGCTACCTGCGGACAATGTTGCACGTGAAATGTTCGCACTTCAATTTCTGGGTCGGATACAAGTGGAGGATGAATGACCCTGGAACGTTTTGTGGACTGACGAAGCACACTTCCACCTCCACAACTGTTAACACGCAAAATTGCAGAATCTGGGAAACCGAAAATCCACAAGGACTACGCCAGGTGCCTCTTCATTTCCCCAAAGTCACTGTGTGGTGCGGATTTAGAGCAGCGTTTATTATCGGGCCTTTCTATTTTGAGGAAGTTGGTCCTCATGGCCCCGTCCCTGTTTTGTCAATGGTCATCGATATGAATGTCTTTTGAAAACTCACGTTATTCCCACACTGCAAGAGCTTCAGTGTATCAATAACACTATTTACATGCAGGATGGGGCTCCACCACATATCGCAAAACCAGTGAAGCGACTACTTCGCAGTCATTTTGGAAATGACAGAATCATCAGCCGCCATTTTCCTGTAAAATAGCCAGCACGTTCCCCTGACCTCAATCCATGTGATTTTTGGCTTTGGGGGCATCTGAAGAATGTGGTGTTTAATGGGCACATTACCAATTTAGAGGGAACTTAAAGCTAGCATCACGCATCACATCCACAACATCTCAACAGAAACACTCAAATCTGTTGTTGAACACGCTATTTTGAGCTTTCAGCTTGTTTCAGAATGCGAAGGACAACATATTGAACATTTATTACGTCTTTAACCAATGAGTAAGTCAACGTTTTTTACTTTTGCATTGCATTCTAGTGTAGTAAAGTGCCAATTATTCTCCTAGCTTTTAACTACTGCTTTTTTAACTACTGTTTTTTTCTTCACCAAACAAAACTCCATTGCTCCACGAGTGTTCACGCAAAATTTCAAATCATTCTGATCAGTGTTTTTTATTTGAGACCATTTTCAAACCGGAAACTTTAATTATAATCACCCTCTATATATATATATATATATATATATATATATATATATATATATATATATATATATATATATATATATATATATATATATATATTAGAAATATGTAATAATAAAAATTATGTAATAATAATTTAAAAAAAAAGCAATATCAACACCACCATAGAAGCAAATCCACGGCCACAATGCCGACAAGAGTAGAGAACAGCACCAAACCAAATTCGATGATTAGTCAGAGTTAAATTCCTCCTCAGGTCTGAGTATTTAACTCTAATCAACCCAAACATATACCTGTTTCAGATTGGGCAATAGTACATTACTATAAATACCCAAACTCAGACTACAGGCATAAAAAAATGAAAAAATGAAAATAGGATACATTAAGAAAATTTGTATTACCATGCGGCATGAACCCTTCTTCTTCCATCACGTGTATACACGATCAACCTCAACAGCTTAATTATCTAGAAGCACCGGAATGAACAAGTCGAAATTCTACCAGGGAGACAGTACGAACGTTCACAGTAATACTCCCAGACCCGTTCAGTGAGTCTAAGCTGGTGACCGGACAAACAATTCAGAAAATGAACAACCCATATTTGCAATCATGAAAATGAACATGAATCAAAGATGAAAATTCTTACCAAACAAGTAATTCATAGGAAAACTGGATAAACGAGAATGCCACTATACACCATTATCAGGGCGCTCAAATCGTAGTTTCAATAATGGCAAAAGTTTCAATTTTTTTGCGAAAATAAAATTCAAAACATTAATGTCAATGCATCTTATTTTCCGATTTTTTGATTTTTCTAATTTTTTTGACTTAGTTTATTTTATATATATATATATATATATATATATGTATATATATATATATATATATACATATATATATATATATATATATATATATATATATATATATATATATAGTGGTTAACATAAGTTTATTATTTTATTATTTTCCCTATATACATAATGTAAATAAAGCGTAGGGAAGTATTGTGACATTCGAATTCATGTTTCCATGATTGAAAATTCAAATCAAATCTTCAAAGAAAGAGCACGTTTCAAGCATCCTTGTATTCGAATCAAAAGTTTCGAGGTGATATCTCTGTGCGTGCATTTGTGTGTGTGTGTCCAGTAAACTGTAGAGACGATATCTCACGAATAAATGTATTTGCTGCATAGGGGTCTGAAAATTTTGTTGGTGGATATATCTACAGTGACACCATAAGAATAAACCTAATACAGGCGATATATTTTCTTTTGTTCTGTATAAAAAATATTAATTTAACACGCTTAATAAATTTTATTGATTGATGTACAACAATAAAACAACATTACGAGAATTGTTATGTTAACCACTTACCAAATGTTCTACGAGTAAAGTCTGATAACGAGATGAAACATGTAAAAGAATATTTTATCGCAATTTCAAATCCTTATACTTTTTTATAGGAAAATTAAATATTGTGACGGATCTTTTCAAAGAATGTTATGATTTAGAATGCTATTAGTATTTGGTTCTATATTCATATATTCAAGCATGAGCAACGCCGAGTACATCCGCAAGTATAAAGGTGAGATAAACATGAAATACAATACTTGAATTTTATTACTTGATACTTATGACACTATTGTCTTCGTCATTGCTTTAACATGTACATCCTGTTTACGACGAGCTCTCTTGTCATGCATAAAATAATTTCCCTTTCATGTAAGACCAAGACATCAAGGATTCTTCCAATAAAACAATATTTCCTAGAAATCAGAGAGAATGTATATTTCTTCAACAAGTACTCATCAAAATTTTATGTATATCCGCAGTTCCACAATTTTCTTGCATTGTTGGATGCAATCTAAAGTAGACTTATCTTAGCTCCTTGCTTTTCCAGTGTATTCGTCTAGAAAAAATCATGAAGAGTATCATTGTGGTTGTTCTCTTCTTTTCTGCAATGGTAAGTATTTTACTCAACCAATTGCTAATTCTGCGTGTAACTAGAAACTTCATAATTCTCATAAATAAAAACTAATTTTTCAATAACGTAATAAACATGATAACAATTTCCTTGTTTGTATAAGTCGTAAGCGTCCATAAACGACTTGATGCAAAGAAACATAATAGTTTAATTTTAGCTGTATCATCTTAAGAGGAACATGCAGCGCCAGAAGAAAATGTATTTTTGACATGAGTAACATCTATGAATAATTTTTCAATAACTTAATTAACGTAATAACAATTTCCCTGTTTTTAAAAGTCTTAAGCGTCCATAAACGACTTAATGCAAAGAACCATCATAGTTTCATTTTAGCTATATCGTCTTAAAGGGAACAGGAAGCTCCAGAAGAAATTTATTTTTGACGTGAGTAACATATATGAATAATTTTTCAATAACTTAATTAACGTAATAACAATTTCCCTGTTTTTAAAAGTCGTAAGCGTCCATAAACCACTTGATGCAAAGAACCATAATAGTTTCATTTTAGCTATATCATCTTAAGGGGAACAGGGAGCTCCAGAAGAAAATTTATTTTTGACGTGTGTAACATCTACGAATAATTTTTCAATAACATAATTAACGTAAGAACAATTTCCTTGTTCCATCGTACGGGGAATAAGGAGCCCCAGAAGGAAATTTATTTTTGACGTGAGTAACATCTACGAATATTTTTCATTAACTTAATTAACGTAATAACAATTTTCTTGTTCCAACACACGGGGAATAAGGAACTCCAGAAGAAAATTTATTTTTGACGTGAATAACATCAATGGTCGGAATATCCGACTGAAATCGGAACATTACGAAAAATGTAAACAGTTTATGCTTGTTTTATTGGAAGTACAATACCATTTAGTAATAAACATGAATATTATTTTTGTATTTATAAAATACACAAATAATTATTTGTGTACAATTATTTTGATATTTTAATATTTTGAACTTTTTATTTTTGAATAAAATGTAAAAAGACTTTTTCCCGAGCGAGTTTTCGTTTCACTTTGCTTGCTTTCAATCGAAATATCTTCTAAATTGTAAAAAAAGGATAAATATAAACAGTACGGCAAAAAATTTCTATAGGAAATCCAGTTTCTAAATCAGTATTTTTTTATATAGTTTTCAAGTAAATTGTCATGTTGAAGAAGATGGAAAATTTTCCATTTTTAAAGTTTGTAATGCTTATATCTCGAAAACTAAAAGTGCTAGCTATAATCTGTGAGCAAAGGTATTTATACCCCTTAGAAAGTTTTATAAAAGCATATAACTTGATTTTGAATTGAGTTCTCTATTTTATTATTACGAAATATAGTAGCTATAATTTCGATATTTTAATATTTTAAAAATATTTTGAAAGATGGTTCTAATTTTTATATTTTAGCTAGCTATGAACATTAGCGAGCAATTTGCAACCATTTGAAAACCCAACAGAGACATAGAATTAGAACTTTATTGGAATTTTATTTTACAAGGAGTATTTCAAAGTCATTTCGACTCCATTGGACCGGAACCACCGTCGACCATTTTAAGTCTATAACAATAAATGAAGATGGCTGTCTGTTCGTCTAATTGTATCGTGTGTATCGAAAAATCTAAACGTCATATGGCCATGAAATTTGGTACCCCAGGTACTTCATAACCCGGACAATATACCTCGGCGAGATTTTTTTTTTAATTCGAATTAATCTTTTAGTTATTTTAAGTCGATACAGTTCCCATCCAGATTTGTGACTCCTATTGCACGTCCCTAAACGTAAAACTACGCAATGAAAAATTACATAAGAAATGATTATTTACGTAACATTATTGATGGTTCTGATTTTTTTTCTTTATGATTTTGCTAAAATTTTATTAAAAAAATTTAGGGGTTTTCGCGAATATTAAACTGCGTTTAAAATCAATAAGCTTTCAGTATTCACTAATTGCAATTTTTGTACAAAATTTCGTTCAAAACGCTCCATTCGTGAGTGAGACATCGTCGCCACAGACTCACGGATGCACACACGCACACACACACACACACAGACATCACCTCAAAAACCGATTTCCTTAGCGTCCTAAAATATTATCTCAGAGTTTCCATCTTCACACCATCGGAAAGGTCGAAAATTTTTCTTTGAATCAAATTGCAAATGAAAACTATACTATTATTAAACGATTTTCGGTGAATTTTTAAATAATATGTACTTTTCGTGCGTTTCAAACGACTCCGCTTTTTACATTACGATATACAGAAATTGACTTGCCATCCATCGTTCATTTTTATTTCAGCACTTGCGTTTAATATATATATATATATATCACAGATTACTCTAGAAAATAAATTAATGAACCCACCCATTAATTAATTATAAACTTTTTCATCTTTGATTTGAGCGAATCGCGCAGGCTCTCGGACCCCCTCGGAGGTCGAAACGAAGGAACTACTCATTTTGTGGTAGGGGAGAGAGATTTTGGGATGGGCTGAGAGAGGTGTGCATGAAAAAAAAATCAACAGTTGTGTTGAATTGGGAGCGGTTGTACGGTCAATAATTGTGATTATTATTATTGTTATAAATATATATATATATATATATATTTACTTTTGCAGAAAGCACGTGCGATTCGACTCGCGCAATTTTCTGATCGAAGCCATTTCAAATTGTGTTTAAATGTATTATTTAAGTAGCGGGTGCTTATTTAATTATTTATACGTAGTGGGCGCCTATTTAAAACCCGGGGAAACGTCGGGTATTTTGTTCTAGCACTTAATATTCGCAGCGCAGTTTTTTTATTAATCTGCTAGTACTCTTAAAAATCATTTGTTGTAAATGTTTTATATTTTTTGTTATCTCACAATAGGTTGTATGTATTGTATTTTATTTTACAGGCTATTAGAGTCCTGTAGCTTGCATTCCCTTTAATTAAATAAATAAATGAAATAAACATTTATAATAAGATTATTGATTTTCAACGAAATAAAATTATAATAAGAAGTCTGATTTGTGGTTATTATATTCCTACGATACCAAAATTTGCTAATCTGTAATAAAACTCTTACGTTGGACACATTTTTTTACTGATATGCACGAAATTAGTTTGTTCCTGGACTTTTGAAGGAAAACACATAATTATCATTCTTTTTGTTTTCATACAGAGCAAGTATTACTGACTCCTTTTATCATTTTGTCGAACAGGAGGAGATGGTTGCAGCCGGGAGTTGCACAGCTGATTCCGACTGTAGCCATGATGAGTGCTGCGTTGCAAAAGATTTCCTGGATATGTCTGCAAGCACCTGCGTAAAACATTTAGTAGAAGGTAATAAACGCAATTCATATGTTTGAACATGAATCATGGTGATGTGGGGCCATCTACAGTAAAGGGACAGCTTCAAATATAGAAGGAAAGAAAATCCTCTCCTCTGAAAGGATAGAGAGTTGACTTGTCATGCGCATATCGATAATTAGAATCTCCGTTGAGACATGAGTTCCTGACATCAATTAAAATTAACTGGAGTACAGCTCAACTTCTCATACTAGAATTTTTTTTTTTTTTTACAAATTTTACAAGAAATTTTAGAAAAATCGGTATTGGGGGTCCAAATGATTACAAATATAGAGTGTTACCCTTCACTTTAAAGGGCTTGGAAAATTCTGTTGATTGATACGATACTTAACAGTGTATCCTCAGGAGGGGTAACTCCCCCCCCCCTCCCCCGAGGAGTGCCAATGACGTCACGAACAAAAAAATGCTATCGCGGCTATTATTGACATCAGCGATTTAAACTATTAAATCTCGCGATCATTGAGCCATAAATAATCCATTTTATGCATGATTATGTCAAATTTTGTCCTATGCTGCCATGTTTAAAAGATACAACATTTTGAATAAATTTCGAAGTTTTAGCTTGAATTTAAAAAAATTCTCTAGATTTTTCCCTAACAAATTCGGATATAAAATCCATTAGTATTTGTAGTAGCTATCACAGAAAATCTACCACAGACATCAGACAGACAGATAGATGGGCATCACTCCAAAAATAGTCCAAACATGGTCAAGAGATCTTAAAACAAATATTGGCCTCGAAATCGAAAATTTTCGTGAAAACAATACTTTTTCAATACTACGCGCGAGAAAAGTAAAAATTGAATAGCACAAGTTGCAAAGTCTAAGCTACAATCGGTGTTAATCGAAAACGTAAAACTCGAAAACGAGAACAACCTCTTTCGTTAAAATTTGAAAGTTTAAATTCATTTGTTTTAAATGAACACTTATTTCTTTAGGGATTCTTCATTCATTAGATTTCTTCTCAATGAAAGCTATGCATCTGCAAAATAAAAACTCCTTCAGACTCAACATACAAGGTAGAATAAAGATATTTGCCAATTTCAAGAGGAAAAAAAAGTCATTTTTGTCAAGATAAATGAAACAGAGCACCAGTACCAATAATAACAAGAGCTGACTTGCTGTGCGTTCTTGCTTTGAGACAATGTTTTAATTCAATTATGTTTACTGAAAACAGACGTTAATAGTTTAAAAACAAAATATCCATAAGTTCAATATATTTTCCAAATTTTTTAATAAAGTCCATTCTTATTGAAAGTAAATGACAATCATGTAGAGCTAACAACAAAATCCCAATTTTAAATAAAAACACAAATGTAGAAACACAGTGTGTAGACACTGAAAGAAGTCGACTAGTGCTGCATTGCAGATGACAGCGCGATCATCACTTGTACCCTTGTGGTCCTGTCTGAGCGAATTTTCCTTGCACATCATAGTATATGTCTACCAAATAGCAGTGCCGACCCTACCTACCTCTCGGTTTACGGGTTTAGTTCCGCATAGTACATGTCTACTTTTAAATTATGATGAGACTAATAATTTGAAAAGATAAATTTACCAGTATACTTATTATCAGAAACATTATTGAGGTAAACTGCCATTACATTTCTTTCCGTATTTTTTTCCCCCTTCAATCAAACATCAACATCAGGCGGAAGGCCGCATTGAAGCAACTAGCTTACGGACTGCATCTGATCCACGAGACAGTGACGTCATATCGAGTGATCCCGCTGGACCCAGACCTATGGCAACCACGACTATAAGGAATCCCAAATAGATATTCATTAGCTTTTATTTGATAGAGCTATCCCCTCCTTATATTACGGTAATGTTTATTTTAATACTTTTCCAACTTGCTAAAAGGGAAAATATATTGCACTTCCGAATACTATGTAATGTTTCACTGCTGGGTCCAATGTTTTCTGCCCTTATAGTGAAGGAGCTAATATTATGAGAAACATATTAATGACAGCTTTTAACATATTTTATTACTGTTTTAAATTTCGAATAAATTTTTTTTAATTTTCCCTTGTCGAGTCCTTAGCATAGCATTTACTGTTTGGCAAGAGAACAAAAATATTTCCCCCGATACTGCTCAACTGTCACATTGTTGCTCCTACTGCGAGTTTCCAAAAGTCGTCGTAAAATCGGTAAAAATTGGATGCTATTATTATTTTTTTTTCAGATTTAAACATTTTAAGAAACAAGAATTTGTTCCGATTGGTAATTCACAAGAAATTACGGGATATAAATCCAATAAATTAAAAAAAAAATGGTGACCTAATTTTATTAGAAATGCCGAAAAATACCGGATGGTAGCAGTCTGCGTTAAGTTTATTTTTACTTTCCTTATATACATAATGTATAAGGAAAGTATTGTGACGGGGTCGAAAATTCGAATTCGAGTTTTCGACGGGAGAGCACGTTTCAAGCATCCCTGATCACGAATCAAACATTTTTGAAGTGATGTCTGTGTGTGTGTGTGAAAGTAGTGTGTGTGTGTGTGTCAGTGGGTCTGTGGAGACGATAACTGACGAACGAATGGACCGATTCGAACGAAATTTGGTACAAAAATCACAATCTGTAAACACTGGAATCCTATTGTTTTTAAACGTAATCGAATGTTCAAAACCTCCCTAAATTTTGGAGTGAAATTTTGAAAAAATCGTCAAAAAATCAAAACCGCTAATAAAGTTACGCAAATAGACATTTCTTATGTAATTTTTCATTAGAAAACGATTGACATAAAATTCAGAACGCTAACATGAACCGTTCTCGAGATATTTCACATTTTTCAAAAAAAATTATCAAAAAGTCATATAAAATAAAAATATATATTTCCTATTGTGAAACATGTTCACTTTTCATATGTAATACCATGCGATAAATTGGGTGACATCATTCTCCTGGATCTAGCTCGTTCCATTCATGGGAAAAGATACTTCGAGTAATACTTTTGTATTTGAACGCCAATAGCCATTTATCTGTTATAAGAATAACTTATTTTTCCGTCAGTAAAGCTTGGCGAGATTTTGGCGACGAATTTGGCGGAATGTCGCCAACTTGACGACTTTTTGAAATGTTGTCAAATTAGCGAAAATCTCGCCAAATGGATTAAAATGACGCTAAATCAATGAAAATGACGACTAATTGTCGAAAATTCAATATCTTGGAAAGAATATAAGTATTTACTATAAGAAAAACCTATTTTTTTTACTGTAAAAGTAGTAAATTCATTGCAGTATATTAGGAAAGTCATGTGTTGCCCACATCAGATTTTTTTTTACTGTAAAAGTAGTAAATTCATTACATTATATAAGAAAAGTCATGTGTTGCCCACATCAGATTTATTTTTTATCATTTTGTAAAATTTCCTAGATAAATCAGAGTATGTCTGCTTGTGCATAATATATTCTGCTTACTGTTGTTATTTTTGCCATACTTTTATATGTACTGAAAGAAAAAAAAATAGGTAATTACTATTCTAGCATATGTTGGCCCTAAACAAATTTTGCTGCCGGGCTCCTGCTTATGTTAAGAGGGCCCAACCACAAGGCCCTTGATCAAGACACCAGCATTCTACTAACTGAGTTATTCGAAATGGACCCAAAGTTTCAACTGTATATTTAAATTAATTAAGGATTTGATGATATGTCAAAAACTACGAATGCAAAAAATTTCAATATCAATATTTTGCAATATATTTTTAGGTGAACGATGCACTTCTGCTGAAGATGCTATGAAATCCTTCAGTGGAAACTACATGTTTCGTTGTCCGTGTAAAGATGAACTGACTTGTACACCTGGATCGTATATAGACTTATTTCTTGTAAGTAAATATCAACTAGTTCTACTCAAACTTTTGCAGTATCGTTGTATATAGTTAAGGTATCCCTGTTCAGAGCCTTTAGGATATATATTTATCATCCCAAATGCAATCATATTTAGTAAACATACGAAATAATCTCTTTCAAACTTAATTTTGTTTTAAGTAGAACCTTGTAGAAGGCAGGATCTTGATTCGCTGAACTCATTGTAATGTAAAAGTCCCTATTTGGTTTTCCAGGTCGGCTCTGTGTTGGGTCGTTCGCGTATATCAGCCTCTGTTAAGTACGATGAAGTAAGGCAGATACTCTCGTTACAAATAACAGTATCCATGGACTGGTTTCGCACTTATTATACGCTCATCGGCATTATACGCTCATCTGGTGTTTGGGGGGGTTCTCTTAATGGGGCTCAAATCAGTAATCTTATTTCATTACAACGGATATTTTTGCTTAAAATCTCTTCCGGCTTCAGAACAACCTAGAGCATTTCTCTTTTCTCCATTACTGGCATTCCCCCCGTTCACCTTTAAATTGAAATTTTCCTCAAAAATGTCTCTGTTGGAAACAGCGTATTGATTCGTTTTCTAACCCTCCCCTTCCCCCCCCTTCCTCTTTTGACTTTAATTGTCCTCTTTCTATTTCTCCTCCTTCTAATCGCATTGTCCTCCTTAAAGCTCAGGATTCGTCATCCTTTTATCCCCTGAACTTTTACACAGACGGCTTCAAACTTGAAGATAACGTTGGCTTTTCTGCTTGTTTATTCAGAAATGATAAATTAGAAGAGGTATTTAAATTTAAACTTGACAATGGAAACACAGTTTTTCAAGCAAAAATCTCTGCTGTTAACTTTGCTATTGAGTGGGCAACCACTAACCATTCCAAAATTAATATATTTTCGGACAGCTTTTCTTTAATTCAGGGCTTTAAATCCATCAAAAACAAATCAAATTACATTAATTCCATCAAAATTTCAGCATCTCGAGCAAAACACCCTTTTAATCTCTCCTGGGTCAAAGCCCATGCTGACAACCTGGGAAATGAAGTCGCTGACTTCCATGCAAAAGAGGCCACCTCCTCCAGTTCCCCTTTTTCGGTCCCTTTCCCTTACTCGCGGTTAACTTATTTTTGTAAAACTCTCCTTCTTCAGAACTGGCAAAAATACCTCAATAAATATATTTCCCCTAGGACCCATGACCCTGCCAGAATTCTTAATTTCCTCCCCAACGTTAACGTTAATACTCAAATTTACAACAAATACCTGATATATTTTTTGACTGATCATGGTCCTTTTCTTGATTATTTATACTATTTTAAACATATTAAATCCCCTAACTGCTTATGCAACTCATTTGGCGATGTAGATCATTTTGTTTTCTCTTGCCCCTTAACGAAGAAATTTCATCTCACTAAACCCACCCCTGGAAATCAAGCGACTTGGTTTTCCAGAGTCAGCTATAACAGTCAATCCATTTATTATCTCAAGAACTGTGTTCTCATTGCAAAAGACATATCTAATAAAGTCAAATGACAAGCTCGTCTGGTATTTCTGCTCTCAATTTTTTCTGATCGGTGAAGACTCCCTTCCCTTGTACATACCTTCCCCTCCTGTACATATGTGTATATAATTATATTTTCTCCTCAACTTGTGTATATATTCTGTATATTACGTCAACTCTTTACACACCCTCATCTGTTATGGGTTTATATTATTTATCCACCTTGTATTTAAATCTGTATTTATCTATATAACTTACACTTTGTGTTCAATCCTTATATACCATCTTGCCACTTAACTTACCCATTCTTATCACCCATTCAACTTCATATCCTTCTCTACAAGTTGAGTTTCCCCCTTTTGTTTTTGTGTCACTTTATGATGTGTTTTATGTTTTGAATGTTTTTTCTTCTTGTTTTGTATGTTGGTGTTACTCGTTTGTAAAATTGTACGTTTAAGAGATATATTTCTTCAAGTGTAAAACAATCTTGAATCTTTAATAAATCTCCAGACCGTCGGTCGCTGACCTTGGAAGCCGGCACCTGCTGGCTTCCTTTCCCGGTCGTCCAAATGGCTACTCGAGTCCTTGGACGAGTCGGACGACCTGGGTCTTCAACATTCAACGCTCATCGGCATGAAATAACCGTTAACTACAATGGCAGTAAGAAAACTTTCTATTTGCCGTAATTTTGAAAACTTTTGAGGTAACTGTCCTTCCACGTAGCCGGCATACTTGGAAGGACTGAAATTGTAAGAGAAGTTCACAAATTGCGGTAAATAGCAAGTTTCTTGCACGAAACCGATCCATAGATACTGTTATTTGCAATGGGAGTGTCTTTCTTATTTGGGGGGGGCGCTTCTTTCTTGTCGGATTCCTGTGATTTTGACAATGCAGTAAATTTTCTGAAACTAATGCTTGTTCCTTCTGATAAATAATCTGCTAATAAAATCATAAAACTATACGTTTTATTTTGGATTTTGGTTTTATTCTGTCTCGTTTTTGTTGTGTGTCTTTGTAATGTTATCACATTCAAAGCACTCTTTGTATCTGCTGTAGTCTTATCCTAAAAGTCGCTTCATTTTCTTTGTGAAATGCACGATAGCTGTTCAAAGAAATCACAGAGGATTCTGATATCTTTGTACTCTTGGAAAATATAAAATAAGTTTATCTTATCCAATTATTTTTAAACAAATGTATTCGAAAATGGTAATATTTATTAAATATAAAAATGGAACACGTAATGGTGTAATGAGAATGGTAATATTTATTAATATTTATTTGGATTGAACCAGTTAATTACTTTTTTTAATTAAAATGGGGTAATGGCACGCAGGAAAATAAATTTTAAGAAATATGTGTTTTGTGTTCATTCTGTGTCATCATGCGGCATGCACTGTTAAAAAAAATCTTTAAAAGTTGGTAAGCAATATTCACTTTTCAAAAAACACTCTAGGATTTTTCGTACTGTAGAAGGAAATCCATGTATCCCCGCCTACTTACTACTTACATTCTACTACTTACATTTTATTTTGCAGAACATTTTATGTTGAGATCTAGTTATTTATATAATGAAAATGTTTTTCTCTACCAGAAATAAGTATTTATAGTTGTTTTTGTTTCATTTTCAGTTCGGCAGAATAGCTATCAATGCACGCTGCACTCATTCCAATGGCACTGTCACGTCATCCTCTAATGAGTAAAAGGATTACTGATGAAAAATCGAATGAAGATATATTAATACTTGTTTCAAAAGTGATGCAAAAGATTTATCTATGGTGTTGAAATGAAGAGAAATTATAATACAAGTTTTTGCATATAAAATACGTATAATATTCACTGTGTTTGTAATTTCACACTTCAAACTTTAGTGAAATGAATTTTCATTTTGTTCCCTGAGTTACAATACTACATTATTTGGGGTTGAACAAATCATAGAAGAAAGAAGTAAAACTCTTATGGCTGAATAGCTAACAAGACCATAATACTTTGAGAATTCCAGTCTAATTGCCGCTAGTATCAGTAAAGTCCCATCTGTTCTCATGTGACAGAACAGGAAAACGTAGTGCATATATATTATTTTATATATAAAGTTTCCTAATTATGAGTAGAAGCAATAAGTATTTTTTTCTAGTTATAGAGAACACGGTATAATATATATGAAGACATACATACAATTAGAGTTGCAAAAATCGGAAAACTCATATTTATACCAGATAATAAACCTGGTTTTGGGGGGGAAAGGAAAGTTTGAAAACTTGGAAATTTTTAAATTGGGAATTCCCCAAAAGCGGGAATTTCCAGCCATTGCGTTTTGCATTGTAATTGTGAAAGAAATGTGCATGATTTATAAACAAAACTAATAATAATTTTTTGCAATTAGAATTGTAAATAGCTGAAGCATGAAAAATTTAGATAGTTTTGTATGATCCAAGAAAGGTACGTTTAATGCAATTTTCTTATTAAATTAAATTGAATCCATAAATAAAATGTAATTTAGTTTGTAAATATTTTAATAGCAGTAAACCTAATTTTTGTGTGCTTTTATCCATATTTTTTTAGCTTTTGTGCTGAAACACATTGTAAGTTAACCTTTTGCTTACGGGTGAGACAGCGTCAACCCCAAGCGAAGAAAATTTCATTCGAAATTTGAGGGTCTTCTGAACATTTTATTGCGTATAAAATTAATAAATTTCCAGTATTTACTGATTGTAAATTTTAGACCAAATTTCGCATTCGTTCGTGCGATATCGTCTCCACGGACTCACTGATACACACACACATCACCTCAAAAATGTTTGATTTGAGTTCAGGAATACTTGAAACGTGCTCTCCTGCCAAAAACTCGAATTCGAATTTTCGACCCCGTTAAATTATTTTCCTTATGCATTATACTGTGTATATGAGGAAAGTAAAAACTTAGGCACACGTTAATAATATAATCACCTATTACTCGAAAATTTAGGGGGGTTCTGATCACTCGATTCCGTGTAAAAGTGCAAAAACAATAGGCTTTCAGTATTTACGGATTATAATTATTGTACCAAATTTCATTTGAATCGCTCCATTCGTTCGTGAGATATCGCTTACACAGACTCACGGATGGACGGACATACACACACATACGTGTGTATGTTCGTTGTGTTCAAAGATCGTGTTTAGAGACTCGTGTTCAGAGATGCTTGAAACGTGCTCAACAGTCAAAAACTCGAATTCGAATTTTCGAACCCCGTCACAATATTTTCCTTATTTTAATTTTAATATTTTATTTATTTAAAAGAATGCAAACTACAGGACAAAGTCCCAGTAACAGCGTCCAAGATAAAATACAATACAAAATATACAGATTAAAATATAATAAAATACATTAAAATGCAAACTATTGACAACAAATGATTTTGAAAAGCAATTCCCGATTCATAAAAACCATCAAGATTATCAGGGAAGCTGCTATATAGTTTACAGAAATTATTAATCGCACAATAACAACCAATATTAGTACTAAAATTCCTTTCAGATAATAAACTCATGCTCCTGGGAGAATACTGGGGAACATTATATACATTATGCTATCTATATAAAGTAATTAAAATAATTTCTGCTATGATATGAACTTAGTAGGTGAAATTCCTACATTAGCAGGATAAATTTTAATATGAATGAAATATTTTCAAATTATATTTATCTTTATTCTTTTAAACTGATAATGTCATTCAATGGAAATAATAGGAGGATTGACGTAATTATTACAAGTTACATATAATCTACAGATGAAACTGGATACCTATAGTTACTTTGAAGGCAATTTCCAGGTCATTCAAATGCAAACTTTAAAAATACTTTTGTTAATAGCTGCTATTATTTATTTTTTTTAATTTTTTGATATATTTTAATCACACATGTTTTACGTAATTGGTATTCTAGTCTTTTTAAATCGGAAACAAATGCCAATCATCTTAAATCACATTTGTTAGCTGATTCAATCACCTCTGTTAATATAGATAATTTATTTTTAGTAACTGAGAATTTTATTTTAAAAGGACAAATTAACTTAAAATTGCAATAAGAATACAATATTCGGGGAATTAAATTTTAATACAATATTAATTCTGGATAAAAAGAAAGTATACATCTTACTTTATTTACATTTTTAGATTGGCGACGTAGCGTTTTTTTTTTTTTTTTTGTCAAAAGTCGCCATGGTCATTAGAATACAATAAGCAAATTAAGAATTGAAGTTAAATACATTAGAAACGTGTATTTAGTTATAATGGTGACAGAGCAAGCATTTTTTTATAGTGAATAGACCGCTTTAGTGAACCGCTTTTAAAATTTTACAAGGGAAAGATTTTAAGATGACTTACCAGATGACCAACAGCATGATCCGGTCAAAGCTGTTGCATTCGCTTTGTAATTTCTTCGTAGGAATGCTGCTTTAGAGTTCTTTTATTGTGAAAAGAACTCTTTACATCCCAAAGATGACGTTTGATCCTATGGGATCAATAAAATCTACTTCCATTTCTATGTTCCATGACAGTTTATCGGCCATGTTGGACGCCATTAAAATAACTCACGAACACGTGACCTGTGACGTGTCTGATCTACTTTTAATTGGTCGATTTCGTAAAGCAGTTCATAGAGCATTTAGGACAGCAAAAGTTTTTTCGGGTTGAACTTCAAAAGCTGTACTGAAGTTTGCTGTATAGGCTGCTTTACCAGGGATTTCCTCTACTAAATGACTGTCGTGTAATAAGGCCACTCTTCTATTAATCTTTGAAAGATATTAACCTTTGGCCATCACCTTCAAAAGCCGGCATATTTTTAATTCAATCAAAAATTGTTTCCGGAATAAATACAATACTTCCTTTCAGCAAAGATATAAAAAACTGCAATTGAATATTTGCATATTATTTCAGCACCTTCATTTTAGTATGCATTGATTAAACTTTTTTTATACATTGGTTTACGAACGGAACTAAAATGTTATATATTCCTATAAACTATAAAGATAATTTTTAAAGCGATGACGAAATTTCTTATAGTTTAATTTTTTATAGGGGAACAAAAAATTTTGAACGAAATTTGTGAAAAATATTATGATTTAGAAAGTTATTGAAACATGCACATTCATGGGAAATGCTGTGTATATCTGTCAATGAAAGAGAGATAAAAATGAAATGTAATGCTCGAATTTTTTTTTTATCTCTCTTCCCCAGCGATGCTAGTGTTTCCACTATTGCACTACGCAATCTGTTGTATAAATCTCTTCCGTACATACAATAATTCACTTTCGTATAAGGACTAAGTATCAAGGATTTCTTCAATAGACCAAGATTTCCTAGAAATCAAACAGAATGTATTTTTCTGCAGCAACATTATTTAAATATGTAAGTATATTAGTTTTTCCAGTACTTCCTTGATTTGTTAAATAAAATCAAAGGTGTATGTATTAAAGTAGCTGAGAGCATTTTCAGTCTATTCGTTTAGAAAACAAGAATAACAGACGCATATCTTTAAGATGATGCATATATTTACGTTGAACTATGTCCGGGTGGTGCAAGAAAATAAGCATGGTTATGTATGCAATGATAATTTATTTTGCGGCGTTCTTACAGACTCAGTGGTTTCATACACGGGAACCGTAGGGCAATGATGTGAGAAGTGGCGGCTGCATCACAAGCCATTCAACTTTCTTACGAAGATCCTATCGATGACGAGCCGGACATAGTTCTACGTAAATATATGCGGCATATTAAAGATATGCTCCTGTTGTTATTTCGTGACATTCAGTCCCAAGTTTGCCCCCTTTACAGTGCCGGGAAAGACGTAGCTACAACTGTTCATATTTCTTCTCGGACACGATGTTCCTTTCTCTATACATCATATAGATATATTTCAGCATTACCGAACCAGGTATGGCCCTTGATAACGTACATGGTTTCGGAAATGCTTTTCACATTTTTCAATTATATTCATTTTCATAAAAAAAAAAAAAAATTGGGATCCAGAAAGACCTAACTCCATGTGCAATTTTTTCTGTTTGAAATTTTTCCTTATATACACTATTCATGCATATACACCATGTATGTTTATGCAGGGAAAAATGGGATTAGTACCTTAAGTACCTGTATTTCATATATGATTTATAACACTTAAAATAAATTTTAATCTAAGGGTGTAGTTAAGGGATTATACTCACCAATCTTTCACCACATGTAATTATTTTTTCAATTGCTTACCTTATATATGGAATAGGGAAAGAGGGGTATTTTATACCTATTTAGTACCTGTTTCATTTATAATGTTCTATTTATAATTTTCACAAGCTTGTCGTAGAGTCAATTTTGATTTCAAATTTTCACTTCAGACCATTTTATTTTCACATTTGCTCTACAGGCCAATTTCAATAAATGATCAATCTCTGGTATTTATAATACAAGTAAATTAAAATTCTTAAAATATATATATATATATATATATATATATATATATATATATAACCTTGAATTTTACTAATTCTGTATTAAATAATCTGAAGATAAATAATTTCTTAAAATCGGTTTCCAATTACTTTCCAGTCAAACATGTAAATCCTAAAATTGCATATAAATATGATAAACCGCTAGGACGTTATATTTTCAACTATAATCAAATTGCCAAATCAGTAGATATTAATAAAACTATGAATTGGATAAAGAGTCATATTGCCACTGTCATTTAGAAAAATACAAAGACTTCGTAGATAAACACCATGGGCATGTTATAACGGGAAATCTAAATATTATTAATTATGATGCACTAAGATCACTGATGTTACTGGGTACTAAGTACCGTATACCTACTAAATTTAAACATAAATTAATATGTAAAGGTTTATTTCTTGACTTAAATAAATTTATTTATAAAATCAGTTATAAATATCAAATCCCTGTAGAAGCCTTTAAACCTTGGAGAGTCTTAATAGAGCAATACTTAAATCATTATATATATAATCAGAAAATTAATAATTCATATAAACTTAATTCAATTAAAAATGATATTAAAGAAATACAAAATGATTTTGTCATTACATATGTCGATAAGGCAAGTGGAAACTACTCAATTATTTGTAAATATTATTATAAAAATACCCTTCAGTCACACTTACTTAATAATCATATCTATAATTTACATAAAACTAACCTTAAAATCTTATACAATAGAATATCAGCCAAATATAAGCAAATCCATCTAAAAAATAGTTGTAGTAACATTCCATATATTGTTTTAGTACCCAAGTTTCATAAATCCCCTGTTGTTTTTCGAACCATTACCAGTGGGCATAATTCTTACATTACTAATGCTGGAAAATTATTATTAAAGATATTACATGAAGTATCCTCGTCAGATGAAATCTCAAAAAATTGTCATATTGTAAAAAACAGTTTTGAAGTAGTTAAGAAATTGAAAACTCTTACTAATATTCGTAGTATTTATACCTTTGATTTCAAAGATTTGTTTAATAATATTAATATAGATGATCTGTATAGAATTATTTTAGGAATTTTTGAAAAATTTAATATCAACCTAAAATATTCAAATTTTCTTTTTAAAAAATTACTTAACTTCACTCTTTATGAGAATTATATTCAACATGGTGGTACTATTTTTAAACAACAGGTTGGTATCCCACAAGGGGGGTGTGCCTCATCATTGTTAGCTAATCTGTATTTATTCTTCTATGAAAAAAACATTAATCCAAGCTTGCATAATATGCACATGTTTAGATATATAGATGACATTTTATGTGTATCCCCAAATAATAATATCCCTATAGTATTAAACTTTTATCCAAAAAATTTACAATTAAATGCAAGTAATAATGACACAAATGTTGCAAACTTTTTAGATTTAAATTTAAATTTACAAAATTGTAATATGGTTATAAACTTGTATGATAAAAGACAGGATTTTAAATTTAATACATCAAAAATTCAACATTTTGACTCTTGTCTGCATATATCTGTATTTAGAAATATTATAATAAACCAGGTTCTTAGAATCAATAAAATTTGTGATGAATATTATAAATTAGCGCACTTTATGGAATTATTGAGTACAGCGACTAATAATGCATATCCTCCCATTTTTGTTATTAAAATTATCAACTCAGTGTATCAAATTTCACTCGATAACATCCTAGAAAACATTCCCAATTATAGTGACTAACATACAGGAGAGAAAAAAAAAAATATATATATATATATGTATATATATATATATATATGTATATATGTATATATATATATATATATATGTTTGTATGTTATATATAATTATTTATTAATTATATAAATAAATAAAAATGAAAAATAATAAACTAAGTCAAAAACATTAGAAAAATCAAAAAATCGGAAAATAAGATGCATTAATGTTTTGAATTTTATTTTCGCAAAAAAATGTAACTTTTGTCAGTATTGAAACTACGTTTTGTGCGCCCTTATAATGGTGTATAGTGGCATTCTCGATTATCCAGTTTTCCTATTAATTCTTGTTTAGTAGGAATTTTCATCTATGATTCATATTCATATTCAGTTCTGCATGTTTGGGAAGTTGTATTCTGAATTGCTTGTCCAGTCTCCAGCTTAGACTCACTGGACGGGTTTGGGAGTATTTCTGTGAACGTTCGTACTACCTCCCTGGTAGAATTTCGACTTGTTCATTCCGGTGCTTCTAGATTAAGTTGTTGAGGTTGATCGTGTATACACGTGGTAGAAGAAGAATGATTCATGCCGCATGGTAATACAATTTTCTTAATGTATCCTTTTTTCATTTTTTGATGCCTGTAGTCTGAGTTTAAGCATTTATAGTAATGTACTATTGCTTAATCTGAAACAGGCATTTGTTTGGGTTAATTAGAGTTAAATACTCAGACCTGAAGAGGAATTTAATTCTGATTAATCATCGAATTTGGGAAGGTTCTGTTCTTTTCTCTTATCGGCATTATGGCCGTGAATTTGCTTCTATGGTGATGTTAATATTACTTGAATTGTATTTTTATTTTTACATAATTCTTATTATTACATTTCAAATATATATATATATATATATATATATATATAAATATATATATATATAAATATATATATATAATATAAAAATATATATATATAAATATATATAAAATAAATATATATATATATACAGGGTGATTATAATTAAAATTCCCGGTTTGAAAATGGTCTCAAATAAAAAGCACTGATCAGAATGATTTGAAATTTTGCGTGAACACTCGTGGAGCAATAGAATTTTGTTTGGTGAAAAAAAAAGCAGTAGTTCAAAAAGTCGCCGCTAGGAGAATAATTGACGCTTTACTACACTAGAATGCAATACAAAAGTAATAAACGTTGACTTACTCATTGGCTAATGACGTAATAAATGTTCACTATGCTGTCCTTCGCATTCCGAAACAAGCTGAAAGCGCAAAATAACGTGTTCAACAACAGATTTGAGTGTTTCTGTAGAGATGTTGTAGATGTGGTGCGTGATGCTAGCTTTACGCTCCGCTAAATTCGTAATGTGTCCACACCACATTCTTCAGATGCCCCCAAAGCCAAGTATAACATGGATTGAGGTCAGGGGAACGTGCTGGCCATCTTACAGGAAAATGGCGGCTGATGATTCTGCCATCTCCAAAATGACTGCGAAGTAGCCTCTTCACTGGTTTTGCGATATGCGGTGGAGCCCCAGCCTGCATGAAAATAGTGTTATCGATACACTGACGCTCTTGCAGTGTGGGTATAACGTGACTTTTCAAAAGACGTTCATATCGATGGCCAATGACAGAACAGGTGGCGGGGCCATGAGGACCAACTTCCTCAAAAAAGAAAGGCCCGATAATAAACGCTGCTCTAAATCCACACCACACAGTGACTTTGGAGGAATGAAGAGGCACCTGGCGTAGTTCCTGTGCATTTTCGGTTAACCAGATTTTGCAATTTTGCGTGTTAACAGTTCCGTGGAGATGGAAGTGTGCTTCGTCAGTCCACAAAACGTTCCAGGGCCATTCATCCTCCACTTGTATCCGAGCCAGAAATTGAAGTGCGAACATTTCACGTGCAACATTGTCCGCAGGTAGCAACTGTTGAACACGAGTCAGTTTGTAAGGATAACATTTCAAAATGTGTTTCAAAATTTTTTGCACCGTACTGGAGGGTTCGTCTAATGATCGGGCAATTTCACGTGCACTCGTAGATGCATTAGCGTTAAGCTCTTCTTCTAACGCTGTAGCTACGTCTTCCACTATCTCTCCATCGACTGCTTTCCGTCCCCTGCCAGTTTTGATGTCCAAAGAGCCAGTCTCTTCAATTTTTAAAGTCATTTTGCAAGCTTTTGCCACACAGGGGACCAGATTTTAACTTTTTCAACGTTCTGAACTTTCTAAGAGCTAAACAAGATCTGTTATTCCCATAAAGCAATTTGACAAGAAAAGCACGATCTTCTAATGATAGAGTCATTCCGACAGAACAATAGAGATTTTTCATTAAGTTATGAGAAACAAGTTCCGCTCTTCCTTTTTTATAGCAAATATTTATTGCAACGTCACTGTCTTCTGCAAATTTGCAGCAGCATTTGAAGAGCAATGGACAATTCCGATTTTTTTTAAAGCTTTTAAAACCAATTGATATTTATTGAGAATTTTTTTCTGATTTCAAATATCCAAGCGAAAATCTCTTAAAATAATCATTTATTTAAATATTAAGAAATGAAAAACCGCAAAATCTCCTCAAAGACAAAACGGCCCGTGATTGGCTGTGACGTCACGCGGCCCGATCGACCTGTGATGCAACATTCTACTATGTGCTGTTTCTATTGAGATATTTGCAAGTAGTTGGCGTTTAATTTTGTTTACAAATTGTTTATAATTATTTTACCCATTTGTTCTTGGTCTGCTTGAGTTTGAATTATTTGTTCCTTATAAACACTTAAGCAAACATTATAACATTATCAGTAGCGTAGCATGAGATTTTTGACTGGGCAGGCTGAAAATTTGACAAAAAATTTGGTATTACAAGTGAAATGTATATTAGAATTCACATTTTCATAAGTTTTATTTCAAGAAATTTTATTTACTGGTGAATAAAATAAAATAATTTTAAATAAAAATGCAAAAAGTGAATGAAATGCACAAGACTTTAAAATGTTACCTATGTCAGATGAATACAAGATATAACATTTTAAATGTTTTTCTTATTTCTAAATTAGATGAACTTTTGCAATCATTTTATTAAATATGAAGTCATGGTCGCCCATAGGGGATGTAAAGGGAAGGGGTCACACTCCCCCTTCAATGTAACAAAGGCGAGCATCAGACCTGTCGATATTGTACATCATGAGCTTGAGTATGCCCCCCCCCACCCCCAGAAAAAATCAATAAAAGTAGTCATTATTAGTGTCTTTCCTTGTCTTGATATTGTTTAAATTTGGGCGAATGTCATGTTATTCGTGGAAAATGATTCATATTTTTTAGTATTATATATGACACTTTTCTGTAAAGATTAATTAATAGAACCATGTTTGACACAAAATGGCAGATCCATTCGCCTTGCACAAGAAATTTTCATTCATGAAAAGTCACATCCCATATCCAATCATTGTCTGTCATTACGCTGTTTATAAAGGATTGAAAATAGGGGAAGAAATAGCCACGCCTTCCTGTAAGCTAGCTTATAGTTCAAACTTATCAGTGAGGGCGAAATTTAACAGGTGTTTAGTCTGTACATGTAAATTGTGTTTATTTGCTTTAAAAAATTATTGCTAAAAAGTGGGCAGAGCATGACAATGCTTTTTAAAAAATTGAATAGAATGAAATCAATTTTTCAAACCCTACTTAAAAAATAATCCTTGGCAACACTGGGTACATTTTCTACTAGTACAGTAAACTGTTTAGTAAAACTGTTCAGTATGAAAGGTGCTCACATCGAATCTCTATTATTATATGAAAATGTTACATGCTCAAAATATATATTTATATCAAGTAAAAAAAAAATTTCACCTTTAAAAAATGTAGTCAAAATTTCTTAAATTAACAGTTGAAAAATAATGCCCTAATTTAATTTTCAAATGCCTAAGACATATTGGTCATTAGAAATATGGTAACCAACTAAGCTTTACTTATTAATATATTCAGTTTTGATGAAGGCAGTGCAAGACATTGTTTACTATTCAGTAAGTATGAAAATGGGTTCATAAACAAGTTGTTCCTAAGCATGAAACATCTTTTCAGAACAAAATGTTTTGTGCATAGAGTTTTTAAAAAGAGGCGATAAAACTCCTATGGATGAAATGCTTGAAAATGCCACAATGCTTTGATAATTATATCTAGGTGTCATTAGTGTTAAGAAAGTAGCCTCTATTGTTATATGGCACAAAAGAGAGGCGTAGTATTTAGTATATTTATTTCTGATTATTTTTAAATTAAGGGTTCTCTAATTATGAGTATAATTAACCAGTATTTTTTCATAGTTGTAGGATATAGTACAGACTATTTGGAGATAAAAATAAATTGAAAGGTTAAATAATTTTGAATACGTAGAAATATTCTTTATTATTTCAGTTTTACCTTGTATTGAGCCAATAACTTATTTTTACAAAATTGGCAGTTTAAATAAATATTTCAGATATTTCGCCATTGAAATTCATACAATACAGGGCTACTTAACTTACCCCAGCGCTACCAGAATTATTGACTGAAACGATATTGGCATTTTCTTAATATGAAGTTTTAACTCTTTACTTTTATCTCCATCGTTTTATATTTACCTGAATTTAAGAAAATCCAAATATTCAGTGTGTACATTACAAACTAAACATGGGATGATATCAATAATCCACTTTGAATCTGGGTTTAAGTTCATTTGTAATACCAAAACAAAACATTGAGTGTCGAGTCAGTAGTGCACTCTGTTAAGAATTTTCTAAGTTTAATAAATCATAGTAAAAACTTCTCATACAAAAGCTTTAAAATTTGATTATACAGACACTGATTTATTATCTATACACTCCTTAATTTTTCTTTTCTATTTTATTACTCTAACATTAAAAACAAAAATCAACATCAAATGCAAGTCAGAGATCATTATGTACCATTAGTAGTCAACCCTCTAAAATTTAATCTGTGTTGCATATTTTCTATTAAGCTATAAAAATAATTTTATTACCTATGAAATTGCACCAATAAATATATAAATATATGAATATCAGTAGATGAAACAAAATATGATGTTTTTTAGTGACACATGAATTAATTTGCATAATTTTGAATCAAGGGGACATTGAATTTCCAATTATAACATCTTATTGGCATTGATCATCACCTAATAGCATCCTGTCTTACAAAAAAGACTATGATGGAATATTAAACTGTAAAATTAAGAAGCTATGTGATTTATATAAGATGTAAAGTACATATAGGGAATGATGTCCATTATTGACTTGACACCGTAAATATAATTAAAATTTTCGTTTAAAAGAGCTTAATTTTCAAGTATGAAATACTAATATAAAAAATAACATAAATGTAACTTACTTCAAAATGATCTTCACATACAAAACGAGTTGTCTTTAATGACAGTAGTGGATTTCGTTTAGTATCTCGCTTGACACCATTTTTTACGAACAACATCATTTTTAGGCACAGATATAAAGATTTTATCTGGTGATGTGATACTAGTAGAAGTGCACATTGAAACTATGCAATACTTATAAGTATTAGACATAATAAACAGAATTTTTCGAATGTAAGCACACATTCACACAGATTCAGGCGATGAGAACGACTAGAACCTTGTGACGTCACATCCCGTTCGCGCCAAATTGGATCGTTTTCCCGCAAAAATCAGAAAGGCGAACTTTGATTGCAAATAAAAAGATAAATACGGCTCGGAGAATAAAAATGTTTATGTTTTTCTTCATTTTGGAGCATTTCGAATCGAATAAAGAAATAAAAAAATAGACCGGAATTGTCCATTATGCAAAACAAGTTAAATCCACTTTTTGTGAAAAAAGATACGGCTTACGTTTGCTTAGAATTTAACATTGTTTCAATGGATGAATTTTTTTTCTTTACTTGCATGCATATGATGATGAAAGATCGACTTTTAATTCAGTATTCGAAGGACAGCATATTGAACATTTATTGCGTCATTAGCCAATGAGTAAGTGAACGTTTATTACTTTTGTATTGCATTCCAGTGTAGTAAAGAGCCAATTATTCTCCTAGCGGCGACTTTTTGAACTACTGTTTTTTTCCTCACCAAACAAAATTCCATTGCTCCACGAGTGTTCACGCAAAATTTCAAATCATTCTGACCAGTGCTTTTTATATTTGAGACCATTTTCAAACCGGGAACTTTAATTATAATCACTCTGCATATATATATATATATATATATATATATATATATATCTTCCTTTTTTATTTGCAAGCACTAACGGACAAAGTGGGTTGCCATTCAATTTCCTGGTTTGCCCCCCTTGCCTACTGCGGGTAAATATGTAGCTACAACTATTCATATCTCTTCGTACACGGTGTTCATTTTCTGTCTAATGACAGAATATATTCTATATACATCATCTCTATCTATCTATCTATTTCCCTTTCTTTTGCAAGCACTAACAGAGAGAGTGAGTTGCACTTTTTCGTGTCATTCAATTCCCAAATTTGCACCCCTTACCAAGTGCGGGCAAAGACATAAACATAACTGTTCATATCTCTTCAAATCCGGTGTCATTTTCTCTAGCTAATGTTATACACATCATCTCTCTCTTATTTTTCATTTGCAAGTACTAACGGCGAGAGTGGTTGCAATATTTTTATGACATTCAATTCCCAAATTTGTCCCCCTTACCAAGTGCGGGTAAAGACGTAGCTACAACTGCTTATATCTTTTCTGGACACGGTGTTCTTTTCTTTATCTAATGCTGTATACATCATCTCTATCTTTCTTCCTTTCATATGCAAGCACTAACAGCGAGAGTGGGTTACACTTTTTCGTGATATTCAATTCCCAAGTTTGCCTCCTTACAAAGTGCTGGGAAAGACGCAATTCTACGTCAGAAATAGTCAGTAACTGTGTTTCTCGTTATAAATTTATGTGAAACATCATTCCTTTCGCATATTTGAATGGGAAAAGGTGAAAGTGCGCATTGTGTAAAACGATAGTACTAGGTACCTAGGAAAATGTCTCTATATATTTTGTTTTCTCGAAAATATTTTATTTTTCTATTTTTATTTTTTTAATGAGTAATAATTTTTATTTTTTAATGAGTAATACAGTTTTAACAGTTTTAATAGAATTATAGAATGCAGTTCATTTTGTCCAAATCAGACGACAAGCGACGAAGTTATTGACAATGAATGGTTTGGATGTAATATTTGTAGTGACTCCACTGTGCTGGCGTGCTGTCAGCGCAAGTGATCAGCGCACTTATGAATCTGTCCCTACACAGTTATTGGGGTACTTTAGTAGTTCATTAAGAACCCTGTATATAGATGACATTCTGATTTATTCGACTATAAATTTAAAATCATGATAGTTTTCAACAGATTATTTTCAGTATAATAGACATAGAAATGACAAAAAAAAAAAGAATACCAAAGCAAACTAAAACTTTATTCGACACTTTCCCAACACCTTACGGTTTACATTCAAACACAATATTTGGGATCCGTAGCTCTTGAGGCATTCAGAAATCTCCGACCCAGAACCTCCTCATAAGTCGAGTCAAAGGGTGCAACCTTCAGTCCAGTAGCCATCTATAAAGAGTATGTCTGGTGACTGTCTCTCGAGGAAAAGTCTGTACATGTTTTAAACTGTTCGAGAAATAACGCCAAGAATCAGCAAATGTGTCTCCACCATAATCTATGCATTTTAATAATTTAAAAATACGCAGATTTAAATTCTCTAAGAAAAATGGCATATCACAATTCATGAACTGCTACAATGGTACATTTTTTTATAATTATCTGGAACTGCTACAATGGTATATTTTTTTATAATTATCTGGAACTGCTACAATGCGTTCCTCTAGCTCAAAGATACCAAAACTACTGGACATTTACCCAAAGAAGAACATGTTGACTATGCTTTTGAAAAAAAGAACAAAAGAGGCTCACTCTATCTGATAAAAGTGTCGAAACCATGCGGTTTATACTCATAAAGACATAATTTGCCGTATAATTGAAATGATTGCGCAAGGAAAACGCAGAGCGTCGGAATGATTTTGGCTCAAAACATGATTTTAACTTCGGAAATTGAGTGGTGTTATTTGTATTAAAATATCGGGTGCTTATGTAGGCCCCGGGCAACGGTGGGTAATTCGTTCTAATTTAGTATAACGGACATAGATATAATCAAAAACTGGATACTAAAACAAACTAAAATTTTATTCGTCACTCTCCAGCACCATGCGATTTACATTTAAGCACAGGCTTGGGGATCCGTAGCTCTTGACGCATCCAAAAATCTCCGACCCAAGACCTCCTCATATGTCGAGTCAAGAGGTGTCACTTTCAGTCCAGTGGCAGAATCTTTAAAGAGTAAGTCTGGTTGCTGTCTCTGAAGGAAAAGTCTGTATAGGCTTGAACTGTCGGAGAAGTAATGCGACGAATCAGCAAGCACTTTTGCCAGACACAGTCGTTGGTCTTCGGAAGCGTCTCCAAACGTCATGACCTAAAGTAGTAGAAAATAGTTCTATTATTCACAGGGTTGATATGGAAAAAGCCAACTCACTTTTTCTCGTTAAATCCAGATAGAAAAATCTGATGTGGGTAGCAAATGACTTTCCCTGCAAATTCAAATTAATTTTTTCTTTATTTTTTTAATAATTCATTAAATTGAGTTTAATTGCACAAAATAACACTAAATTTGCATTTTTAATTCAATTTCTGTTTTTATTTGGTAATTGGACATTTTTCCAAAAGTGGCATAACTAAATGCGAAAAATCTCAAATATCTCGAGAACGGTTAGAGTAATAGAGTCGTCCTTATTCTTTTCCTCATCAAAAATTACGTATAAAACACGCATTTCATTGATACATTTGAACATACGTAGCTTTTTTTTAGATTTTGGCGAGTTTTGAGGGCCATTTCGTAAAAAAAGGCAGATTGTTCTTTTCCAAATAATACTAATATCTAATCAGCACCAGAGTATCCACCAAATAACTTATTTACCAAATTTCGTAAAATTTGGTCAATTAGTATTTTAGCTAGAGTGGATACATGACATTTTTGCGGGTCATTTCGTAAAAAAAGACAGCTTGATCTTTTCTAATTAATGCCAAAATCTAATCAGTACCAGAGTATCGACAAGTAACTTATCTACCAAATTTTATGAAATTTGGTCAATTAGTATTTTAGCTAGATTGAATTTAGCTAGATTGAATACATGAAAATTTTAAGGGCCATTTCCAAAAAAAAGACGGGTTCTGTTTTTACGAATCGTACCAAAAACTAATCAGCACCAGGGTCACATCCAAGTGACTTACCTACCAAATTTTATGAAATTCGGTCCGTTAGTTTTTGAGTTAGAGTACATACATTGCACAGACATACATTGCACAGACAGACATTGCACAGACAGACAGACATATATACATTGCACAGACAGACATACATTGCGCAGGCATACATTGCACAGACAGACAGACATACATTGCACAGACATACATACATACATACATACATTGCACAGACATACATACATACATTGCACAGACAGACAGACACACAGACACACACACAGACGTCACGCTAAAAATAGTTTTTTCGTATTCTAGAGGTCTGGAAACGTGTAGATCCGTCGGAAACTCGTGTTGCAATTTTCGATATGATTCCAATACTTTCCCTATACATTACCATGTATTGCAGGGAAAGTAAAAAATCCACTAATAAAACTCATTTAGAAAAACCCACCACATACAATGTATTTAAGACCCTTATATTCAGTTAGGAGAGGGGAAAATTAGAAATTTAGAAGTGAACTTTTATATTATTGACTATAATAAGTACAAAATTGTAATAATAATGTGTAATAAGTACAAAATAAGTACACGGTTTTTTAACATCCATTCTATTTAAAATTGCATAATTGGTAACTTTTACACATTTAAAGTTCAATTACTTATTACTTATCTACTTTCCTGCTGTTAAATACTATGAATTACAATTTTAATCTTGTTACTTACCATTCTTCTAAAGAGTTGTTATAGTAACTCACAGGCACATTAACTCATCAGAAATATTAACTCACAGGCACAGCCACCACGTGGGATTGTATATGTTCGCAGGGGAACATTCGACAGAACATTTTACATATCTTCATCAAAGCGAGTGGACACCGGAATCAATACACTTAAACGAAAAATGATGTGCATGAAGTTTTTCAAAAATAGTAAGCAGCATAGGACTCAGGACAAGTGGAAAATAGTCTTTCAAAAATGGTAAGCAGTATCAGACTCAGGCCTGGTGGTAAGTAGGTGAAAAGAACGGGTGAAATTCACAAAAAAGAGTTATCCAATCAAGGATAAATAATGCATTTGTAAAATTATTACGTGGTGTATTTGAAATTATTAATAATATTATTTACAAATACTTCCGGATAGTGGTAATTTTGATAAATGCGTTTAAGATTATTGATGTGGAGTATATATATATATATATATATATATATATATATATATATATATATATATATATATATATATATATATATATATATATATATATATATATATATATATATATATATATATATATATATATATATAATTTGTGTTTCTGAAGAAATAGATAGATTATATCTATAAACTATTTCTACTTGGACAACATACATAAAAAATAAAAAATAAAAGGAAACAAGAATACCTGGAAAATAACACTACAAATGCACGAACCTGTCGAACCCGGGAACCCAGAATGAAGAGACCAGTGTTGCCATTCGCAAAGGAAAAAGAAATGATCTACTGTTGCCATTCGTAAGAAATAAATAACAGTAATGCGAAAAGGCAAGAATAGGTGAAAATATACAATCAGAGCTACTAAAAGGAGGGGCTAATAATAGAAAGGCTAATGTTTAAGTGGATGTAAAAATAAAAATATTATTAAAACAAGAGAATGGAGGTGTCAGGCTAATATAAAAACTATGAATAAAATTCATGAAAATCCAGATGATCTAAATTTTTTAACTATACCATTTCCAAAATACGAGGGATATTTATATAAATTGCTGGTAATTTTTAGATTATTTATATGTATAGCATAAAAATTTTTATCAGATAATCAGTTTTTCAGAATTTATAGATTAAGTGTAATATTTCTAACCAATAGAATCGAGTTGCAAGAATTAAATGGTAAGATTTTATTAATGTTAAAATTAAAAAAGTCATTTTTATCATATAAATTAGTAACAATTCTATTAGAAGGTTCAATAATAAAATTTAAATCCAAAAAAATAATATTATTACTAATAGTAGCTTCATTAGGAATTAATTCCAAATTGTCTGGATAGAATTCTATATGATATAATTTTCAATATATACTAAGTAAATTAGATCATCAACATATCTGTATAATGTACAATCTATTGAAGTAAAAGACTGTTCATAATGATAAAGCTATAAATTAGCTAACATACTGCTACTGTAGCCACCCTGTGGAACTCCTGAGACTTGTAAGTATAACTTATTTCTTTGAAAAATATAATTATTGAAAATAACAAAGTGAAGAAGTTTAAGAAAATTTATAAAATTGGTTTAAGTTAATAGATTAGTAATATAAGCATTATATAGAGCTAAAATTACATCATACAGGTCTGAGATCTTAATATTATTAAAAAGATCTTTAAAATCAAAAGATTGAAATCCTATAAGTTTTCTAGGTGATGTTAATTTATTCTTTAATTCTTTACTGTTATTTAGAATAAGGTAATTATTGCTAGACTGACGTAAACTATCATTTATTAGATTTTGAGAATTTAGTAGTAATTTACTCACAGTAGTGGAGTATATATATATATATATACACTCTTACACTATTTTGCAAAAAAAAAAAAAACGAAGCACAATGAAGAAAGTGACTGTTTTTATTGAAATTTAATAATTGTACAGCTCATACACAGGTAATGAAATGATAACAAAATCAAGACCGCAGAACCCATCAATAGTTAGCAATTGCACATTGAATTTTCAAATCCGTAAATGGTGATCCCCCCCCCCTTGGTGGGCAATGCATGCTTGTATACGTCTAGGGAAGGAGTGATAGAGTTTCCTAAGTCATCCTGCGATACATTCTGCCAGGCATTCCTCAATTGTTGCTCCAGATCTGCTACATTTCGGGGTGCCCGAATCTAGCGGCCTAGCATGTCCCATACATGCTCGATTGGCGAAAGATCTGGTGACCTTGCTGGCCAATGGACAGTATCAACAGCACTGAGATAGTCCAGATATGCGAGCCGTATGTGGCGTGGCATTATCTTATTGGAAAATAGTCCCAGAATGACTTGCCATGAAGGGTAACGCAAACGGCTGCAGGATTTCATCAACATATCGTTGATCTATTAAAGTTGTACGCAGGATGACTAGGGGCGACCTGCTGTCGTAAGAGATAGCACCCCACATCATCACACCAGGGGTAATGGCTGTGTGCCTGTGTAAAACAAAGACTTATTGAGACCACTGGCCCTGGTGCCTCACACACGTACCCGATGGTCATCTGCTGAAAGACTGAAGCGTGATTCATCGCTGAACACTATATGATGCCAGTCTGCTGGCAGACATGATGCTCGGCGACGACTCCACGCCAAACGACTCTTTCGATGTTGTGGAGTTATGGGCAGACGTCTTAAATGTCGCCGTAAGCATAACCCCAACTCAGCCAAGCGTAGTGAGATCGTGAAAGGTACCACGGGTGGTATGGTACAGGCTGTTTCACGTTGGATGGCGGACAATGATGCCGTTGGGCTAGTTCGGACCAGTCGGACAATCATCCGATCTTGCCTCGCATTTGTACACCTTTGCCTTCCCGAGCCTTCATTTCGCCGATGAGTTCCTTGCAGCAATCATTGCTGCCAGCACCTTTGCACAGCAATATCAGTTCGGTGCAGGTGGCGGCCTAGCTCGGTATGACCAGCCAGCTTCACGTATCCCGACTATACGACCTGTTTTATAGGATGCTAGTTGCTCAGTTGAAACGCGCGCTATGACCGAAGTTAACACTCATTGGCCTTACAAATTTAATCATTTGCATACTTGGTATAAAAGAATTTGCATGCAAAATTTCAAGATGATCGGATTATTTTTAGGGGTGCTTCGCTTTTTTTTTTTCTCCGAAAGAGTGTATGTAGGTGTGTGTGTATGTGTGTGTGTGTGTGCGTGTCTTGTCAAATTTCTGGGATAGGTAGAAACTGAAACTTACGGCATTATGCAACTATTTCAAGTTAAAATCACAACAAAGAAATAAAATTCTATTCATATATCTTCACCAATGAATTATAACTAAAATAACTTCTCAGAGTTAATGAAATAAAAAATTTATTAGTGAAAACAAAGTAAATGCGGCATGTAACGTTCGAATTTTACTGCTTTCTCGTCTCAAATGATGCCCATGACAGTCTATTGTCTACGTCATAACATTAACATATGCACCTCTTTTACGACTTCAACTCTGCACAATTGCATTAAACAATTTCCGTCTATGAGCAGCCCAGCAGTCCAAAGTCAATCTTTTTACACTGATTTATGATTCCTAAGAATATTTGAAACAATATTCATAGAAATCATAGAGCATGTATTATTCTACAGCAACATGCATCAATATTTTATGGATAGTCGCATTTCCACAACTTTTATTTCATTTTGTAATGGAATCAAAGGCTCATTTAAGTCTAACGAAAGCATATCGTAATCCATTCAGTTGAGGGAAAAAAGCCATGAAGAGTGTCATTCTGATCGTCTTCTTGCTCTCTACAGCAGTAAGTATCTGACTTCATGTTTATTTTGCCTTTAGCTAAGTGCTACGTGCGTCTTTATAACTAGAAAGTTGAATATTTCATTCATACTTTAGTTTTTATTTTTACAACAGTAAATATTTGACTTTATGTTTTACTTTATAACTGAAAAGTTGAATATTTTATTCGTATTTTAGATTTTATTTTTACAATAGTAAATATTTAACTTTGTGCTTTACTTTTTATGCTTTACTTTTTAAGCTTTACTTATGCTTTACTTTATATGCATTACTTACTTAAAGTTCAATATTTTATTCATATTTTTATCTTTACAACGGTAAATATTTGACATCATGTTTTTTGCTGATTTTGCCATTACAGAGTGATAAGTATGCCCTTAAACAACTCTTCTGCTACATTCATTTAACAAATGTATTATATTATAGCCTTTTTAACTGCTGTTGCAGCCACAATATAAAATAAGATCATAAATGTTATTAATATGTTCTAAATTTTCAAAGAGCTATTATACATAATAAATGAGCCAGGAAACTTAAATTCATGTGGAAAAATAAAACTTCCGACATCTCAAAAACAGCTCGTTATAACGCCTTAAAAATGGCACATATTTATCTTCGATTCACATATTTATCTACTTACAACGCGTTTACGCATGCTGTTGTTGAGACCCAGACCGTCCGACCTACTAGAAAGGTGTAAAGAAACCGCTTGGACGGCCAGGAAGTGCCACCCAATTTAGACCGGAACCCAGTGGGGGAGGCATCCACAGGGACCGTACCCTCCTTCCCCTACCACCAACCTCTCGGAAGGACTTTCGGGTCCACATGTTTAACGTGATCCTACTCCGCATGAACACGGCGGCAGTTGTAGCAGCGTGCAAATCCTGCGCGCAAACCACCGGGCTACCGCGCTCGAAATGTGCCAACAGGACGCGGTGTTCCCAGGTGGTCACCCACCCAAGTACTAACCGCTCCCGATGCTGCTTGACTTCGGTGATCTAACGAGAACCGGTGTTTTCAGCACGGTAGGGCCATTGGCGTTGCGTTTACGCATGTGATAATCTTGAATGTATTTACTTTTGTGTGATTTGTTCTATTTTAGACAAAACCATTTGTATCATTTGAGAAGTTTTTTAGCAATCTTTACAAGAGAAATTTTGAAAAATCAGTACCGTTGTTCCAAATGAACACAATTATAACATGTTACCCTTAATTTTAAGGGGCTTGAAAATTGTTTTGGATTGATACTAAGTTTGATATAGCCCCCCGCCCCTCCAGGGGGTAATTTACCTTATCGAGGGGGCAAATAACATCATGAACACAAAAATTATATATTCAATTATTGAATCTATTAGGCTTCATGATTATTGAGACATAAATAACTCTTTTTATAAATTATTGTGTCAAATTGTATCCTATGCTGCTATGTTAAAAAAAATATATAATTTCGAATAAATTTCGAAGTTTTCCCTCGAATTTAAAAAAAAACTCTATCTAGTTCTAGATTTTTCGTTAACAAAGTCGAATATAAAGTTTCGTGAAAATCGATTTCTATTTGTGGCAGCTATCCTGCACACAAGAAATCGACCGCAGACAGATGGATATAGTTCCGAAAAGAGTAAACACGTGTTCATGCGGTACTAAAACATACTTGACATCAAAATCTCGAAATCGAAAATTTTCAGAAAAACAACACTTTTTCAAGTGAGAATAAAAAATTATGAAGAAATCTTCATATGGTGACAAGTGGTGTGTACGCTTGATTTTCGAAAGATATAAAGTATTTTTATACTCTTTTGTACACTTATTTCGTACAGTCACACATTTTTTTTTTTGGAGAAACTGAAAGGGATATCTCTGGAACCGGAAAGAGAAATCCTTAGTGAACCTCCCACTCCTCTAAAATTTGAAGCTAAATCCATATCAGTCATCATTTAGAATCTATCTATAGCAAATTCTGATAAATATACGTTGCAAGGAATATGTCAATTTTTTAATTGGAAGTGGCACCCCCAAAACCGGAAATGGAAATCTTTCGTGAACTCACCCTATACCCTCACTATTTTTATTCTGAATCCATATCAGTCATTATCTAAGCTTTATAGCCAATCCTGAGAAATAATGTTTCAAGAAAATTGAAAATTTTTTGATCGAAAATATGAAAGGAACCAGAAACGGAAACAGAAATCCGTATTGGACCCCCCCCCCTACCCTTTCTGGAATTTGATGTGGAATTCGGTCATCATTTAATCTCTATCTATAGTCAACCTTGAGAAATAAATGTTTCAAGAAAAAATGTTAAGCCGGAAGTGGAAGAAAACCGTAAGTAGAAATCCTTAGCGAATTTTCCAATCCTTTCGGAATTTGATGCTGAATTCATAGCATACATCATCTAAGCTCCATTTATAGTCAATTCTGAAAATCAGATGTTTCGAAGAAAATGTAAATTTTAAAATCGTAAGGGGATATCTCTAAAACCGGAAGTGTCCTTAGTGACTTCAAAATTTGACGCTGAATCCATATCAGTCGGCATCTAAGCTCAATCAGTTTCTTTAGAAATAGATACATATTTAAATTCAAATGGAAATTTTAGAACTGGAAATGAAAAAAACTGGATGTGTAAATCTTTAATGAATCCCTAACCTCCTTTGAAATTTATATTGAATCCATATCAGCAATCACCTAAGCTCTATCTATAGCGAATCTGAGGAAAATTTTAATAAAAACTAATAGCATGGTAAGACTTTACCACCAATAAAACATATATGATAACATCAATGAACCATGCAGGTTATTTGAAAAACACTCCAATTGCAAGTAACAACATCAATAGACCGGTTTTAGGTTTATTATGCACTCGTTAGCATGAAATAGCCATTAATCGCAATCAAAGAATTTCTAACCGTCGCAATGGCAGGAAAAAAAACTTGCTGTATGCTGCAATTTTTCGAACTTCTATGGGAACTGACAAATTCAGTCCTTCCAAGTATCCGGCATCAAATTCATATATAGTTCAGCTCGGACTATACGAAGCTACAAATTCCACGATCAAAATCACAGAACCCGCCTGCAAAGGCTATTCCCAAAAATTTGAAAAACACTCCCATTGCAGATAATGGCATCCATGGACCATTACAAACCAAGGACCGTTGGTTGCATTCATGATCCATTGTAAATAACAGCATTCAAAATTGCGTTATATAGCGGGTTTTCTTGCTGCCATTGCAGATAACGGCTATTCCATGCTGACGAGTGCATAATAAGCGAGTAACCGGTCCACAGATGCTGTTATCTGCAATAGGAGTGTGGAAATGCCCCTTATAGGCGGGTTCTGTGATATTGATTTTCAATCATGGAGGTTTCGTTATGCGTCGTAATCTCTCGTTGGATAAACTTTAAAATTGGCTTGCTCGCTGCACAGTAAACCTCCACAGAAATCGCCTACCCATCTCCTTTCCTAGATCCTGTCTATGCATATGTGCTGAGTTATGCTATGTGTACAGGTAACTAACTAACATTAATAAATATTTTTTGTCTGCTGTCTTGAACTGCATGCCACGTTTCTTACTGATCTCACGTGATAGTGACGGTGAGGTAAAATTAGATTATGACTATGACCGAAAGTGGCAGGTTTAAGACACAAAAACTTATGCTCTACGAATGTGGAAATGTAGCATTTTCAGAGAATCAACCTTAGTGTAACTAGATACCTCGATGTTACACAACCTAGATGTGGGGCCAACGGCCGTACCGTGCTGAAAACACCGGTTCTCGTTAGATCACCGAAGTCACGCAGCATCGGGCGCGGTTAGTACTTGGTGGGTGACCACCTCGGAACACCGCGTGCTGTTGGCCATCTCGGGTGCGGTATCCCCGTGGTTTGCGCGCTAGATTTGCACGCTACCACAAATGCCGCCGTGTTCATGCGGAGTACGATCACGTTAAACATGTGGGTCCGTAAGTCCTTCCGAGAGGTTGGTGGTAGGGGAAGGAGGGTACGGTCCCTGTGGATGCCTCCCCCACTGGGTTCCGGTCTAAATTGGGTGGCACTTCCCGGCTGTCCAAACAGTTATCTTACACCTTTCTGGTAGGTCGGACGGTCTGGGTCTCAACAACAACAACCTAGATGTGTAAAGGTGTCGGAATGAAAACGGAGGCATCTTTTCATAAAAACAACACGTTTATTCTTGAACTTTAGAAATCATAAAAATAAACTGTATTAACGTAAATTACACGTAATAAATCAGCATGTACATGGTCCACCTATTTTACCATCGTCTGCATCCACACACACCATGTTCTACTTCGTACCAACTCGTATCACCTCGAACCGTATCGTTTCACTCGTGCTTCGCACTTCCTCTTTTTATAACCTGGTTGCCAGCACCCTCTACCGTCCGCAATCTGCGCAGCTGTTATTCAAATTTAGTATTTTCTTTCCCCGGGAAAACACTGCTTAAAAAATAAGTCTAGAATAGAGTCGTGTAGTTAACCCTTACAGATGTAGCTCCCTAATTCTCTTATTACCGCAAATTAATTATTCCAGACACCCCTAATAGAAGAATTTTTATTTATTATTTATTATTTTTTATTTATTATATTCTTTTCAAAATGTTATTTCTTCAATCGAAACAGGAAATTGTCATTGCTGGACGTTGCGAAAGTGGCGCCGATTGCTCTGCTAATGAATGTTGTCTTTCTCAACGGTTGTGGGACTCTGAAAAGAACTGCCAAAAACGCTTGGCAAAAGGTAAACAAAAAATCAATGTTATTAATTCACAATATTTTTACTTTCCCTGCAATACATGGTAATGGAATGTATTGGAATCATGTCGAAAATCGCAACTTGAGTTTTCGACGAATCTACACGTTTTAACACCTCTAGATTGCGAAAACACCATTTTTAGATTGATGTGTGTGTGTGTGTGTCCGTCTGTCGTGTGCAACGTATGTATCCACTCTAACTGAAAAACTGATTGACCGAATTTCATAAAATTTGGTAGATGAGTCACTTGCGGTATACCCTGGTGCTGATTAGATTTTGGTACGATTTGGAAAAGTAAAACCTACCTTTTTTTACGAAATGGCCCGCAAAAATCGCCAAAATCTAAAATAAAAGACTACGTGTGTTCAAATGTATCAATTAAATGCATGTTCTATGCGTAATTTTTAACGAGGCAAAGAATGAGATCAACCCCATTACTCTAGAACTAACCGTTCTCGAGATATTACTCTAGAACTAAGCGTTCTCGAGATATTTTAGTCTCTTTGCATTTTTGTTACGCCGCCTTTGGAAAAAATTTCCAGTTACCAAATAAAAACAAAAATTGAATTAAATTAACTCAGTGTTATTTTGTGCAAGTAAACTTAATTTAAGGAATTATTAAAGAAATTAAGAGAAAATGAGTTTGAGTCTGCAGGGAAAGTCATGTGCTGCTCACATCAAGTTTTTTACTCTTGCTGTTAAAAGAAATCAACGTATGTTTTTACTTTCCTTACCTTTAGTTTTCGACGGCAGAGCACGTTTCAAGCATCCCTGATCACGAATTGAACACTTTTGGGGTGGTGTGTGTGTGTGTGTGTGCGCGCGTGCGTGTGTGTGTGTGCGTGCGTGTGTGTGTGTGTGTATCAGTGAGTCTGTGGATACGCTTTCTCACGAACGAATGGAGTGATTCGAATGAAATTTGGTACAAAAATTATAATACGTGAATGCTAGAAGCCTGCTGTTTTTAAACACAGCTGAATGTTCAGAACCCCCCTAAATTTTCGAGTGGAGTTTTAAAAGAAATCATCAAAAAATCAAGAACTTTGATAAAGTTACGCAAATAGACATTTCTTAATATCTTATATAATTTTTTCTTAGAAAACGATTGACAAACTTTAGAAAGCTAGCATGAAATGTTCTCGAGATATTGCACACTTTTCAAATAAATTTATCAAAAAATCCCATAAATTAAAAAAATTTAACTGTTGAGAAACATGTTCGCATTTTTTATGTAATATCATGCGATAAATTGGGTGACATCATTGTCGTGGATCTAACTCGTTCCATTCATTCATGAGAAAAGATACTTTGAGTAATACTTTTGTATTTGAACGCCAACAGTCATTTAACTGCTATAAGAATAACTTATTTCTCCATCCATAACGCTTGGCGAGATTTTGGCGACGAATTTAGCGGAATGTCGCCATCTTTGCGCATTTTTCAACGTTGCCAAATTAACGGAAATCTCGACAAACGGATAGAAATGAAGCTAAATCAATGAAAATGACGACTCATTGACGGAAATTCAATATGTTGGAATGAATATAAGTATCTACTATAAGAAAAATCTGATGTGGGCAGCACATGACTTTCCTTATATAATGCAATAAATTTACTACTTTTACAGTTAAAAAAAATCTGATGTGGGCAACACATGACTTTCCTTATATAATGCAATGAATTTACTACTTTTACAGTAAAAAAAAAAGGTGTTTTCTTATAGTAGATACTTATATTCTTTCCAAGATATTGAATTTTCGACAATTGGTCGTCATTTTCATTGATTTAGCGTCATTTTAATCCATTTGGCGAGATTTTCGTTAATTTGACAACATTTCAAAAGTCGCCAAGTTGGCGACATTCCGCCAAATTCGTTGCCAAAATCTCGCCAAGCTTTACTGACGGAGAAATAAGTTATTCTTATAACAGATAAATGATCATTGGCGTTCAAATACAAAAGTATTACTCGAAGTATCTTTTCTCATGAATGGAACGAGCTAGATCCACGAGAATGATGTCACCAAATTTATCGCATAGTATTACATATGAAAAGCGAAAGTGTTTATCAATAGAAAATATATTTTTTTATTTTATATGACTTTTTGATAATTTTTTTGAAAAATGTGCGAAAACTCGAGAACGGATTCATGTTAGCGTTCTAAAATTTATGCTAATCGTTTTCTAATGTAAAATTACATAAGAAATGTCTATTTGCGTAACTTTATTAGCGGTTTTGATTTTTGATGATTTTTTCAAAATTTCACTTGAAAATTTAGGGGGGTTCTGAGCATTCGATTACGTTTAAAAACAATAGGCTTCCAGTGTTTACGGATTGTGATTTTCGTACCAAATTTCGCTCGAATAGTCGGTCCATTCGTTCGTCAGTTATCGTCTCCACAGACTCACTGACACACACATACACACAGAATCATCTCAAAAATGTTTGATTCGTGATCAGGGATGCTTGAAACGTGCTCTCCCGTCGAAAACTCGAATTCGAATTTTCGACCCCGTCACACTACTTTCCTTATACATTATGAATATAAGGAAAGTAATAACCTATTTTTTTTACTTACGTAATAACCTATTTTTTTTTACTTACGAAATAACCTATTTTTTTTACTTTCCTTATATACATAATGTATAAGGAAAGTATTATGACGGGGTCGAAAATTCGAATTCGATTTTTCGAAGGGAGAACACGTTTCAAGCAAACCTGATCACGAATCGAACATTTTTGAAGTGATGTCTGTGTGTATGTGTGTGTGTGAGTGTGTGTGTGTGTGTGTCAGTGAGTCTGTGGAGACGATAACTGACGAACGAATGGACCGATTCGAACGAAATTTGGTGCAAAAATTACAATCTGTAAACACTGGAAGCCTATTGTTTTTATACGCAATCGAATGTTCAGAACTCTCCTAAATTTCCGAGTGAAATTTTGAAAAAATCACCAAAAAATAAAAATCTCTAATAAAGTTACGCAAATAGACATTTCGTATGTAATTTTTCATTAGAAAACGATTGATATAAATTTTAGAATGCTAACATAAACCGTTCTCGAGATATCGCACATCCTTCAAAAAATTATCAAAAAATCATATAAAATAAAAAAAAAATATTTCCTATTGAGAAACATGTTCACTTTTCATATGTAATACTATGCGATAAATTTGGTGACATCATTCTCGTGGATTGTCAAATAAGTTATTCTTACAGCATATAAACGCCAGTAGTCATTTATATGCTGTAAGAATAACTTATTTCTCCTGCCATACCTCTTTTTGAGATTTTGGCGACGAATTTGGTGGAATGTCGGCAACTTGGCGACTTTTTTAAATGTTGCTAAATTAACGAAAAATTAGCCAAATGGATAAAAATGACGCTAAATCAATGAAAATGACGACTCATTGACGAAAATTCAATATCTTCTAAAGAATCTACTATAAAAATAATCTATTTTTTTTTTACTGTAAAGTAGTAAATTCATTGCATTATATAAGGAAAGTCATGTGCTGCCCACATCAAATTTTTATTTATGTATGTGTTATGCTGCACTAATTTCACAGTATTAGAGAACAAATTATTAAATGCTTGAGCTTAAATAATATAAGTTCGAATTTATTTTCCAGGTGAAAGATGCATTCCTGGCCAAGAAGCTATAAAACATCTCGGTTGGAACTACATTTTCCGCTGTCCTTGTGAGGAAGGCCTCTCCTGCGCACCTGAATCATATGCGGATTTGCAGTTTGTAAGTATTTTAACATCTTATTTAATAGACTAGATGTATATTCGATCTTCGAGCGGGATGAACTGACTTCTATTGTGTAAATCTATATAAAATATTTAAATTCGGAATTTTTTTGCAGAGAACAAACAACTTGTTAATGAAAGTTCTTAGAAAGATACATTTTAAGTTTTTCATACTATAGAATGTAGCATAGAGGAAATTTTCATTGTTTTCGTGAAAATTTTCGATTTTGATATTTTGATGTTAATATATATTTTAGGAGCTCCTGAACACGATTTGAATATTTTTAGTGATGTTTGTCTGTCTGTAGTCGATTTCTTGCGTACACGATCTCTGCCAAAAGTATTAATTTTAATACACAAAGCTACATATCCGTCTTTGTTAATGAAAAATCTTAAACTAGGTAGAATTTTTTGAAATTCGAACAAAATTATCAAAAGTCATTCGAAATTTTATTTTAGGACAACATAGGACAAAATGAAACATAAAAGGGGGTTATTTATGACTCAATGGTCACGAAATTTAACAGTTTCAATCATTGTAGTGAAAAATGCGATTTTTGTATTGCTGAATCTATATCAGCCATCATCTAAGCTCTATCCATGGCTAATTCTGAAAAATAAATGTTTCTAGGAAAAAAATCTAACGGGAAGTGGAGAAGGATCTAGAAATGTAAGTTCTTGGTTAACCACTCTACCTTCTCTAGAATTTGATGCTGAATCCATATCAGTCATCATTTAAGCTCTAGTAGAACCTGAGAAATAAAGTCTTTAAAAAAATTAACTGGTAAAAGCAATGGTAGTGCATAAAACTTTGCCACCAATGATTTTTAAACCAGATATAATTGCCCATAATGACAGTTTTCTTTGTACTACTTGAGTATTATTATATAACTAGATACTAAAAGAATAAAAATCTGTTTTGTTTTAAAAAATAAATTTAATACATTGTCTATTAATCCTGCGACTTTAGAAAACAAATCGAACACAAATGGAAATTCCTCGAAAGTGTAGACAGATAAAAAGTGTTCTGTGAACTAAACGTTTGGGAACCGCTGATCTTGTGTATTGTGCTAATTTTTAACACTTTACAACATAGTTGAAAAGTGTTTATGACTTTATTCATTCTGTCTATCTATTTGTCTGTCTGTCCGTTAGTACGATAACTACCGTAAAAATGACTTTATCAAAATGAAATTTGAGACGGTCTATGGGACATATGCGAATGAAAATGAACAATATCACCGAATTAGTTTCGAATTTAACCGGGTTGAAAAAATGAAATACATTGAGCCCTATGGGACTTAATTTTTCGAACATTTTTTAAGCGGTGCTAGAATTCACAAATTATTTCTAAAATTTTAGGAAATATTTCAAATTATCATATAAAATGTGTAAAACAAATTTCAGCAGAATATATTGTGTAATTTTTTAAATAAAAATGGAAATGATAATTACACCCAATTTATATAAAGAGATCAGGTGACTCGTTACAAAATAAAATATGGCTTCGATTTTTTTCCGCTGTGTAATGCTTAAAGATCATTTAAATTTGTAATTGTTGTTGCACACGTCATGAAACCGCTTTATTTTTGCATATTATCTGTATATCTAAATTCTGTGCCAACGCAATTGCAACAATTTTTATTTTAAATGATCACTAAATTTTCTGTATTCGTACAACGAAGCCTAATTCTAACGCTAAACTATAGCATACAGAATGTAAACAAATCAAAAGATTGTAAAGTGAGTTGTATAAGAATTGCTGAATTTGTTTTCGCACAAAATTATTTCGCTCTGGAGTTTAGAATATAAATAATATGAATGAAATATAAATAATTAATTTTACATAGAGAGGAAAACGATTTATAAAACGAAATGGTTGATCATAGTTACACCAATTTCGAAGAACTAAATTAACATGAGATAAGAAAACGATGTATTTTCTATAATAATGATATATTAAACACTTCGCAAATTATACTTTCGATGACATAATTTGTGTAACTAGCATTGTCTTTTTCGATAAAGTTAATTTTGTCGATGAATTTCGATAAGATTAATTTTGTCGATGGCAATTTGTGAAGCAGATTAAAGATGTAAGTAAATGTGCATTTCAGTTGGAATGTGTTTGATAATCAATGCTTTATGCATGATTGATCTTTCTTGTTTTGTGTTTTCTTTCAGTTTGGCAGAATAGCATACAATCAACGTTGCACGTGAAGAAAGCCGGTGCTTCAGCTTCCGAAAGAGATACATTTGATTACAGACTACTGAAGACTTCAAACAAGACTACAAAATATGTTTGACAATACAATAAAATTTCGTTAGAAGAAATTTATTTGGAAAGACTGAAGATTTTTGTTTTATTTTCAGTATCTTGAGCTATTAGTTAAATTGAAAATCCAAAATTGCGGCTTTAAAACAAACTTAAATCTATCTTACAATTCATATTAAAGAAATAATTTTGTTATTTCCGTTTTAAAATTTTGCTATAGTAACACTTTGCTATTAATAAATTTATAGTAAATTAGTAGTAGTAATTAGTAATAATTACAAGTAGTACTTGTAGTAAATTATTAGTAAATTATCTATTATAGTAAAATTTTTCTATCGAAACCAGTATGATAAATGCATTGTGACAAATAATTTCAGACTAATATTCTACCAAATTACAACCCACTTTTGTTAGATCAAAATCCAGAGGGAACATCATTTTATCAATATTTTTTTGAGTATTAGCATATTTTTTGAGAAAATGCCATTTGAGAAAAATGGCGTAGCTAAGGAATTTTAGAAGTATAATCCTTCCCCATTGTATTAACAAATATATTGACTCTCCATTGACTAAACCAATGTTGAAGCGATAATTACAACTGTGGACGCTCGTCATTGGACCCCCCCCCCCCTCCCCTCCCTTCCTGTTTTTCTGATATTCAAGTTCTGAAATCCAACTCGAATATGGAGCATTTTATCACATTTATATCCGTTATTTTGAAAAATTAGTTAATTTGAAATTTGTTGTTTTGAAAAGTTAGTTAATCTGGAATTTGTTGTTTTAAAAAGTTAGTGAATCTGAATGATAAACTTGTTTACAGCGTAAAATGCAGTGCAAATCAAGATCAATAAGATTGTGTACGTTTCGGATATAAGCCTGATTTCTTCTTTATTGCAAAAAATATAGACCTGAAAGTCCAACTAAATGCAGAGCTATGTGGACCAAACTGAAATAGCTAAACGGCACCTAAATATAGTAGCGCACCTATGTGGCACGAAAGAGAAATAAAACAAGAAAAACAATAAAGACAAAGAAATATGATCATAAGACGCAAACAAGAAAAAATTAAAAATTAAATAAAAAGGCAGATAATATGAATTTAAAGAAACAAAATTTATACGCGGTCATGCCGTACCGCGGAGAAATATGGAGTCATTGACAAATCATTAACTAGATTACTGGAGTTTTTATTAATATGAACAGATTCGAATAAATACAAATCGAAAACTGAAACGCGCTTTCGAATAATAGAAGCAATAGAAAAACCAAACCGGTAACTAGTCATCCAACAATGATTAGCGATAGAATATTTACTAATATTTTAGTTTTTACACAATTTTGTTGTTCTTTTAGGGGTTCTTTAAGGCGCGTTTAGTTTGACCTATGTACGACAGTCAGCATTGCCAAGGAATTTGATAAATGTCCCAATTATTGAACTTTTCAATGGGATCCTTAAGCGAAGGAATTTTATTTTTATTGATAGGGGATTTTAAAATTAAATTGTTTTTGCTTAATTTAATTTCATTGATAGAGGATTTAAAGATTACATTTTCTTCGCTTAAGGATCCTATTGAAGAGTTCAATAATTGGGGCATTTAGCTAATTCCTTGTCGATGCAAATTATCGCACATAGGTCAAACTAAACACGCTTTAAAGAGCCGCTTAAAAGAACAACAACATCGTGTAGAAAACAAGATACTAATAAATCTTCTATCGCTAATCATTGTTGAGTGACTAATCACAAGTCTGAATTTTCTTCCGCTTCCATTATTCAAAATTGCTCTTCAGATTTCAATTTCAATTTCTTTGAACCTTTTCAAATTAATAAAAACTCCAGTAATCTAGTTAATGATTTGTCAAGGGCTCCATATTTCTCCGAGGTATGGCATGACAACTTCTATTTTACGTTTCTTTGTGTTCATATTATCTGCTGCTTTTTTCTTGTTTGTGTCTCATGTTCATATTTTCTTCTTTCCTATTTTTATTATTTTATTTCCCTTTGCGCGCCACTATATTATGATGTTGTTTAGCCATTTCAGTTTTGCCGACATTGCCTTCCGTTTATTTGAGCGTTTAAATCCAGACTTTTTGCACTGATAAAGGAAATCCAGTTAATTTTCGAAACGTACATAACCTTATTTATCTTTATTTGTACTGCATTTCACGCTGTAAACTAGTTTATTATTGATTGTGAGCAAAGTCGCTTGCTTTACTTAGTTAATATGAAATTCATTATTTTGAAGAATTATTTAATATGAAAAGTTAGTTAATATGAAATTCATTATTTTTAAAAGCTAATTAATATGAAATTTGTTAAATTGAAAGTTTTAACATGGTCTAAGAATAAGAAATTTTCCTTTTATATAATTTTTGTCAGATGCATCCATTTGAAAAATTTGTCCAAACGACATTCATTCTAACAAAATTTCATTGTATTCTTAAGAGAATAAAATATTATTGAAAAAAAAAGTATCTACATTCAACAAGTACAGTGGAATCCACTTATAGCGAGCTCGGGTAAGCTAAAGCTTGTAAGCTAAAGGCCGTGAATTCTGTCTTGCATGACCGACCTAGCACCCCCATAGTCTTTACTGAGGACAACATAATCACTTCTTGCTCATTCTTTTTAAATTTTACTAAATTTCATTGAAATTGTTCAATTCTTTCAACAGATAGTGTGCTCACATATTCACCTTCTCAATCAAGCATCGTGAGAAAAATTTGCTTATTCGTCTTCAGGTATGCCTAACACATGCAAATCCATCAAAATTTGGCAGGCGAATGTTTGACCTTCACCACAATATTGTTTCTTTATATATACGACGTATTTTAAGGTTTAAAAATACACTTTTATAAAATATATTACATTGAAATTAAGTATATAGCTACTTACATGGTGTGCAGGAACTTTGCCTAAATTGCACTGCAGGTATTCCGAGGCCGGATCAGTACCACCACCATCACAGAGAAGCATGAAGTCGGATGACTGTAAATCTTTGGTCCACGGTAACTCGCTGTGACCATCAGTGTAGTCTGGAATAGTTGTGTGTTTGACGAAAGCAACATCTCCTTTGCCCTCTGCTAAGCACCGTAGAGCGCCAGCATAACCGTTGAAACGTTCTTTAGAATCACGGGCACATCTGAAATATTGTGTATTTTAACACTACACTGATTTATATATTAGAACAAAGCATATAATATAGTGGGGAGGGGGGAGAGAGAGAGAGAGACTGGACAAAAATATTTCTACGAGAGTTTTAGTAGTACAATACAGAAAACCGACATACTGTGCTCTATAAAATGGCAACTGGCAAATTCATAACTTACTTTTTTTTAAAAGCTATAAGCGCATATATCTATCTGCTTAACTATATATGTATTTATCTCTATCCTGCCATTAGCTTTGAGAAAATGTTACCTATAAATGTGATTAAGGTACTAAAATAATCGTACTGATCTGAAAAATAGTGCAAAACATTTCAAGATTTTAGAAAAATTTACAATTTTTTAATTGCGAACATTTTAATCTGGTGATTATGATAAAGAATTTTTATAATTTCCGCTTGCAACGTAGACAAACTATCTTCTGCGAGATTAATATAACCACCGCCTGTTCATCCATATTTCCGTCATAACCGCTATTAAGTAACTCCTCTATATGATCGTGGTTCATTTTGGACATACGGTTGTACTGTGGTTTATTTTTAAGCGAGAAGTGTGCAGAGCAAGTTGTTTACGATTCGCTGAAATAGCTGTTCGTTAGAACCGATGTTGGCAGTTTGAATTCCACCATTACACAGTGGAACGGACTTTGGAAAATGCTTGGCAAAATCTGATTGGTTCGAATTTTTATTTCATGGTGAAAATATGCCTCAATATGTTTACACATTTCATAGATACGTTGGCTATTACGTTTTCTTTACTAAGTGCATTTATAAGTCATTGACAGCTTCAGGGTAAGTCCACAGTTTTGACAATCAAAGCAACGAGTCTCATGCATTATGAGTTTTACATAAACTTTCAAGCTCTATAACACCATAAGTGTTGCTTGAAAATATTTGCTTGTAGCATTATTAAATAAAACCATCTCTTCCTTTACGAAATCACTGAAAATTGATTGGAATACACATCTGAAAACTAACTGCAAGAATGAAAATTGTATGGAAACTTGAAACTTATTATTCAGTAAAAGTTAGTTCATATATCATGGTAACCTTTAAAATACTCGCCGTAAACCAGAGTCAAATACTCAGTGAGTTACTACTTTAATATTTGCATGAGTTACGTGTAAACAGTTTTTCAACCGATGCCGCTGCTCTTATAAAATACATATGTATTACGTCAAAAGAATATATTTAAAATTGTATTTAAAAATATGTAAGTACAAGCTTACTTAAAAATACGTTTAAAGGTTTTTTAATCGTTAGAAATAAAAAAAAACTACTATCATAATGGTATTCGACGGCCTTTCTTCTCCGTTTAAACATCAACAGGTGTCGATCCTACAATTCATCTAAGAATTAAATACTATAAATTACAATGTGCTGCGGCATGCTGTGGGAAGTTTAAAAGATGTGAAGTTCAAAATAAAGTCTAAACAGTCAATTCAAACAAGCAGACAGCTTCATCAGGTGTGATACTTTTTCACGGCTTTTCCAAGATCCGTCCAACTATGCACCGGCATTGCAGTACAGAGAAATGCAGATTGCTTAGCAACCGATGTTTTCCGGACGAGAGAGTTTTACCCCAAAAAATAGTTTACCATCCAATCAGTTTACTGATTTTTAAAAAAGTATAATTTTAAAATACTGAGTTAGCGTGCAACTAATTACAATAAAGAGAGAATCCTGCAAAAAATACTCAAAATATCTTCTTACTTATTTTCGCCTTCGTCGTCTCCAATGCAATGTTTGCACAAATCATCACTTCGAACTCGATCTGGGTTGTATTTAGTATCATTAGCACCAGGTACACAACTGCCGGCAGAGAAGAAATCGGCAACAGCACCAGCCCGATTACAGCCGTCTTCAGCAGACAACTCGCCTTCCGCCAAAAGAACACCAATTGGCATGACCCATCCGGCAGTACGGCCCATGCCAGTGTGGCAAGAACGTAGACCTAATTAATGAATTATAAAATTGGTATCATATATGGATGCAGTGCCGTGCAACATATTGTAAATTTATACATTTTACATTTATATCAATTTTGAGGTTTAATATATTGCCCACAACTTAAAAATATAGCCTTAATAAACTTTTACATATATAATAAACTTTTAACATATTTTAATCCTGTTTCAGACAATTGAGAACAAACATAGTTGCAATGAGAAGAATCAAGATACAGTCATAGGACCTACCAATAGAGGAGTTTTCAATGCCACAAAATTGCGGAAGATAACAAGTTTTCTTACTGCTAGTGCATTTATCTGATATTCGGTGCTGAAAAGCCCATGCTATAGAAGCGTGATTCTAACCGTCAAAACGTTTCAGACCATATGCAACGTATTTTTCAATTCTGTTGTGAAACACCCTTAACAAAAGTCTTAGATGTGTCGCATAGAAAGAGAATGCATTTAATATTCTTATTAAAAAAATATTTTTCCTATCTATTAAAATACAGATAATGATTCTAAAACATTCCGAATCATTATTTCACCGAAAGCTTAATTTTTAAATATAACAAACTAATGAAAAAGGATGTAAATTCATTGAGTTGTGATAATTACAGGCAGACAGAATCTGGTTTTTAGTTCTAATTATTCTGTATTTCGCGAAAGGGGGATAAAAATTACATCAAAGTATTTACCATTCTCATTGCCTGAAAAATATCCATAAAATCCGTTCTGAATTCTTAAATTTACCTCTTAAATCAGAAAGCTTGGTAACATCAGACGCCGATCTCAGAACTGCTACAGCATAGTACGTCGCATCCGACCCATTGTAAAGTTCACCAGCAAGGGGTTGAAGTCCAAAGTATCTAAAATGTAATGTAAATAAAATAAAGGTGTTTACAGGTAAAATCAAAAAAAATTTATAGTCAATCACGTTCATTTTTACAATTCTCTAATCTTGTGTTTTGAATAAAACAAAATATTATATTTTGAAGTTTAAAAATACCTAGATAAAAATTTAGTAAAAATATTATGGTGCAGCTCGCTTTTTAATATTTATTACTTCAAAAAAATTAGAAAAAGTAAATTCACTTTAAGTCATCAAATTACCACAGAATTCCGTTGATCTGCCCCCTCAAATGCGACGAAAAATCTGGAGTATGTAAAAGGGGTTGGCTTACCCAGAATTTTCTGTTAAAAGAAACAGAGTATGCAAAATTCTTACCTTGGAGGATATTTTTATCAATAACTGTTTTATTCGGCAATGAATTTTTCCCCAATGCTTAAGGGGAAGCTATTTCACGGAATTCAGGTAAGCAAACTGCGGCAGAATGCCATTGATCCACCCCCTCAACTGTGACGAAAAATCCAGAGTATGTAGGAGAGAAGAGGCTTGCCCGGATTTTTCTGTTATAAGAAACAAATTATGCAAAATACTTACCTTGGAGGATATTTTATTAATAACTATGTTTTATTCGAGGACGAATTTTTCCCCAATGTTTGGGGGAGGAGGTTATTTCACGGAAGTTTCCAGAATTTCAAATTGAGACAAAATATGCATATGTGTGGGGGGAGCGCTTTCTCAGGAAAAGTCGAATGAACGGAATTCTAAGGTATACATTTTAAAACATAAACTATCCCAATAAATAAATTTTTCACTAAGACATAGATGCAAATATTTTCGGAAAAAAAATAAAATGATAGGGTTCAAACTTCTGTTGCCATTTACTTAAAAAGTTTCTACTCAAAATGATGAAACATATTTTTGTAGCGAATTTTCAATACTACGAATCGATAGATGAACAAAATCACCATATTTAATCAGAGCTCGTCTCAGTTTTTGTTGCAATAATAGTGTTGAGATAAAATATTTAGAAGACCAGATGTTCAAGGCGTCTCTTTATTGTATAGTTTGCCGTACTTCTTCAAAACTGTAAAATACTTTGAGTTTCTATTACTTATACAGTTTCTACTTTAAATTATAATTTACTCTCTCACAGTCCAAATTGCGCAATTGCATAGACTCGACTATACAGAAAAAAAGAAAGAGAAAAATAGAGAATTTATCAGTTTGCCGTACTTATTCAAAACTATAGAATATTTTGATTTTCTGTTACTTACACAGTTTCTACCTAAAGTGGTAATTATTACTCTCTCACAGTCCGAACTGCACAATTGCATAGACTCGACTATACAGAAAAAAAGAAAGACAAAAATGGAGAATTTAGCAGTTTGCCGTACTTTTTTAAAACTGTATAATATTTTGAGTTTCTGTTACTTACACAGTTTCTACCTAAAGTGGTATTTATTACTCTCTCACAGTTCGAACTGCACAATTGCATAGACTCGACTATAAAAAAAAAAAAAAAAAAATAGAGGATTTATCAGTGGTGCGAAAATAATTTGCACTACCATTATTCCCACAAAAGACTCGATAACATTCCCTTTTTGTCCTAAAATTCCCATTACAGTAAAGCGCCAAATATCCGAATATTATTTATTCGAAATATCGATTATTCATAAAGATGAAATACTTCTTATAAAAATAAAATAAATGAAATAGGTTGTTTCATCAACTAGTCCTACAAACCATTCTTTGGTAAAGATCTCCATATTCTCCAAAGAAAAGGAAAGACAGGTGCTTCAACATATCTCGCATTTCGAGCTTGGGTTTTTGGCACACATTCCAATTTTTAAAGCTTGTTAAAATTAAATTAAATGCAAAATTTTTTCATATATATATATATATATTGGGGGGGGGATGTATTTTTATAAATATAGGGCGGCATAAATTTTCATACGGTCACTTGGGCAAAATAAAAAATAACTAGAAAAAGTTGCGCCGTACAGTAACTAGTTAAAATGAAAAATAAAAAACAAGTGCAAGTATCTTCAATATTTATGAAAATATTTAGTATAAAAAACACGAAAACATGGAAATGCATGCTAAAATTGGAAAATAATTGAGTTTTCTCTTGACTCTGACTCGTGCTGCAGGGGGGAGTGGCTGCAAATTGAAATCAGACTTTTGCATAAAATGTGTCTGCACAATTTTATTTTCAGCTAATACCGAAATTGCAGAAGGTAAATTCCTGATTTTTTTTTTTTTTTACAAGCATTAACTCGCCGAATATTGCAGGTAATTGCACCGAGCTTTCCCTTCAGACTCGTAACTGTACAGCCTAACTTTTTCTAATTGATTTTTTTCCCTTCTCCTCAAGACACTGCATAACAATTTTGACCCCTTATATTTATAAAAATGCCATGCACAAAGAAAAAATATATATGAAAGAGTTTCGCATTTAATTTCAGCAGACTTTCAAATTAAAATAATGTGTCTAAAACCGATTGCCGAAATTTTAAAAGCGAGGTCAACTATGCTGAAACCTGTATAGTTATTTTTATATAAAACAGTTTACGAAACGTGTTTTCTAAATATTACAAAAATGTCAGTTACTGTTCCACTAATTACCTCCCTGCTTTGTATACGTCTCCGCCATCCAGTACCAACAGGTCTGCGTTCTTTTCCTTTAAAGTTTCCATACAGGCTGCTTTGGATGAGGCTTTGACGCATTGAATGTTGGGCCAAAATCCCCTGGCGTCGGCTGCTTTGGAATAATCTTGACACTTGTAAAGCTCCTCGTCCGAGGTAACACAGAAGCTGACATGATGATGTTCGTCATTCTCACATCCAGGTCTGGGTTTTCGAATGGTATGAATAAAATCACCTGTGAATGTATGAGTAGAAAAATGCTATATATTAATGTCGTATGGTTTTTTTTCTGCGACAGCACTTGGGGGCGAACAGCAAAACGTAGGGACATGTTCTGTACAGTGGAGTGCTCTCAAAGTGTAGATGTGCAAAATCAAGAAAAAAATTGCTAGGGACAAAAATTCACACTTAAGGACGTCTAAATAATAAGATAATTTGACTACTAAAATTATTCCAATATTTAGATAAGCATTTTAACAATTAACCCTTAACGACTTCAGTTCTCTTTCCTGGAGATTGTTGGAAATTACTAAAGGATACTGCCTGACATTTTTTACGATGATTCAACTCCGTCATTTAAAACTTTCGAATACCACGAAACAGCACACGTCCGTTCATATGTTTATAGTACACATCACTAAAATATAACAAGAAAGATCAATCATGCATAAAGCATTGATTATGAAACACTTCACAACTTCAATGCAATTTTATACAAACATCTCTAAAATGCAATACATTTCTCGGTAATATTTTTAAAATTATCACAATAGTACATTAATTTATTATATTTGAAAACTTCATCGAAGAAAATGAACTTCATTCAAATGACGGCATTGAAATATAAATTGCCTGGTTTAAACATCTCTAAAATGCGATACATTTCTCGGTAATATTTTTAAAATTATCATAACACTACAATAATTTATTATATTTGAAAACTTCATCGAAAACAAATGAACTTTATTCTAATGACGTCATCGAAATATAAATCGCCTCTATAAAAAAGCAGTATTTCATTCATAAACATTTTTCCAATCCTTCCATTCATCACAATACTACAATAATTTATTTCATTTAAAAATTTGAAAAATTGTTATCTACCATATTTATTTTAAAATGTGAAACCTTTCTCATATATAAAATAATTAAACTCTTGGAAAGATATTTATTATACAATATATCCCATTTTTCTTTCTGGAGGATATAACGAGAGTCAGAATTTAATTGAATTTGTTTTTCTCCCTATATTAAATAATTTTTATGTAAAAAACTACCTAACATATTTTACTGAAATTTATTTTATATATTTTATAGGATAATTTGAATATTTCCTAAAATTTTCGAGGCAATTTGTGAATTTTAAATTCGCTTAAAAATTTTTTGAAACATTAGGTCCTTATAGGGTTCAATGTATTTCATTTTTTCAACCCGGGTTCAATAAAAAACTAATTGGGTGATAATATTCATTTATATTCCCATAGGTCCCACAGACCATCTGAAAAACATACTAAAATTTCATTTTGATAAAGCCATTTTTACGGCAGTTATCGTGCTAACGGACAGACAGACAGACAGAATGAATGAACAAAGTCATAAACACTTTCGACTATGTTGTAAAGTGCTGAAAACAAGCACAATTGTATTAGCGTTGGGTGGAATACGCACAAAATTATCAGCTTCTCTAGGATCATTTTCCCTTCATACATGGTCCATAATTTTTAATGAAGAGGCAGGAACGACGAAAGATCACAGGGGCGATAAATCACTGAGAAACAAAATATAGAGTAGTACAAAAGTATACCGCACATTGTAAACGCCACAAAAATAATAATAGTGATAATAAATAATAGTGACAATTTCCATATGCTGTTAATGCATAACGACTAGAAGTTTAACTGAATTTCTGATAAGAGATTGTTATCAAAATAATAGTACCCCGTGCCCCGTGTAGGGGCACTATGGAACAATTTCCATAACTTTAGATTATAAATTCTCCCACTAAACAGATTTTACCCATTTTAATTTAGATTAGTTATTCTTTTAGCTAATGAACTTGCGATTTTGAGAATAGCTTCCTTTTGTAACTTTCATAAGCTATAGCCAAGATATTTGATGTCTATACAAAAATGTTCCATTGTACCCCCAACCTCTTCTAGGCTGCATTCTACCAAGTTTTGCGTCATCATGTTATTAGATTAATTTCACAAAGTAAACTTGCATAAACACATACTTTTCTGATTTATTTAATTAATTAAATACGTGACGACACTTGTGCCCTTCCTAATCTACAATATGTCTTTCAATTAATGCATTTTAATAGTAATACTACTGGTAATAATTAAATATTTTAATATCTGAATGTACAAGTATCTATGTAGTTCCTTTAGACTAATAAAGAGGTGAAAACATTTAAGTTTCATAAGTGTACCAAAAGCACTTATCACACGGTATATAGGGAGATTCATGTGCTCAATACAGGAGATTTTTTTTCAAGTATAATGTTAAAGTGTGCATAAATGTAAATCGTAAAATTAGACGCAATCGTAAAATTAGTGCATAAATGTAAATCGTAAAATTGTAATATTTTATCTCGAAAACCTTGTACAGGATGGCTCAAAATTAAAAAAAAATATTTGCTTTTAATTTAAACTTTATGGCTTGAAATTTGCATAATGACCATAATTCTTGCAGTCATATCAGAAATCCTTATTTAAGTCCAAATTTCAAGAGTTTTTACGATATTGACCAAAAATCTTAATTTTTTTATGTCACTAAATTCATCATTATAGTATATCATTCAGTATTCACTGCCTTGAGTGTTTCCATAAGTCATGATTGGTCAGTGAATTTCGTATATTTAATAAAACTTTCATTAGACTTAAAAAATAATTTTTGTATAAGAATAATGTTACTGAAAACTGTTATCTGTCAAGTAATCAGCAATTTATGTATTTAATTAATTTATGCTATTTGGCATTAAAAATTCATAAAGTAGCATTAGCTTTATTATCCCAATTTAAAAAGAAATACAATGCAATAACTCAAACAACTGTTACTTTATGGACACAGTAATTGAACTTTGTGAATTAAAAATGCACGTAACATGTACCCAAATAACTTGTGTAAGTTCTTCTTGTTTCCACTGTCCTCTTAATACCGGAAACTTTCGTGTTTGTCAAGAAACTCTTGTAATACCAATCTGGTATTCTAACTTGGGGAACTGAATATCGTGTTTGGGTGTCCAGCAGGGCCTTCACCAATCGTTCGGTTTCTTCGTCATCGTCATCTAGAAAATAAAATTTAATTGTTAGGGATTTAATAAAGACCTGGATTTATCTAATTCATATTTAAATGTATACTTTCAAACGGTATTCTCAGATCAAATGCACGTTAAATCGAAATTCTTCTAAATTTTAGAAATGTTAATCTTGCCAATAATTAATCTTACTTTATAAAAACATATTTATCTATATCTAAAAATCCAACTTCTGTCTGTTTGTCTCATCATCAAGGAAGAACGGCTATACCGAATTTTATCAAATTTCGATGGACAGCCTTGGTAGAGTGCCACTTAAAATGTAGGCGTACTCCTGTCCTTCTGTCAGTCTATCTACATGTCTTTCAGACTATTTCCTCACTTTAAACGTGACAAAATCGTTAAATGACCCGCTAAATAAATGGAACCCAATCGTTTTCTGAGCCTTCTAACTAAAGTGACCTAATCGTAGTCAAGTCACTGCAATACTAACCGTCAAGTCACTGCAATAAATGCAATTCAAAATCCGATACTTAACCCAATTGTTGTTTGTACCTCTATCTCTAAAATTATGGAAGCTTTATAAGTAAGAGCAAACATAAGAAGCAAGTGCAGACATTCAGTACTGTGGACATAGATCTAAGCACCTGCTGCTTTTCGCGTGCCCAAATGTACGTTGTCTGCTCAGGGAGCCATAAATAAACGATCTCTTGCTATTTCTTCCCCTAATAAGGAAACCAGTAACATAGTCTATAAAGAAGCTATTGTTTAATTATAAAATTGTTATTATCTATATAAATAAAATTGTAAGGTCTGCTTCCTTCTGTCTGTTTATTATTTCAGCACAGATCTAACTCCTTTCTTTTATGTGAGAATTATTATAAATTTTCAAAAGAAACAAGCCAAATATTAAAAATTCACCGCAAATTGTGAATTTTAAGTTTCTTTACGTTATATATCCATACTAATCCGTTATATATCCATACTAATCCGTTATATATCCATACTATACCATCCGTTATATATCCATACTATATATTCCATACTAAGAACGGATATACAGTTAATACGAAATAAATTCAAACCTAAAGTTCGTAGCTCAATAAAACCAAAAGTTCTATTTTATAAGGTACATGTGAAGGAACATTTACCGAAGGAACATTAAAGTACGCTGTACGTCAGGCAAGGCAAACACTTGAATATATTATGAAAGCTATGACTAACAATTTACACAGTTTTGTCTTCATACGCCGATTATACGTACATTGACTAGACTGTTTATATAATAACAGAATTCATTTTGAATATCAATTTAAAATACATTTTTAATGGAATGCGAAAAATCATTAATATAATGACTTTCAATTATGGGAATCGTTTGATTTAACCTCAAACCATGTATTTAATGGATCAAAATTTTAGTTTTTAATTAATAATAGCGTTTAATACATGGATTATATAACCCAACGGAAGTTTATAGTATAGTTTTTTCTATACCTCTCTACAATCAAGTTTGCTTTGTCGTAAGTACAGTGATGTTACATCATGGCTGAACGATATGCGGATATTGACTCTTCCGTTTTAAGGAGACTATTTGTGTCGGTGAAGAACATATGGAAAAAAATTACCTGTTAGTCAGAGTAAAATATCGAAATAACACCACCTGCAATATCAAAAAACTTCAAGCTCCTGCTTCCCAAAAGCAAATTCTAAAAAATGGAAATACCAATATTTCAAGACAGATAAGCATCGTTCCAGAAGGAACACAATGACTGGACATTTTACCGCAATTAAATCAGAAAGAATAGTCAGAAATATCACCATAACTGGAAGAATAATAATGCTTTATTTAGAGAGCATTTAATTCCTTCTAGATGATTAAATGCCTTGGGGAATATTAATCGAATTTTAAGAAGTTTTACGCTATTTTTAATCAAAACAGCATTTAAACCACTGTTTAATTTCAAAGCCAACACAATCATCCTTCAGTTCATTTTTCTATTCTATCTTGATTAACAATAAAAAAAATGGAAGAAAGCATAAGAATAAAAAATAGGGTAAATGCCAATTTAACAATTCAAGATAAACATCATACAAAAGTATTTATCATCGATCAAGGGATTACCAGATCTAAAACGCTTTCATCATTTTGATGAAAAATCTGGATCTTTTATCATTTTAGATGTTTAGATGACCATGTGGTGCATTCGGAAATTTTTTTCGGGTGAACTATTTGCGGCAATGACTGTAATATATTATATATATCTATATATATATATATAGATATATATAATTGTAAATCCAATGGTAGAATGTAAGTAGTAACTCATTATATATATATATATATATATATATGTATATATATATATATATATATATATATATATATATATATATATATATATATATATATATATATACAGTGACAGTAATATATACACAGAACGCGACTTCGCTCAATAGCAATTAATAAAGAAATCACAGCATCACAGCTTAAAAAACTGAGCAAATGAAACAATAGAAGTATAGGATCGTTCCAAAACTGCTTATATTTATTTCTACAGTGTAAACAGACCAAGAGTTGAACAAGAAATGGCAATATACAGAACGACAAATGCCAAAATACGGTAGTGATGGCGCGATCCAGTATGACGGAAAAGAAATAAAACGAGAAACAGTATTAACATAAAATTGTTTAGTGCTATACATTGCAAAAATAACGAGCGGGTTCACAACATTAATAGCAGTGCAAATAAAAACCAATGAGCAGACATACGTTTCGAAAATCATTAGGATTTCCTTCTTCAGTGCAACCGAAGTATTTCAGTTCCGACTTGCTGCACTAAAGGAGGAAACCCAAATGATTTCCGAATTGTACGTTTATTCATCGATCTTCATTTACGTTGTTGTTGTTGAAACCCAGACCGTCCGACCTACCAGAAAGGTGTAAGGTAACTGTTTGGACGGTCGGGAAGTGCCACCCAATTTAGACCGGAACCCAGTGGGGGAGGCATCCACAGGGACCGTACCCTCCTTCCCCTACCACCAACCTCTCGGAAGGACTTTCGGACCCACATGTTTAACGTGATCGTACTCCGCATGAACACGGCGGTAGTTTTGGCAGTGGCTGGAATCGAACCCGGGCCTACCGAGTGCAACTCCAGCGCGCTAACCAATGGGCTACCGCGCCCCTTCATTTACGTTGTGAACCAATTCATTATTTATTGTTCGCAAAATCATGTTCTTTACTTATTAGGAATGTTGAGTCATTTTAGTAGTATATATAATTCAAATATTTATAATATTCATAATAGATCATGTTATTTAGCCATATATTGAAAACATCTTACTTGCTCTCGAAACAAAAACGTTAGTTGGTCTCTCTCCCCAAACACACGGTTCTGTATCCCGAAGGCCTTTCCTTCCACCATCTAAGCAGAGAAGTTCGGCCTTGTCAGCAAAGGAAGAATCCTTCTCCAAGTACTCCCTAAAAACGTATGAAACTTATGGTTAATCGTTTAAAAAAGCGAAACATACAGAAAATTTTAACTTTTCCATTACAAACAGTTATTCGAGAATTGGTGCCACATTCATCAGATCCGCTGCGACATCGAATTTTAATGTTCAAATTTTTAGTATATAGTAATGTTCAATATACAGATTTCCCCTCAAAATATCCTGCCAATTTCATAAGATTAATTTAAAATAACAACAAAATATTTTAAATGTCTTTAATATATGCACAGTGTGATCATAATTGCAGTATCTTCGCTCACAGTGTTGACTAGAGATATTTGACAGCTAAAACCCAACTTAACTCAGTAGAAATGTTTTTCTAAACAGATGGTAGCGATTTGTGTAAAAATCCAGCGCTGCGAGTAGTAAAGATAAATATAACATTCAAAATTCTCTCACTTTTAAATATGAAATTACACAAAACAGGTACATTTCCCCCCCAAAAAAAGTTGTTCTCAGAGATATATCGAAGTTTTTCAAATTTGCTGTAAAAATTTGTGTACATTTGATTGAATGGAAAGTTTTTGCTACGGATCAAGTACAACACCACAGCCAGGCACCAAAAAGGTAAACCATTCACTCTCGTAGACCATTCACATTCGTTGTCGAATTTTGTGAAAAACAGTTTTTTGCATTAATTCATCATCAGTGAATTGACCTGCATGAGTTTTTCCAGCTCACAAAATAACTCAGAAATCACGTTTCTAGAGCATTTTCTCACAAAAATAGCAAAAATAGCCAAACTTTTCAAATTTCTCTAGATCCAGGGAGTAACTTGAAAAACGAATTTCAGATTTGTATTCAGCCTGGTCGAATTTGCATACCTGATATTTTTTAGCCCTCGGAGTTGCAATCGGGACTCTCTCTTCTCTCTCTCTCTCTCTCTCTCTCTCTCTATATATATATATATATATATATATATATATATATATATATATATATATATATATATATATATATATATATATATATATATATGTATGTATATATATATATATATATATATATATATATGTATATATATATATATATATATATATATATATATATATATATATATATATATATATGTATGTATATATATATATATATATATATATATATATGTATATATATATATATATATATATATATATATATATAAGAAAACTCTACTTATATTCACAAATATTTATTCAGGGTGCAAGAATGACTCTAAGCTTTACCTGAGTACAGGAATCTTCGTAAAAGCTACATCTGCAGCCCCATCCTTCAAGCATTTTATAACACCCTCGTATCCAGCGTAGACATCTTCCCCTGTGCATGACACAGGATCCTTGCAACGGCTGCACAAGCCTGGGTACCTTTCCTCTACAATGAAAAAGGTTGTCAGAATCTAAATTATCAATCTTTATGTGATTACTTTATGAAAAACTTTTAAAAGTACTTTAGTACGGGATGATAATTTGTTGAGTTTTTGAATTGCAAAATTTATTTGTGTAGTTAATTTTTAATAAAGGGAACTCAATTTACAGTGACCCCCTGAAGTCCTCGTAGTGCGTATCAAACATTTAAATATTAGAATGCAACTCTAATATCACAGTTTAAAAAAAATCTATAAATGCCAATGCACTAGTTACGGGAACTAAAAAATTCGAAACACTCAGTTTGAGAAGAAAAGTTACATATTTAGTTCATAAAATACGGCTAATAGATAAGCAAAACATTGGAAGGCATTGGATGCGAAACTAAAATGCCAATCTCTAAATTAAACAATAAATAAAATTATCTCTTTAATATTTAATTTAGTCTCCTTTGGTTTTCAAAACAGTTTCAATACGGTATGGCATAGAGTCAATCAGATTTTGGCAATCGTTTTGTGTAATGTTGTCCAAAGACGGCTATGAACACGTAGTGCAAAAATTTATATTTGAAAGAAATCGCGTTCTGGAATGTTTTTAGGCTGGTAAAATAATCTCGTTGACTTATGAAATCGACTCGAATTATTGCCTAGACATCAAGTCTGGTTCAAATAGGCAAGTAGGTTCTGAAATTTCCCATTTTATTAGGCATAAAATTTTTAATTTGCAGTTTATATTTAATTGTACTTCTGAAAATTCAATTTATATTTTTATATGCAGTTTTGTATCAAACTGAACATAGCATACTTATATTCAATAAAGATTTTACAAAAGTATACAACCTATACTCAACTCTATTCGAACTGGCAATTAAAGGACGTTATCCTTTGACATACTTCTTGATAAGCAGTTTTCACCAAAGAAACTGTTAACTGTAATTAATTCATCTTTGTCACAAAAGAATTCTATCATATTTTTGACTAAGAATTGTCCAACAGGGATTTGCCGACCAACTGTGTTGCTCCTTGGAATACATAATTTCATTCAATAATAGTATGTTCTGTTGATACCAGGTTAAGCAAATATAGTTTAAATAATTTCCTTTCAAACGACATATACAGCTCAAAATAGGAAAACATCATTAAAAGAAAATTATGAAGTAAACTTTGTCATTTAATCAGACGTGAGAGTTTCAAATTTTCTTAATCTACAGCTTATCGAATCGTATTTTCTTTAATTATAATTTCTTTTCACAAATTTTCTTTTATTGTTTATGGGTTCAAGAGTGTACACTAGAAAAAAAATCGATGAATAACTTTACTAAACATAATACTATTTCTCTAATAAAACGCCTTCAAACACTCACTCAATTTGTTGTCTACAACAGGATCCTTTGACCAATTGCCTGGTACACAACTTCCACCAAAGAAGCTGTTAACTGCTGCTAGTTCACCTTCATCACAAGAAGGTTCCATCACATTTCTAGCCAACAGTTGTCCAATTGGAATTTGCCATCCAACTGTGCGCCAGAAGCCCGTATGGCAGGAGGTTTTACCCCGCAAATCACTAGGGGACTGGATGTCTGAATCCTTTGAAACAAGAGCAATTCCTTGATACCTGTATGGTTCTATAAGAAAACAGAATCATGAAAAAATTATTTTTATAATTTTATGTTGTAATTCAAAATAAGCAGTTTTTATGTTTGTTACATTTTCAGTTCATATACGATTAATTTCGATTTTAAAGCAAGGATATTTACTGGAAACATACAATACACTTGAGAAAATGCAGATTCGAAGCGACAGTCTATGCAAATGGATTATTTCAGGCAAAATGGTTTAATACAGGCAAAATGGTTTAATGCAGGCAGATGATCCGATTGCTTTTCAAACTAATAACTCTGAATCATCGCTTTTGTTGGATTTGTATCCTATTAATTTGGATCTAATATGTGATGACCCAACTGGTGACTCTAATTATTCTGGACATTAATATTACAATTGACAAAGATAAAAAAACCTTTCGATTTATTAACAAAAAGAAAAAATTTCTCGTTTACTGCATGTCGAATTCAGCATAACAATTCATGCCTACATAAAAGTGTGGTCAAAAATATTTTATTTAATCAACTTTTACGAATGAAAAAATATCTGCAATAAAAATTATCAAAAACACACATTGATCTTTTGAGAAACCTTGCTATTTGCAATAAGTACCAATATGGAATAGTCAACAATCTTATTTGCTCAATTTAAAAAACAATGATAGTTATAGGTTTTTGAAAAATTATAGGTTCAAATTTTAAAAAATTATATTAAATTGTTGATTTATAGTTGGATGAAAATACATGCAATCATGCTTATTGCTGAGACGTTCTGTTCTGAAAATTGCAAGTCAGAATTTAAACTTTGTAAATTTATTTAAAAAAAATTTAAACTAATTTGTTGACTTGTAGTTGGGTATGAAGACATGCAACCGTGCTTATTGTCAGGGCATTCTCTTCTGAAAATTATAAGTTACCATTTAAACATTTAACTTTTTTATCAAAATCTGAATATCTTGTTTTAAGTTGGGCTTTTCTCGTTAGATGGATTAAACGTATGTTCCAACCTTTCTAAATTAACGTACTAGATTTTTCTTGTGACTTTTAAATAATATTTTTAATTTGTTCAGATGTAATAAAACCAACTACTTTTAAATAATATTTAAAAAAAATTTAGACGCAATAAAATCAAATACTTTTCGATCTGTAATTGTAATGAGCTACAACATCTAGTCTTTCCTTGTTGTTTAACAACTAGGTGTATTTTCTGGATACAGATAGCGCCACTACAATTTTTCTTTACTTTTGATCTCATTAGAGTTTTGGTCATTGTACTCGTATTATTCTAAATGATATGGTAAGATGTAACTTCCTTTAATTAATTTGGTTTCTTATTTTCCATTCTTATACCGTAATTGGGCCGGATTTCATTTTTTTTCTATATTGATGTTCAGAAGGCACTGATGTTGATATTTACTGGTGTTGATGTTGATGTTCAGAAAGCACTGATGTTAATGATGTTCAGAAAGCACTCATGTTAATGATGTTCAGAAAGCACTGAGGTTGTATGTGAACTGTCCCAATCCCTAACGGAAACATCCTTGCATACAACCAATTCACTATTTTTTCAATTTTTTTTTCTTGTATTTAGTTTTTCAATATTTTTCTTGGGGGTTTTCATGTTCTGCTTTAATTTCGTAGCATTTTTGGGTAGAGCTATGTTATGTGAGCTGTGTATTTACTTTCTTCAAAACTCAAAATCGAGTCGCAACATAAACAAGCTACTTCGCCCACACGATGTCCATTCAAAGATGTCTAGTTATTTATAATTTGGAGAAATTTATCTTTACATTTTCGTATAAAGGTTAAATATACTGTCTGGATAAAGCTAAATACATATATAAAGTTATTACCTCCATCAACAAGTTCCGTTACAATCGGTCGAAGATTGAAATATTTTCCAGCTAAATACAATCCATTAGGATCCACGTTTACCACATCAGCTTCCCCGCTTGTAACCTTTTCTACACAACCGAACCTGAAAATAGACCATACATGAAAAACATGCATTTGACGAAGGATTTAATTTAATATACAGGGTGTTACCTTGAAGTGGCGATAAACTCAGATGGGTGATATTAAACATCAAGAGAAAAAAAAATTGTCATAGAAAATGGTATCGCAAACCACGTTTAGTCGGTGAAAATCACAAAAATACTTATGAAGGATGTGACGTCGAGTGGGACAAAAAGTACAATAATAAGTAAAAAAACCATTTATTTGACAGCATGATTACAACACAGCCTGTGCTGTACAAAATATACAATAATAAGTACAAAAAAGTAAAATAAATAAGTACAAAAACCATTTAATTGACATAATGATTACAATACAGCCTGTGCAGCACAGTTCAATGTCAGAAAGGAGACGAAGAGAAATGATTACAAGAGTTGTTCGAACTTGCGGCTGCGAAGTTCATTGCACAGCCGATAGCGTCCGGATGCTGGTTAGATTTTGATATGTTTCGGAAAATTATAACAAACTCTTTTTTGCGAAATAGCCGCAAAGATAGTGAAAATCTGAAATAAATGGCTAGAATTTTCATTCTATTGACCCGAAATCTATGGACTCGCGTTTTCTTGACTTGAATCTGTGAACTCGCATTCTCTTGACCCGAAATAGCCAAGAAGATCTTTTGTACTTCTAATAGGCCGCTGTTAAAAATATTGGAGTTTCTTTGTTCAAGGAGCGTCAAAACCACAGTCTATAGACCAGCTAAGTCTATCTTCTCCAAGCAGTGATTAAAATGCTCCCAAACGGTACAGATGACAACTTTACACTGAACTTTGCATACGTATTTAATGACCTCCGTTATATGTGTATTTAATAAAATCTCATCTTTCAGTGACGTCGCCAAGAGGGTGGTTTTAAGGGTCATAATCGTCCCTAGAGACCCATTATGTTTATGTGATAAAATAATACTTAGTAATAATTGTACTTAATACTAGTCATGTTATTAATCATACTTAATACTAGTATGTGGTACAATTACTAGTTATGTAATAGTAATTGTACTTAATAGTGTAAATGTCCATTTACATTTTTTTTTCTAAAATATCTCCGAAGAACATTTCTTAATAGCGGACATCTCCAATTATTAGCTATTATTTTTAACTTCCTGTCCGAAAAGCATATTAGGTTCTGTGTATTTATCTACAAATTACAAGTTTCCTTAATGAGGCTTTGGTCGTTAAAAACGCATTTTCTGAAACATGTCTTTAATGCTTAAATATACACTTTAATCATACCTTTAAAAAATACACTTCAATCACAATTCTATTGTTAATGAAACAAAAAGAAAGATAGAAACGTTCATTTAATGATCCTTTTGAGAGTGGTTAAGGAAGTATTTTAATTTTTGTAAATTGATCTTGGTATACAAATTTAGTATAAAGTCTTAAAATGAGTCTGAAAGTTGCCATGAAGTTTTACAGTAGAGCCCATCTTCAATGTGTATTATGAAGCATGCATGTCTAATGAAAATCATAATTTACATTTTTTCTCACATAAAAAGACATGATCAACTTTCCGTAATACGTATCCAAAAATTAGTCTTGGACTTTCTAAATATAATGTCTAAACAGTTTATAATTAAAAGAAATATTTATTTTTTATATTTTTAAATTAAATTTCAATTATTTTTTAATTTTTTTAATTTTAATATAATTTTTTATATTAAAATTTAATATTTAATTTTTTTTATTTTATAATTTTTTATTATATAATGTTTTAAAAGTTTATAATAAGTAAACTAAAGCTCGGCGAAATGATATTAGGGGAATTGAGAGCTATAAATTTTTCTGTTGCAACTCCCCCTAAAAATTTTTTTTGGTGACGCCACTGCTATCTTTAATGCAATGTCTTCCATGGAGATGAAAAATCAAATATCAATTATAATCAATCATACAAGCTCCAAGTGAGCAATTTAAATAAACCAGACTAGTATTTTAAAAGCCTATTCAAAAAATTAAATTGCTTTGACCTTTCTTTAGAACTTTCATCTTGAATACCCCTTCCCCACCACCACAACTACCTGACAGGCCTCATTAAATCTTCTAGTAAATGTAAGGCTCAGCATGAGTCCAAAATTACATGGGTTATCCGTACGTGAAATTGCTGGATGGAAAGATGCATTTCATGTAACCGTGAAACGCCCCTCAAGGTCAAAACTAAAAGTAGTCAATTGCCATGTGCCAAGACGTACTAAAAACACACACACGAACCAGTTATGTGCTCCGTGAAGACCATTATTCAGAAGATGTTTTAAAGATTTAAATCTCATAGCAACTATTTTTCATGCAAGATGCTTCATCTAAAAAAAGGCCATCTTTTATTTGTTGTTAAAGGGGCGTGCTTTATGTAAAATATCTTCTGCAAGGTGATTGAACGGATCGTGAAAAGTAGCTAATTGGAATTGGGGGCATTTTACTTCTAGTACATAACCTCAAACACTTACGGTCGATCATTCTCCATCTGCATTACATTGGAATGAAAACTGAATATAAAATACAGCAGGGATTTTTTTAAAAACTGCTGTGCCCTACACATTACTTGCGATGCAGATTAACAATATATTACAGATAAAGACATTTTGATATTTTCCGTTATTACCAATTAAAATAAGCATACCAAATTTCATGTATTTTGTTTGATTATTTCGCGAAATACAGTGCTTTCTCGGAAAAGGTAAAATTTTTAATATCCCGAGAACGACTGGAATAAATATTAACAAATAGTGCTAATTTATTTCTGGTTGAAAGTACTTATAAAGCATTCACTCATTTGATAGAAGAAACATATTTAATTTTTCTTAAATTTTCTGATTTTAGATTAAAAAAAAAAGCATACAATATCTTTAACGGCGCATGTTATCGTTCTGTAAATTATGTCATACGCTCTATATAAAAAATTATGTATATAATCAGTGTTGCTATATTGGGCGAAAAGTAGCAGATAGGGCTCTTTTTTTTTCAATATTAACTGCGACTGTAATTTACTCTCTGATACTGGACTACTTTTGAGATTACTTTCTTTTTGCCAAAGCGATTTTCTGCTACAACTAGCTCCATATATCGTATTCATTTTGTTTTTCTGTCCCAATGTTTTATATTTCTGAACTTGTTCAATATTATTATATGAAAACTAAAACTAATTTAGAATATAATGCAGAAGAAAAGAGAAGAATCTGCTAATTTTTTATTGCCCTCACCAAGGCCCTAATTCTGTAACTATCGTTGTTTTGAAGATTGGAGATGCTTGCGAATGATTATATGAACACGATGCGCTCCCCAAGCAAAGGTCAAGTTGACAATTGATAATCAAGTTCATGGGTAGGTGAATTTTACATGGCAGGTTTAAAATGCAATGCTTGATACATTATGTTTTTTCTGCTTGATTGCAAAAATTTGATAAATACGCGAAAGTTCTCTACACAATATGTAAAGTAGGCGAGTTTCAATGCCAGGTTTAAAAGGGAATGCTTGATAAATCCTATTTTTTCTGCTTAGTTGCAAAAAGTTGATGATGATTCGAAACTCATAGCAAAATATGTAAAGTAGATGTTAGAGCTCATAAAGCAGACATTTGAAGTGTAAAAAGAAATGGGTACTAATGAAAACGAAACCGGTCAACTGATGCTGTGTGTTGCACTCAAAGAATTATTCTGAGATTATATACCATACAGTGGGCATATCTGAAAGCTATAGCACATTTTGATGTGTTCGATCTTCAGGCATTTTGATTAAAATTAGGTTTATTAATTAGGCGATGAGTAAGAACATATATGAGGATATTTACAAAATAGAAAAATTAAACTGTAAAAGCGAAAGTTAATGAAATATATATATGATGTAAAGGAAAAGAGTAAAAATTACGATTCATATGCAAAATAGTTACAAATACTGATGACCATTTATACTCTCCAGTAAGGTCGTAGTTTAATAGTATTGATGACATCATTGGATAATTTCATCATTCAAATATTCAGCTACTTCTTATTATCGTAACTGTTATTTTTCCTTTAAACCATCTGGCAACATGGTTATATAATAACTATATCTACCATAAATTTTAACATAGTTATATTTTCAACTTTTGATGGAAAATTTTTTTGAAGATAACTAAATCTTTGAAAATCAATAAACTGCTGACGTGTATCGAGTGAAATTATCATACGATTTTATTTTTTTTTATTTTCTCAATTTATTCTACATATATATAGTGTTCTATATGGCAAAGAAAAAATAAAATATTTAAAATCTGATGAATGGCTCAATAGTATCTCTACACGATAATGGCATTTCATATCAGGTAAAATGAACTTACAGTGAGTTCACCTATTTGTTAATAGTGAACAAACATATTTAATATTTTATTATTATTTTCGTTTAATATCGAAAACATGAAGTATCTCTGGAAGGACACATGTTGGCTTCTTGAAAATGATCTCACTCGCTTTTAGATACAAAATCACACTTAAAATTGCAAGCTCTGCAAAACTTAAAAGTAATCATGTTTTCATAACCTTCTGTGTCAATTTGAGAAATCAGTTCCAAAAATTGAAGACCTTTTCTTTGTCCATTCACCTCGGAAATCAAAAGGTTCCTGTCATTCATCGATTAAAATAAGCGTATCAAATTTAATCTTATCTTACTTAATTTTTTCAAGAGATACCACACCCAGACAGATAGACAGATACACGGAGAGCATTAAAAATCTCTATGATGTGGGTAGCACGTGACTTTCTCTGCAATGCGATGAGCGACTTTATTTCTTTAACAGCGAAATAATGACAAAATCCACAACACAATGTTTTTGGTTTTGAATTAATATCACGTAAATTGAAATTTGGAGTTTTGGGCAACTTATTTATTCAAAGAGAATTACTTATTCATACACATGTACAAAATCTTCATCAAAAAAACAGTTGGCATTTAATTAATACCCCGTAAAATAAGTAACTATTGACGAATTATTTATCGTCAAAATACAAAACTGTTACAAAAAGTAACTTTTCTTGCGAATGAAACAAACTTGATTCACGACAGTGAATACAAATGATTTGTCTAATAATACTGCATATAAAAAGTGAACATATTTAATTAATGATATCAATATCTCATTCGATAAAACATTATACGTGAAATGATTGTATGTATGTATCATTATTAAAGGTTTTGATTTTATTATTTTTTCAAAAATCCATACAAAAATCGAGCAATCTATCGAGAACGATTGATGCAAGCATTCTAGAATTTGTGTCATTCGTTTTTTAATGAAAATTTACGTATGATTATTTATTTATCATTATTGAAAGTTTTGATTTCTTCAAAAAAAAAAATTGAAAATTTGGGGAAGGTCTTCCAAATATTCTGTTGCGTTTAAATTCAATAAGGTTTCAGTATTCACTGATTATAATAATCGTACCAAATTGCGTTTAAAAAGTTCCATTCGTTCATGAGATATCACATCCACGGACATACAGAAACACACACTAACATACATGCATACACACACTAACACAGAGATACACTAACATACATATACACATTCAGACGTTACTTCAAAAGCGTTCGATTCGAGTTCATGGACGTTTAACTCGGATTCTAATTTTCGATCCCGACACATTATACTTTCTCCATACATTATACTGTTTATGTAGGGGAGGTAAAAACTTTTTATCCTTATTCAGGAATGTTCAAAACGTATAGTTCCATCAATATCCGAAGATTGGATTTTTTGACCTCATCACAATACTTTCCTTTTACATATACTATGTATTGCAGAGAGATAAAAAAAAATGTTATACTGATTTCAAAAAAGAAGACAAAACAGTTACTGTAAAGAAATATAGATTCTTTAAGAAGAATTTCTCGAATATTCAACATTTTATTATCGAGACAAGAGCTCTTATAGCTGAACTAACACTACGGGTGGAATTTCATACTCTGGAGCAAAAGAAATTAAACTAGCTCCGATAATACGTCATTTGTTCTGCATAAGTTGATTAGTTGAATCGAAAATCCACAACAAACAAATTGTCGAGTTTTTTAAATATAACGTGTTTAATAAACAATTAATCTGTAATAAAAAGTACTTCGCTAATAAAAATTCGTATAAAAAATTAATAGAAAGGAATTAAATTATTTCAAAGAGAAAAGAGAACTTTCTTCGGGAAAATTGATAAAGCAAGCGCAACAGCAAGAAAGGGAAAGTCTTTTAAGACATGCATTACACAGTAATTTAAAACCACAAATTATTAAAAAAATAAATAAATAAATAATTGAACAAGTATTAACAAAAATAAAAGGATATAATATCTAGAGCATGAAATACCCCCTTATTATCCCCATATAATATAACGGCCTTTACCACCACTTCAGAATATAATGCCAACTACAAGAGTAAAATTGAAGACCTATGACGTAAGTCGTTTTTTTTTTTGTTCTTTCTGAAAATGGGAGAATTTAATTTGAAAGCCGGCAAATCCACGACATTCACCTTCAAAGTTGTTTTATCAAGGCTGGGTAAATGTTTCTCATCTCTGGCGATATTTCGTTACATTATTCCTGAGCATGTCCCTTTATAGACATGAGTGTGCATGAAAAGGCAGATTTTTTTTGTTCTACCATAAGCATCAACCGAAAACGAAGAAGGAAAGGAAAACTCGTTTAATAAATTAACTTCCTCATACTACCACATAAAAAGGTGATATATTCTGAAAATCTCCAATTTTGACATTTTCACAAAAATACATATTTCAACACTTCCTGAATACATTTCAGGTGCTTAATAATTATTTACATTATAAATGATGCATGTCTGATGTGTCCGCATATGTGTGAAAGGACATGCCCAGTAACCTCCGATATGCGTTAGTATATGAAATCATGATGTTCTTTGTGTGAAAGAAAAGCAGTTTATTAATTTTATTTTAATTATTTATTAAAATTATTTTTCTGGTTGCTATATATTTTATTAAAATACCATTAATTAATAAAAGTAGCTAAATTATGATTGATGAGTATTGGTTATTAATATTAATTCACAAGTGCAATATCAATAAAAATGATTTATATACATTTATAAATACAAATTATTTATTTATACTTCCATTAAGAAGCATACACATGAAAACTAGGTGACTTCATCTAATTTTCACGTCTGTTTCTGGTCAGTTTCACATGTCTGCTTCTGTCTGCTTCTGTCTGCTTATGGCCACCTACTTCTCATATATCTGTTTCTATCAAGTAAGTACCAAGAATTCTCACAAGCATCAGTTCATTGCAAATAATTGTCACTTTACGCATAGGCTAAAAATACTTAGGAACTAACGATTCGTCAAAGGTATTAATCATAGCAATGACCATATTTTTATGATTTTAATGAATAGTTTTTATTGAAATTGGAAAGCACAAAATATTTATAAATTCCAGTCAATGCCAAGTATCCCTGCTTTTATCGACTTTCTATTACTTTCCTTATATACATAATGTATAAGGAAAGTATTGTGACGGGATCGAAAATTCGAATTCGAGTTTTCGTTTTAAGCATCCCTGATCACGAATCAAACATTTTTGAAGTGATGTCTGTGTGTGTGTGTGTGTGTGTGTGTGTGTGTGTGTGTGTGTGTCAGTGAGTCTGTGGAGACGATAACTGACGAACGAATGGACCGATTCGAATGAAATTTGGTACAAATATCACAATCCGTAAACACTGGAAGCTTATTGTTTTTATACGCAATCGAATGTTCAGAACCCCCTAAATTGTCGCGTGAAATTTTGAAAAAATCGTCAAAAAATCAAAATCGCTAATAAAGTTACGCAAATAGACATTTCTTATGTAATTTTTCATTTGAAAACGATTGACATAAATTTTAGAACGCTAACGTGAACCGTTCTCAGGATATTGCACATTTTTCAGAAAAATTATCAAAAAGTTATATAAAATAAAAAAAATATATTTCCTATTGAGAAACATGTTCACTTTTCATATGTAATACCATGCAATAAATTGGGTGACATCATTCTCGTGGATCTAGCTCGTTCCATTCATGAAAAAAGATACTTTGAGTAATACTTTTGTATTTGATCGCCAATAGTCATTTATCTGCTATAAGAATAACTTATTTCTTCGTCCATAACGCTTGGCGAGATTCTGGCGACGAATTTGGCGGTATGTCGCCAACTTGGCGACTTTTTGAAATGTTGCCAAATTAAGGAAAATCTCACCAAATGAATAAAAATGACGCTAAATCAATGAAAATGACGACTAATTGTCGAAAATTCAATATTTTGGAAAGAATATAAGTATCAATTATAGGAAAAACCTATTTTTTAACTGTAAAAGTAGTAAATTCATTACATTATATAAGGAAAGTCATGTGTTGCCCACATCAGGTTTTTCTACATGTGATAATATTATTACATCAGTGTGCTATTTATTTAAATGTGCTTACATCTCCATTCATTAAAAAGGATGGAAAATATCCCATTTAAATATCGGATATACGAAAATATTCTTCAATACAAGATGTTTTACAATTTCTTTCCATTTTATCAATTTGTTCGAGAATATCGTGACCACCCATAACACGCAGACATCATTGAAACACTGTTGATTCGTATTCAGGGATGATCCAAATCTGTCTATTCAGTATTCACCCAAATCCTAGAGTGTTATTTTTTTTTTCCTCCATCGTAATACTTTCCCTTTACATACACTATATATTGTAGGGAAGTAATATTTGAAACAACCCTTCAAAGCGCCCAGGGGGTTAGCGAACCATCGGTTTATGGCCTCTGGTACAGAATACTAATGGTCATCCATTGAAAGTCGACTGAATCCTCCTCCCTCCAGATGTTTAAAATGATAAAACCATTTGAATCTGCGAAATGCGACAGGATCCCTGCATACCTCTGTCTCGCCCGAACAGACAGCAAAGAGACTAGCCACCCCACGAAAGACCAAAACAAAAACTCACGTATCGGGAGCGACGACACAAACGAAGGTCTCTGGGAGATCCTCAGCCATCTTGGAACACGGCTCGGCCAGGCTCTCCGGCACGCAAATGCGCACGGCTGAAAAAAAGAAAAACATGACATTAATGTTTATTTTATTGCTATGAATTCCTTTTCTGATAATTATTATGGTAGCAGCGATTTAATATCCCCTTCACTAAATCTTATAAAATTACAAAATGAGGGTGAGAATATCAACGAGTCACGCCACAATTTTTCAGCTTTTTAAAAGATCGTCAACGACAAATTTGTACAACACAATATAGGCGACACAATATAGGCGATTAAACCACACAAATATAGATTGTTGTATGCGTATAAAAAAAAGTCGTGATTTATTTAAAAACAACATATATATATATATATATATATATATATATATATATATATATATATATATAATAAAAAAGATAAAATTAAAAATAAAAATAATAAGACTAATTTAAAACATGATCAGTGTCATACCCTGGTTCAAAAACAATACGGAAGAAAAATTAAGTAAAGAGGATATGAAAGGAAATATCAGACTAAAGGAAAACAATGATATATATATATATATATACATATACGTATATATATATATATATATATATATATATATATATATATATATATATATATATATATATATATATATATAAAGTATAATAATAATAAATTTTATTCTGCCACACGATAGTATTATATGCTGTGCCCTTTGCATAGATTACATTATTAAGTAGACTAAGCACTCAGTTGATTGAACCTAGTTTTTATCAAATGTAGAAAATTACATATATAGGATTTTTTTACTTTCCCTGCAATACATGGTAATGTATAGGGAAAGTATTGGAATCATGCCGAAAATCACAACTCGAGTTTTCAACGGATCTACACGTTTCGACACCTGTAGAATACGAAAAAACCATTTTTAGCGTGACGTCTGTCTGTGTGTCTGTCTGTCTGTGTGTCTGTCTGTGCAGATTTTGTATCCACTCTAATTAAAAAGTAATTGACCGAATTTCATAAAATTTGGTAGGTAAGTCACTTGTGGGCGACTCTGGTGCTGATTAGTTTTGGGTACGCTTCGGGATAAAAGAACCCGCCTTTTTTTGCGAAATGGCCCGCAAAAGCTTGTATCCACTGTAACTAAAAAACTAATGAACCGAATTTCACACAATTTGGTAGATGAGTCACTTGTGGGTTACCCTGGTGCTGATTAGATTTTGGTACGATTCGAAAAAAAAATAACCTGCCTTTTTTTGCAAAATGGCCCGCAAAAATCGTCAAAATCTAAACTAATGAGCTAGATATACTTAAATATATCCATTAAATGCTCGTTTAATACGTAATTTTTAACGACGAAAAGAAAAAGATCAACCCCATTACACTAGGACTAGCCGTTCTCGAGATATTTTAGTTTTTCGTATTTTCTCTACGCCACCTTTAATAATAAGTCCGGTTACCGAATGAGAACGAAAATTGAATTAAAAGTGAAATAAATTTAAAATAAATAAAGAGAACGTGAATATAAACGTCTGCAGGGAAAGTCATGTGCTGCCCACATCAGATTTTTTTTAATAATAATTATTTATGACAGGAACAGCATATTCTTACTCATTTTGGAAATTTCCAATTTCCATTAATTTAATATAGTAAAGTAACTTCATACGAGCAATTCTAAATTGAAATTGAATGTAACGTGCATTTTAAAATTATAATTCTTATATGATTTGCATCCAATTAAGGGATTTTGATATGAAAAATTGAGAAAAAGATTTTTATTTTGCGTCAAGTAACTACATTTGACGGAAAAGCACCATGTTCAGCTGACAAAATGTCAGTATTGATCTGATTTAAAGAAAAATTGACATAATACAGAAAAATCTAAAATTATAATCAATCAGTGGCCGCTCGTAAAATGACGCAGGTAAAACAGCGTTTCACCCTGTGTCACCTGGCGTTATTGGTTGAATGGGTTATTATTATTATTTGCCGAATTTTTCAGACTCGTTTGGCTATTTTCAGATATAAATTAATAACACTTGTGCCAGTGGCGCGATGTGGTTTGATGATGTTCGTTGTCGGGAAGGAGGAGAGAATCTTGCCACTGAGTCTACTTCATCCATTCGTGAAGTCATAAACCGCCACTGTAATCAATCTAGACTTCCAAATGCGAAGTGACATATTTTTACTTTCCCTGCAATACATAGTAATGTATAGGGACAGTATTGGAATCATGCCGAAAATCACAACTCGAGTTTTCGACGGATCTACACGTTTCGAGACATCTCTGTCTGTCTGTGTGTCTGTCTGTGCAATGTATGTATCCACTCTAACTCAAAAACTTATAGACCGAATTTCACAAAATTTGGTAGCTAAGTCACTTGGGTATGACCCTGGTGCTGATTAGTTTTTGGTACGATTCGTGAAAATAGAACCCGCCTTTTTTTGCGAAATGACCCTTAAAAATTTCATGTATCCACTCTAGCTAAAATACTAATTGACCAAATTTCACGAAATTCGACAGATAAGTTACTTGGGTGATACTCTGGTGCTGATTAGATTTCGGTATTATTCGGAAAAGAACAACCGGCCTTTTTTTACGAAATGGCCCTCAAAAATCGTAAAATTTGAAAAAAGTTACGTATGTTCAAATATATCAATTAAATGCTTGTTTTATACGTAATTTTTGATGAGGAAAATAATAAGAACAACTCTATTACTCTAGGGCTAACCATTCTCGAGATATTTGAGATTTTTCGCATTTAGTTATGCTACTTTTAGAAAAATGTCTAATTACCAAATAAAAACAGAAATTGAATTAAAAATGCAAATTTAGTGTTATTTTGTGCAATTAAACTCAATTTAATGAATCATTAAAGAAATAAAAAAAAATGAATTTGAGTCTGCAGGGTCATGTGCTGCCCACATCAGATTTTTTAAATAGGAAGCGTTTCACGATTACAACGTTGAAGTTACTGGAATAATAAATAAAATACATATACCGACCACTTTCAACACTATTGTTGCATTATTTAAAATTTCTGAAAATAGTATCCTGATTCTAGCATGAAAACTGCATTTTGGTTTGTGAACTATTTAGAAACTAACTAAAGCCTACTGAAGTGCAGTAATCTCTGAATTGTCGTGATCCTGATTCTAGAATTATCGAACTTTACGCATCCTTCAATGACAGAAATTAATTCTATCATTGCAGATATTACTAGCGTCGGTAAAGATCCTGAAAAAAAAGCACAGGTTATTGAATTTCTCGAATCCCCCTCATATCAATACCGAAACCACTTATAATGATTTTCTCTTGTTAAAAGTTTAATTCAGGATTTACATAGGAAAATTCCAAACGTATAAAGAATGTAAAAAAGCCCCATAATTTAGCGAGTCCCTAAATCGAATGTTTTATCAATTTTTAAAATTTCTCCTCCGAGTCCTCAGACAGTAAATGCCATATTTTTAAAAACGATACAATTAAAGAAATATCAGAATCTAGCAACTTAGGCACGTCTACCCGGGTTATGGCAGTTCTCTGATAGAAGATGTGCACGCATTTAATTTAGTTCCCTTTAAAACTCAACATCTAATGACCGGATACCCATTGAGAGATATCTCGCCTGGACGATAAGACGGCGCTTCTGTCTACATCTCTGGCTAAATCTGTCTACATCTCTGTTTATCTGCACAGAAAGTATTTATTTCTAATAATATATAATTTAAATTACTGAGTCATAAATTATTTGGGTTGACACTTTCTGCTGTGGCTTACTTGACGTTTCACTATTTAAAATGGATGGGAAATGCACAAGCAAAGGTAACAAGAAAGATCAACCATACATAAAGCATTGATTATGAAACACTTTCCAACTTCAATGCAATTTCATTTAAACATCTCTAAAATGTGATACATTCTTCGGTAATATTTTAAAAATTACCACAATACTACATTAATGTATTATATTTGAAAACTTAAAACTTCATCGAAAAAAATGAACTTCATTTAAATGACACCATTGAAATGTAAATTGCCTGGTTGAAACATCTCTAAAATGCGATACATTCCTAGGTAATGTTTTTAAAATTATCATAATACTACAATAATTTGTTATATTTGAAAACTTCATCGAAAACAACTGAAATTTATTCAAATGACGCCATCCAAATATAACTCGCCTGGCTCTCTTTATAAAAGCAGCATTTCATTCACAAGCATTTTTCCATTCATTTCATTCACAAGAATTTTTCCATTCATTTCATTTATCACGATACTATAACAATTTATTTTATTTTAAAACTTAAGACTATGGAGATACAAGTAAAAAAACTCTATGCTTAAAATTCCATCAAAAAAAATTGTCCTTCTCTCTGTAAAATCAATGAATATTTCATTCATATCAGCTGACTCCATGAGCTAAATAAGTTTGCGTTAAAGAAATGCAGCAATTCTTATACAACTCATTCTACATATTTTGCTGTTTACATTTTCCATAAGTGAAAAGTAGGCTTCGTTGTATAAATAATCAAATTTGGATGATCATTTAAACTCAAATATATTGTAGTTGCGTTGTTTCAGTACGTAGATGCACAGAATTTAAGCAAAAATAAAGCGGTTTTAGAACGGATACAACACTAAATATGAATTAAAAAGAACTTTAAAAATCAAGATTTTGACACAAGATGGATGCCATATTTTATTTTGAAGTGGGTCACGTGATCTCTTCATATAATAGTCACGTAATCGCTTCATATAAGAGGTGTAATTATTATTTTAATTTTTATTTAAAAAACTACTGAATATATTTTGCTGAAATTTTTTTATATATTTTATGGGATAATTTGAATATTTTCTAAAATTTTCGAAGCAATTTGTGAATTTTAAATTCGCTTAAAAAATGTTTGAAAAATTAGGTCCCATAGGGTTCAATGTATTTCATTTTTTCAACCCGGGTTCAATCCAAAACTAATTGGGTGATATTATTCATTTATATTCCCATAGGTTCCACAGACCGTCTGAACAACATAGTAAAATTTCATTTTGATTAAGTCATTTCTACGGCAGTTATCGTGCTAACGGACAGACAGACAGAATGAACAAAGTCATAAACACTTTTCAACTTTGTTGTAAAGTGTTAATAAAAGAGTTAGCATTATTTGGGCAAGTTAAGCAGACAGAACAGCTAACAATGGATGCTAATCCCAACATCGAGCAAAGCACGTAAACTATGCGAAATAAGGTTAAAGATCTGATAGCTTCCAAGTTCATTTACGAAAAAACGAAAAAGAAAAAATTCCCAAACTACATTAAGTATTTTTCAAAGCTTAAATTTTTGTGCTTTCATGATATATGTAATTATATACGTTTAATACACTTCTGATTATCGTCACTGCTGTATATTTCCACACACCTCTTGTTAACTTCACATGAACTCTGTCCATGCGTTCAACATATTTGACGGGCTCGTACTCAGCTCCCATAGAACGTAAAGAACTGAAACTCGGTGCATAGTTTCATCTCGAGGAATATTTTCCATTTATTAAATTTTCACGCCATTATGTTACGTCGTTACATCATTTATGTACGTCGTGACTATGTTTTTGTCCCTTTCATGCATTTTCTTTGTGTATTACGATTCATCAGTGTGTTCAGATGAAATGCTCTCCTTGTTCAAACTCGCGACGCGCCGATCCATGTGCAATAGGTTTGAACATAAATCACGCCAGAAAAATGAAAAGTAAAAAGCAAAAAATAAATTATGAAGGAAAAAAAATTATTCAATACCCTTTCCTAGAAAACAGTGGCGCATGTAAACGTAACCCATATTTTAATCACATACGAAGTTGAACTAAATAGATGATGTAAACAGATAGATAAACTAATAGATGATGTAAACATATTCAATTCAAAACGACACTGTATAAATCTTATCCAAAATTAATTTTATGCAAAATTACCAAAATTGTTTAATCAGCTTCATTTCCATTCAATAATTTGGCATACTATCAGTTCTGAATAATCATAAAAATTGTATATTATTGTTTTGAATTGCATCTGCCTACACCCTCAATTGGGTAATTACGTGTGTGATTAAAATTTCTTTTCTGATTTTCCATGAGCTACTGCTGTGTAAGGGAAGACATTAAAAAACTTTATTTTCATAACTTATTATTATATTTTACAACAATACGTCATTAAAATACAATAAAATCACATATAATAAAAAAAAATCTGCTGTGGACAACACAAGACTTTCTCTTAATGCAATGAATTTACTTCTTCCATATTAAAAAATTGATTTTAAGATAAGACTAACCGTTCTCGAGATATTTAAGTATTTTAGCATTTTTCCAACGCCGCCTTTGAAAATGAGCCCAGTCTCCGAATGAAAACGAAATGTAAGTAAAACTGCAAATTCAGTGTAATTTAACTAATGAACCGTGTCTTACTTTGTTCATTTAAGTGAATTATGAAAGAAAGAAAAAGAAAATGAAATTAAGTCTGTAAAGAAAGTAATGTGCCGACCACCTCAGATTTTATTTATAACAAAATGTCAAAACTAACACTCTCAAATAGTAGTTCTCAACCTGAGGGAGCGTCAAAAAGAAGTAAGGGGTATTAATGTATAGAAGTAAAGGGTATAAAGTATATGATTATACTAATTCTTTACTTCAATTTTTAAATCCCTACATAAACTATTTATACTCGGCTGTCATATAGGAAGCAGAAATCCAGCTGTCCTTTCGGAAGTATAAAGTTTTATTGTAATATAAAGAATTTAACCAGAAATCTATCTTAGGTCAACGCTTGCAGCTAGCTCTCAGATTTTATTAAAGTATCTTAGCACTCTACAGGTTATTATTATTTTTTTATGCACACCAAGACTTCATTGACCGAGACCTACAGTTTAAAGTTCCGAATGTTTACGAGCATGTATCAGTTCTGTACAACACACACAACATAGTACACACAGCATAGTACACAACATAGTACACAGAGCTCTCCCAGCCCACCTGAAATTAAAATCCGGATCCTATGCATAGGAAAACCAGAGACTAAACTATTTACCTACGGGGTGGCCTTGAAGCTCACGTAATGTACACTATGGGTAGATAGTTTGTGTTTGCGACTATAAATCTCATGCTAAGATATATCTTGGCATGAAAAGCTATGACTTTTCCGAATTTTTCCTTTTTTAAAAAAGGAATTTCAAAAAACTTTTTGAGTGTACGCTATTATAATTTCAAACGGTACTTAAGAAGTAGCTAACTTGCTGAAAGGGTAAACAAAAGTTTTAAACCTTTGCTCTAAATTATAGAAAATAATTTTAAAAAATCGTTTAATGAGGACCCCCAACCCAAGAAAATATGTCCTTTAATTAAATATTTATTTTTAAAAGAATATACTTATTCAAGAATTCAAATTATTTCATTTATGAGCATTTTTTAAACTAATACTCTGAAATTAATGAATAAAGGAATATTCATTTGACACCTCCCCTCTCCTCTCGGAGAAATGTCTATTAATTAAGTATTTCTCATATCGCATATGCTCATCCTAGAATGCAAGCTAAAATTATATTATTTTGTAAAATAACTTAAAGTAAACTCTGATTATTCCATCTCTTATTTTTATTTAATCCATAAATGTTTGCCCTTCAATAAATATAAAAAGCATTTTAATTATTTGGGAATATAATAAAGCATAACTTACGGGTAGCATGCGCTACGGAAAAAACAACCACCAGCATCCACAGCATCTTCATGTTGTGATGGAAACTTCTTTACCAGGCAAGATTTTGACTTTAAATAACCCCCTTGGAGCAGCCTCCTATTGGCCGCAACGACTCTGCGTCATAAACAGGAAAGCCAGGATTCCGAGAAACAAAACTGATTTCTATTCTTGAGAAAGTGTGTTGAAGGTTAAAACTAAAATATAAAAGTGAAAGCGTTCCTAGATGACCCAACTTTATTTTCCAGTGTTCTTAGCGTTGACAAATTTCGACTAATGCAATCGAACTCCGATTTCATGAATTGAGGAAAGCGACAATTTTGTTCATTGTTTAAGAAAAATCAGCGGAAGTTGAAATTCTAAAAATTAAAAATGGGAAAAACCAAATATCTAAATCAGGGGCTTTTGACCTGGCCGGTACAGCAACCAAAGGGGGGGGGGGGGGCGATTTCATTTTTAAAAGGGCAGGGCCGCAGCCAGACAAGGATCATAAGGGAATTACCCCCCCCCCCTCCAAAGATATACTCATCATCCCCCTTATTAAAATATTTAATGTTTAATAGTGATGATAAATTTCATTTAATATATCCCCCAAATTTTGCATGAAATATTGATTTTTGAGAATTTTTTTTTTCTATGTTAAAAACTACTACTAATAAGATCGATTCGGATTACTGAAATTCTTTGCTATTATAACCATTATATTTCAAAAACTAAGATCCAAAATCCAATTATATATATCCTTGAAGAGCTGAAGGAAATTATTGCCTTACTGTTTATAGCTGGTCGTTTAGTAGTTTTAATTTTCGACCATTAGCAATCTTTAAAAATAGAAAAATTTCAATCTTCTTTAACAAGACGATTGCTCGAAAACTGTAAGAGTTTTATAAAAACAAATTAATTGTCTAAAAACTGAATTTTATGATGAACTTTTTTGTCATTTATTGTTTGTATCTATCCTTTATAGATATTTTAAGAGAAAATAAGTAAAGTAAAGCAAAAACTAGCTCGGACAAAAATATTTTTGTTTTTCGAAAAATATAGTTCAAAATACTAAAATATTGAAATTAATTTTGTATATTAATAAAAGATACTCGATTTCCCACAAAACAAGTTCAAATTATTTACATTTTTGATGCGCTTAACATCTATGGTGGGGGTTTTCTCTAGCGAGAAGAACGGAGCTTTAAAATAATAAAACGGATTGAAAAATGTCAACACTTTGGCAGCTTATACTGCCGAACCTAATAGATTAAAATGTAAATAATTTTTCTTGTTATGTCGGAATTAGGGTCCAGATTTTTTTCATTCTTCTAACTTTCACTCGAAATATATAGTCAACTATAAAACATAGATATAAAAAATAAAAGACAAAAATGTGTACTAGAAATTAATATTAAAAAATATATTGTTAAAAAAAAGCTCCTATAGTTTTCGAGTGATCATCTTATCAAGTTGAAGAAGACTGGGAGTTTTCCGTTTTTCAAGATTGCAATGCTTATATCTCCAAAAACAAAACGAGCTAGCTTTGAACAATAAGCAAGAATGTGTTCTTCTTTTCCTACGTGTATATATAGCAAAAATGTGTACTTCTTTCCCTAAGTGTATATATAGCAAGAATGTGTACTTCTTTCCCTAAGTGTATATAATTGGATATTGAATCGAGCTCTATTTTTTCGAAAAACTGAAAAAAAAGTATCGTTCGAACGAGCTTATTTATTTTTCAATTTTCATACTTTCACTCGAAATATCTTCGAAACTATAAAAAAATATTTATAAATAGTAAGCGACAAAAATATGTATGAGGAAATTTAGTTTCTAAATCTATATTTTAAAAAATATATATACTTTTCGATTAATTGTCTTATCAGGTTGAAAAAATATAAAAACTTTTATGTTTTTCAAGTTTGTAATGCTTATATCTTAAAAACTACAGTGATAGATATAAACAATTAGCAAGAATTTGTAAAAGTTCTGTAAGTGTATACAATTAGATTTTGAATCGGGTTCTCTTTGTTCTTGATATTACAACAGTTGAGTCTTATTTTACAAAATGTTATTCACGTAAAACCATTCCAGCTCTATAGGACTGGAGCCACCGCCGACTTTTATCTACAAGGTTCGGAGATATAAGCGTCAAAGCGTTTCCATTTTTTGTAACTCTTTGGTTTCAGCTGGATACTCGTTATAACAGACGTTATTCACATCAAATAAAAATAAATAAATGAAATTTCTTCTTATATAATAGCAAGCGAAATTAATAGATTACATTAAACTATACATGTACTGCTGATGAAATGGATAATAGTATAATATGAAATGGATAATAGTATACAAAAGTATTACTCAAAAAGTATTATCTTTTTTCATGAATAGAACGAACTAGATCCACGAGAATGATGTCACCCAATTTATCGCATGGTATTACATATGAAAAGTGAACATGTTTCTCAATAGGAAATATTTTTTTTTATTTTATATGACTTTTTGATAATTTTTTTGAAAAATATGCAATATTTCGAGAACGGTTCATGTTAGCGTTCTAAAATTTATGTCAACCGTTTTCTAATGAAAAATTACATAAGAAATGTCTATTTGCGTAACTTTATTAGCGGTTTTTATTTTTGAAGATTTTTTCAAAATTTCACTCGAAAATTTAGGGGGGTTCTGAACATTCGATTGCGTATAAAACAAAAGGCTTCCAGTGTTTACCAATTGTGATTTTTGTACCAAATTTGATTCGAATCGGTCGATTCGTTTGTCAGTTATCGTCTCCACAGACTCACTGACACACACACACACACACATACTTTCACACACACACACAGACATTACTTCAAAAATGTTTGATTCGTGATCAGGGATGCTTGAAACGTGCTCTCCCGTCGAAAACCCGAATTCGAATTTTCGACCCCGTCACAATACTTTCCTTATACATTATGTATATAAGGAAAGTAATAACTAAGAGAACATTTATGAAAGCAGCCAACTGGTAAACGCCAAAAGAAGTGAAGACCCAGAACAAAATGGAAAGCAATGTTGATAAAGAACTTACAACTATGGGCGAAAACGATTGGATGAAGGGGACTACGAATTGAGTCGAGTGAAATGATTTTTTACGGATTTTTAGACTTCAAAGGACATTTTAGACTTCAAAGAAAATATTACTTCCCTTTCCTCTTTGCCAATCTCTTTAAAATTTTACCTTGAATAGAAAACTCTGGGATTGCAAAACGCTCGCGGAATAAATTGGAATGATGTTATTTTATCTATATATATTGCTTTTCTTTATATTTTAGTTTTCTTGGGTTAAATTCTACCAATCTAATTCATTACTTTCCTTATATACATAATGTATAAGGAAAGTATTGTGACGGGGTCGAAAATTCGAATTCGAGTTTTCGACGGAAGAGCACGTTTCAAGCATCCCTGATCACGAATCAAACATTTTTGAAGTGATGGCTGTGTGTGTGTGTGTGAAAGTATGTGTGTATGTGTGAAAGTATGTGTGTGTGTGTGTGTGTGTGTGTCAGTGAGTCTGTGGAGACAATAACTGACGAACGAATGGACCGATTCGAACGAAATTTGGTACAAAAAGCACAACCCGTAAACACTGGAAGCCTATTGTTTTTATACGCAATCGAATGTTCAGAACCCCCCCCCCCCCTAAATTTTCGAGTGAAATTTTGAAAAAATCGCCAAAAAATCAAAACCGCTAATAAAGTTACGCAAATAGACATTTCTTATGTAATATTTTATTAGAAAACGATTGACATAAATTTTAGAACGCTAACATGAACTGTTCTCGAGATATTGCACATTTTTCAAAAAATTTATCAAAAAGTCATATAAAATAAAAAAAATATATTTCCTATTGAGAAACATGTTCACTCTTCATATGTAATACCATATGATAAATTTGGTGACATCATTTTCGTGGATCTAGCTCGTTCTATTCATGAAAAAAGATACTTTGAGTAATACTTTTGTATTTAAACGCCAATAGTCATTTATCTGCTGTAAGAATAACTTATTTCTCCGTCCATTACGCTTGGTGAGATTTTGGCGACGAATTTGGCGGAATGTTTCCGACTTGGCGACATTTTTAATTGTTGCCAAATTAACAAAAATCTCGCCAAATGGATAAAAATGACGCTAAATCAACGAAAATGACGACTAATTGAAGAAAATTCAATATCTTGGAAATAATATAAGTATCCACTATAAGAATAGCATTTTTTTTAACTGTAAAAGTAGTAAATTCATTGCATTATATAAGGAAAGTCATGTGTTGCCCACATCAGATTTTTTATTTATTTATTCCCCTAAGTAGTCAACAAATTGATAAATTGAAAACATTTTAGCGGCTGAATGATATCAATAATTATCTCTTTAAAACTACTTTCATGCAAAGCTGCGACTTTTCATTTTTTATTCGAGAATGTAATGAATAAATGCATTTGAAGATCTCCCATACCCATCTGAAAATATTCCCGTGTGTGTGTGTGTGCATGCGTCTGTTACTGATCAATAGGACCTATATAATCGAAAATATGACTTGTCTGAGAAAATCCAGTAAAGCTTCCCACTCCTGATATTTTCCACAGAGAACAATGTTATTAAGATACAGAAACGTTTATTCTAATTGTGACAGTATTACATATTATATTTTATATTTCCTATCATTGTCATCTCAGTCACTGTTTTCTTTCAAAACAAATCTTGAAGACACGTGTTGTGGGAGAACGTATATCTCAGTATTTAAGACTGCCATAATTTGTTGATCATTTTAAACTCATCAAAACAAAGCGACCCAAAGCCAGACGAATATCATGAATCTATGAAATAAATTATGTTATAAATTATATTCTTTCTTAACATATTAGTGGTAGATAATATATTTATACATTATTTCTTATTTAAAAATAATTATAACCGTATTTAACTTCAATAATTGATTTTTAAACACAAAAATTACATTTTATTAGAATGTTCTTCTGAGATCTTTGCACAGCTAACGACCACCTAAGTTCATCTAATAGACGACCAACCCTGTGTTCTTGGCATTCATATAGCCAGACTGACACTGATTATTTTTTTTTTAAATGGTATCTACTCTCTTACTTCAGAAATTCTGAGAAGAACTTTAATAAGATATTTTGCCGTCGCGTAAATGAAAATTTATTGAACCGAACCATATGGTGTCCACAGGAAAAACTATTTAAGATTGTGTGAGAAAAAGTGGATAGAAATAGCATTCTATTACTCAGAGTAAATGCATATTTGCTCATGGAAAAGCTTATCGGTAAATACATACAGTGATCATACAGGAAGGGCAATTCCTATCTGTCATTCGACGGGGTTTTTCCATTAGTCAACACGATAACGCTGACTTGTCACCAGATATTATTTTGGTTTCCTTCCTTTTTTAACATTGAGAATTTTAATCTTCGGATATATATATATATATATATATATATATATATATATATATATATATATATATATATATATATATATATATATATATACGTGTGTGTGTGTGTGTGTGTATGTGTGTGTTCGATTCGAGTCTGGGAATGTTTAAAACGTGTAAATCCGTCAAAAACTCGAATTCGAATTTTCAACTCCGTTGCAATACTTTCCCTTTACATTGGATTATGTATATAGGTAAAGTAATCAATGAGCCTCTTACTTTTGTCGGTAGAAATAATCGCATCCAATTTCGTTTCATTAGCTCAATTTCTTCAAGAGATATTGTGTCCAAAGGCTGACAGGTAATAACACAGACATCGTTGAGAAAATGATTGACTAGTATTAAGGACGCTCAAAACGTGTAAATCCAAAAAAATCAAATCGTTGATACTTTAGATCATCACCTCTTTTCTTTTTAGATATACTCTGTGTTACAGAGAAAGTAAATTGTGATATAAACTTTCTAGAAAATTTCCAAATTTATATGTTTTACCTAAAAGAAATTTGAAATTGCTTTATTAAAAAAAATTATAAAAAATTGACGAGCTGTTCTTGACATATTAAAAAAAAATTCCGCGTGCAAAGTGATGCATTTCAAAAGTTTTTCGTGAAATTGAGTATGCCTACTTTAATAAGTATCGAACCGCTCAATATATTTGAAACATATCCTAGCCAAAGACACACACATATAGACATCATTAAATAAGCGGTTGATTTGTATTCAAGGATGTAAAAAACCATAAGAATATGAGTTGAATATTGACCTCACATCCACATAAGGCTTCACATACAGTATATATTGTAGGAAAAGTGAAAATGCAAATGAGGATGTCACACAATCAGCAGTAGGATGCCGATCTAGAATCTGAAAGAGGAGAGTGTTAAGGCCACTCCAAATAGAGAAGGAAAGACAATAATCTAAGTAAGTAAATAAATAGTGTCGTCTGATCATAAATATTTTACAAATTCCAACCAGGGCCGCTCATAGGTAGGGACGGATACCACTCGAGCGTGGGGGAAGGGTGCCAGTGTGCCCCCGTAATTTTTATCGAGAGAGTGGAAGATATGAAACATTCACAAGACGAGAAAAATCAAATAAAAAGGGGGGGGGGGGTCGTGATACATGTTTGTAGGGAGATTCACAATTTGTATGGTCGGTCCTGTTTCGACCCAAAAAGAGGCGAAAATCGCGAATACATTGCAAAAGCTTAAAATCGGGGATTTTCGGAATCACACAATTTAAAACTGGAAGTGAAACTCAGAATCTGAAATATCTCAACAAAAATAATTATTTTCGGATATGCGAATACACGCGCATATGTTTTCGAAGAATCGGCGCGTGTCAGCCATTATCGCAGCTGCCTGAAACCTGCTATTGCACCACTGAACTGCTCCTTCTCTCCCCCAACGATAGCAATCGCCTAATGTATGTATGGATGTCTGCTGTGCCTCTAAACTTGTTTCGAAATATAACTTGCATCACTCTTTTGACTATTTATTGTCCTTTTCTTTAAAACGACGACATTCGATGGCACCGGAATATTTTCCATTCCAATCTTCACCAAAATAACGTTGCAGCAGAAGAGGTTAATATTTATTAAATATCCCCCTCTCCCCCCTCCCCCGCCCTATCCAAAAGGCATGCTAAAACAAATTCTTCGTCCGATTTTCAGCCAATCGCAAGTCACTCTATTCTTGGGGTAAACCGAACCTGAATACTCTGTAGAAGCTATAATTGACTATTTACTCAGTTTTGTCTTCGTGCACCCATTATACGTGATTTGACTCAATAACTTCCACAGCAAGAATATATATTTTGAATATCAATTCAAACTATTTTTTTTTAAATTTGTAAAATCATGAATATAATTTTGAATTTTAATTATAGGAATATGTTGATACTAGCCAATTCCGCATAAGCTTCACGTGGGAGAAATGAGTAGTGTTCACTCAATGTGGCACATAACACTTAATAAAAAGTTCTGAATATCAAAAATCGCGCTAAACTAATGCATAAACATGGCGCATATTTTACAGTTCTATTAACATGGAAAATGTGGCATGTAGAACAATATTTCATCTTTAATCACTGCATGTTGCCTTATTTTCAACGTTTTCAGAAATTCTATCTAAAAATCAATCATTAATAAAAAAAAAATCTGATGTGGGCAGCTTATGACTTTCCTTGCAAACTTATATTCACGGTCTCTTTATTTTAATTAAATTTAATTCACTTTTAATTCAATTTTCGTTCTCATTTGGTAACTGGACTTATTTTCAAAGGAGGAGTAGAGAAAATAAAATATATATATATATATATATATATCGAGGACGGCTAGTCCAGGTGTAATGGGGTTGGTCTTATTCTGTTCACCGTTAAAAATTACATATAAAACAAGCATTTAATGAATATAGAGAATGAATATATAATGAATTAATGAGATTTTGATGATTTTTGCGGGCCATTTCCCAAAAAAGGCAGGTTATTTTTTTCCGAATCGTACCAAAATCTAATAAGCACCAGGGTAACCCACAAGCGAACTGGCGTAATACTGAGAGCCAAAGGCAGGCGAAAATACTCAATTGTAATTTCCCTGGCATTCGTCAGAAAGAATTATTCAAGCTCAGTAGAACTGGCATCAGAAGGGCTGTTGGCCTCCTTACTGGGCACTGCCCCCTTCCTTAAAAGACACCTTATGGGTGTCACGAAGGATTCGCTATGCAGAGGCTGCAACTATAGCGAAGAAACTCCCGCACACATACCCTGTGAATGCGAGGTATTCTCCGCCCACCAGTTCGAACACATGGGTCGACGTGTGATTGAATCCTGGGAGTTGTATGACATTCCTGTCAAGTGCCTGCTAATTTTTGCTTCGACTATTGGTCTCTTTTCTTAAGGATCTTCGCTTTTTGGGGTAGTACAATAGACCTCTGGTCGATGTGCTGAGCTCTCCTGGAGCCACCCTCCTTCATGTCATTCATTCAACTCACAAGCGACTTATCTACCGAATTTTGTGAAATTCGGTCCATTAGTTTTTCAGCTTGTGGATACAGGCAATTTTTGCTGGCCATTTTGCAAAAAAGGCAGGTTATTTTATCCCGATTCGTACTAAAAACTAATCAGCACCAGGGTCACACCCAAGTGACTTACCTACCAAATTTTATGAAATTCGGTTCATTAGTTTTTGAGTTAGAGTGGATACATACATTGCACAGACAAACACACACAGACGTCACGTTAAAAATAGTTTTTTCGTATTCTAGAGGTCTCGAAACGTGTAAATCCGTCGAAAACTCGGGTTGTGATTGTCGCCCACAAGTGACTTATCTACCAAATTTTATGAAATTTAGTTGATTAGTTGAGTTAGAGTGTATATATACAATTTTTGCAGGCCATTTCGTAAAAAAAAATCTGATGTGGGCAACACATGACTTTCCTTATATGATGCAATGAATTTACTACTTTTACAGTAAAAAAATAGGTTTTTCTTATAGTAGATACTTATATCCTTTCCAAGATATTGAATTTTCCACAATTAGTCGTTATTTTCATTGATTTAGCGTCATTTTAATCCATTTGGCGAGATTTTTGTTAATTTGGCAACATTTCAAAAAGTCGCCAAGTTGGCGACATTCCGCCAAATTCGTCGCCAAAATCTCGCCAAGCTTTACTGACGGAGAAATATGTTATTCTTATAACAGATAAATGACTATTGGCGTTCAAATACAAAAGTGTTACTCGAAGTATCTTTTCTCATGAATGGAACGAGCTAGATCCACGAGAATGATGTCACCCAATTTATCGCATGGTATTACATATGAAAAGTGAACATGTTTCTCAATAGGAAATTTTTTTTTATTTTATATGACTTTTTGATAATTTTTTCGAAAAATGTAAAACATCTCGAGAACGGCTAGTGTTAGCGTTCTAAATTTTATGTTAATCGTTTTCTAATGAAAAATTACATAAAAAATGTCTATTTGCGTAACTTTATTAGCGGTTTTGATTTTTTGACGATTTTTTCAAAATTTCACTCGAAAATTTAGGGGGCTTCTGTACATTTGATTACGTTTAAAAACAATAGGCTTCCAGCGTTTACGGATTGTGAATTTTGTACCAAATTTTGTTTGAATCGGTCCATTCATTCGTCAGTTATCGTCTCCACAGACCCACTGACACACACACACATACTTTCACACATACACACACAGACATCACTTCAAAAATGCTTGATTCGTGATCAGGGATGCTTGAAACGTGCTCTCCCGTCGAAAACTCGAATTCGAATTTTCGACCCCGTCACACTTTCCTTATACATTATGTATATAAGGAAAGTAAAAATGCAGATTCTTCTTTTTTGAATCATATCAAAATCTAATCAGCGCCAGGGTGATCCACAAGTAACTTATCTACTGAATTTTGTAATATTTGATGAATTAGTTTTTCAGTTAGAGTGAATACAGACAATTTTTGCAGGCCATTTCGCAAAAAAAGGCGGGTTGTTTTATCCCGAATCGTACCAAAAACTAATCAGCACCAGGGTCACACACAAGTGAGTTACCTACCAGATTTTATGAAATTCGGTCCATTAGTTTTTGATTTAAAATGGATACATACATTGCATAGACAGACGCACAGACAGACACACACACACAGACGTCACGCTAAAAATAGTTTTTTTGTATTCTAAGGGTCTCAAAACATGTAAATCAATTGAAAACTCGAGTTTCGATTTTCGGCATGATTCCAATACTTTCGCTATACATTAAAATATTTCAAAGTGTTTGGACAGAATATCGACAAACGATTTCAGTCTTTGACTCGGTTGCCATACGACGATTGAATCAAAAACTGTAAATAAATTCATTGATAAAATACTAGGGTCACACTGAAATTTTTTAGATACAGCTAAGTGGTACAAGTTTAACTTACCAACTCTTGACAATGTTCAAAGTACTCCCCCCCCCCCCCCCTCCCAATATCAATGCACTTTTGTAGGCGATTTTTCCAAAGATTACATGCTTCAAGCCATCCATTTCTTAGAATCAATGAAAAATATGCTTTTATCAGTCTCATCTTCAGAATGAAACCGAAGCCCATTTAAATTTTTTTTAGATTAAAAAATAGCCAAACGTCACACATAACAAGATCGAGAGAATAGGGTGGATGTTCTATCACTTTGATGTTTTTTGTTCAAGAAATTCGATTGTCATTCTATACATTGTCATGGTGAAGCATGAGTCCCCTAACATTCACTTCCTGAAGAATATCTGGAAGACACTTAGTGGTGTACCATTTAGCTATAACTGTCTTCTGTCCCTCTAGTTTTATGGCTTAGACCAGACCTGTACTTCTGAAGAACACGCCATACATTACTTCTTTCATTGCTCGTTGTCTTTTCACCATTGTTGGTTTGGGGTCCTTGAAGATGATATACTTTACTTTCTTGACATGTTGAAACGTCAAAAGACGGTATGTACGTTTCATCACCAGTTATGATTTTAGAAATAATGTGGTGTCCACCATCATTAAGTAATGTTAGAGTCTCTTTACTGGTTCTGACACCCTCCGCTTTCTGGTGTTCCTTCATTTCTCTTTCAATTTTTTTATATGCAGTTCTTCATGAATAATTTTATGTATAGCTGCGGATTCAATATTAAGTTCCTTCTGTATCATTTGGTAGGTACAGCTATTATCATCGATTAACATTTTTCAAATGGCCGACACATTTTCTGGAACTACAGCTGACAAAGGTCTTCCTGTGTGTTTTTAATCCAGCAGAGAATTTTGACCTCTTCTAAACTCCGTAAACCATCTGAATACAGTGACACGAGATGGAGCATCATTTCCATATGCTAATTGTATAATTGTAGACATCTTCTTGATTTAGCCTCACTTTAAAATCATAGAAAATCATAGCTCAATAATGCTCTCGCGTCAACTCCATTTTCCTTTCTTTCAAAATTTATTCTACGATAGCTAAATAGTAATTGTTGCCACAAATTATCGTCTGCGGACATAAAAGATCTGGTGCATATCGTCTGCCCCTGTCTAAAAAATTTCAGTGTGACCCTCGTATAAAAAAACTATCTGCTGTAACTATAAATTAAAATATCTCACGGACGGTTGATTGTACACTCATAAAGTTAATTAGGATTTTTTTTTTCTGCGCATGGTGGTATATAAACGAACTTTGTGTGTCTAACCGTTCTCGAGTTGGAAACATTATTCCAGCAACAAAAAATTCCGTAATTTATAAATTTGTTCATATTTAGCGATTACCATCATCTTTGATTTCTCATATGATACTGTTAGACCAGCTTTCTCAAACCAGCCCCTGGAGTGATCAGCGGTTACATGGCCTTTGCATTTTAATGCTCTTCTGGAGCTTCCTGTGGCTGTCATGAGGAAATCATCAGCTTCGATGGTAATTATGGCAACACTGCAGCTTACTAACACCAGAACCTCGTTGGTCACTAGGATCCAGAACAGTGGGCCAAGATAGGAACTCTGAGGGCAGCCTCAATCGATATTAATATCCTTGCTTCCTGAACCCCAGTTGAGCAGGACCTTTCTATTGCTTAGCTATGATGACGCAATTCCCTTGCAATGTTACCTAGACATTTAACTCCACATAGTCTTCTTTTGATGATATCCCATGGGAGGAAGGGAGTCAAGTACTCCTTTGATATCTACTGAGATCAGCGCACTATATGATTATTGCCTTCTTTGCTGTTCTGAATTGCGCCGAGAATTTCCTATATGGATAATTCCGAGTGCCCCTCTCTGAACCAATGTTTGCGTTTACTAAGATGGCCATTTCTCTCTAGATAAGTAGTTAGTCTTCTCGCAAGTAGTTTTTAGTGGAGTTTACCCAGCGTTGGCAGAAGTCTTCTCGCAAGTAGTTTTTAGTGGAGTTTACCCAGCGTTGGCAGAAGGCATATGGACTTATATGCCTTCAGTTCCTCGTTGCCTCCCCCCCCCTTCTTTTTAAGAATACGGCTTTTCCTATCCTCAGGCATTTTGGAAAGTATTCAAAAGAGAGACATCTATTCAGCCAGTCAAGCAGGAGCTCCGGTGCTTGTTTATGTGCTTGTCTTATTATGTCGAAGTCCAGGCAGTCTGGATCTGGAGTCTTGTTTGGATTTAGATTGTGAAGTGTAGACTTGAGTTCTGTGTTGGTGAAATTATTTTCTGGTGGTTCTGTAGAGGAGAGCGCTCATGTAGATGTAGTAAAGTACAGACTTGACTTCTGTGTTGGTGAAATTATTTTCTGGTGGTTCTGTAGAGGGGAGTGCTCATGTAGATCGATGGTTGCGATGGTTGATCGCATACACGTGATGAAAAAAGAAGGGTTCCTGCCACATGGCAATACAAATTTTCCTAATATTTCTTATCTTTATTTTTTCATCTTTTGGTGCTTGTAGTCTGAGTTTGGACATTTATAGTAATATACTATTGTCCAATCTGAAACAGGCATTTGTTTGGGTTAATTAGAATTAAATACTCAGACCTAAAGATGAATTTAATTCTTTTTAATCTTCGAATTTGGGCCGGTGCTGATCTTTTCTATTACCGGCATTATGGCCGTGGTTTTGCTTCTAAAATGATGTTAATATTTCACGATTACTTGCATTAATTATTTTTATTATTACTTCTTTCTAATTTATATATATATATATATATATATATATATATATATATATATATACTCATATCCAAAAGTTAAGCATAGTTGCTGTCTATGTAAAAATTTCAGGAAATCTACATTGGAATGGAAGGAAACGCGGTATGCGGGTGTAATAGGGTTATAGAAGAAAAAACAATGCAAAAGAAGGATAACAACGACTTTTATTATCCGAAGAAAAAGTAGAAAAGGGTCACAATACGAATGTCAACGTCAGTGAAACAGAATGATTAAAACAATGTGATGCTGCAGTTTAATACGGTGTGTGAGAACCTCGTGTAGCCACGCATGCTGCACAACGATTTCCCATACTTTTGATGAGTGTTTGGATGAGTTGTGTGCTCAAAGAGTTCCAAGCCTCACGGAGAGCAGTTTTCAATCCCGGAACGAAGCTTGGTGGATAGCGGAGGGCTGAAATATGCCTCCCGAGCATATTCCACACATGTTCTATTGAATTCAGCTCAGGAAAGTTGGTAGGCCACTTCATGTGCTGGATATCTTGTTTGGAGGAACTCGTCGACCAAGGTCGCACGGTCAGAAAGCGTGTTATCATCCATGAATATAAAATCAGGACTAACAGCATCTCGAAACAATCGAACGGTAGGCTCAAGGACTTCGTCTCTATATCTTTGACCGGTAACCGACCCCGTGTCAAAGATGTGAAGGTCTGTGCGGCCGTTCATCATGATGCCTGCCCAAACCATGACTCCCTAAACGGAAAACGAGGTCTTTCCGTGTGTTTTCCGGGTGAAAACACGTTCCACATTCTCTCCAGATCGTGGTACGACGAGAATAAGTTTGCAGGCTAAATCTGGACTCGTCACTGAACATGACTTTGCCCCACTGTTGTCCACTCCAATGCCGATGTTCCAAACTCCACTGTAAACGCACGCATTTCTGTGCAGACGTCAGGGGCGTGCAAACTGCTGGTCGTCTGGCATAGAGACCAACGTGTCTGAGTCTCCTGTAAACAGTTTGTCTCGAAACAGTGACTCCTGTGGCGACTGTCAGGTCTGAACCCAGTTGTCTGGCAGAACGATTCCTCTGACGTCGCGCAGTTATCCCCAAATATCAGTCTTGCCGAGCGGTTGTTACCCTTGGCCAACCTGGTACTGATCGTCGGGTAACATCTCCAGTGGTTTGGAACCTCTGCCACAGTCTGGAGATCAAACACTGAGGCACATTCAGAATTCGAGACGCTTCGGTTTGGGATCGACCGGATTCCAGCATTCCAATAATTCGCCCCTTCAAAAACATGTCCAGTTGGCATCTTTGTGACATCTTTCGTCCTTTTTTATTGTTAACAACGCTCCGTTACCACAGCAATTGCGAAATTCTGCCTCAACTGGGCATGCCGCTCAAGGCAGTTTTATATTCGTTCCGACGTGCGCCAGTGCTTTGCGTATGTCAACTGAACTGTTTTGCATATGCACGATTTACCTGCGTGCCACGATTCTCCACAACTGATCGTGAACCATTGTATACATATTAACTCCGAATTTTTCGCATTTTACGAATTATGCTTAACTTTTGGACATGAGTGTATATATAGTATATGTATATACATATACGTGTTTTGAGTATAGCGACGGGTGTATTAAGATAAGTAAAAATACGTAATAAAGCAACAAGTAAAATATTAATGAAGCAACATCACTAATGTTGCTTTATTAAATTGCACTGCTCATAGTTTTGCTTGTATGTTCATACATTTCATTGATTTAACAGTCTCTGTAGTTTTTTATAGTGCACATCAATTGTCTTTTGTCTATTTCATCGTTTTGTGCACGCACTTCATTCTTTAACAGTTTCTATAGTTTTTAGAGTACGTATGTTGTTTTACGGCTTCTAGAGTTTTCAGAATTGGTCAGTTTCACTGTAACAGTTACTATATTTTTTGGAGTTTTACTATGGTTTTTCACTATTTCGTATGTTTTCACTAAAGAAACGTCTCCTCCATCTGTGATGTGTGGGGCATATGATGTTGTGTTAACTATTGTGTATATGAAAATAATGTACCAACTACACGAGGTGTTCCCTGGTGGTCACTCTCCGAAGTACTAACTGCGTCCGATACTGCTTGACTTTTATGATCGGATGAGAACCGGTATTTTCAACATGGTATCGCTTTTTAAACTAATTCGAATATTTAAAAAACCTTATAGCAAATCTCGCCATACTGACAAACATATTCTTTTATTATGAAAGAAACATAACTTTGGAATGAAAACTGTAAATATACATATTTTGTTTGCCACCACTACTATCCTAGTAGAAGGGTGAGCATTCCATTTGAGGTAACCTATGCAAATAAGGTACAGCAGCAACACTAAAAATTTGTGAAGTTCAATACGAAACATGTATAGCAATTGCCTCAAAACAGTATTATCGTAATAATCGTCTTAAAGTATCCTTGCAATAATTGTCTTATGGTGTTATTACACAAAGCAATTATTATTGCCGTACTTCCGCCGGCAATTCCGCCCGTCCAATGCAATCCAGTAGGTCGTACAAATCAGAAGTTGAGCCTCGATCTCGAATTTGAAGGAAAATGTGGTATTAACTAAGTGATCGAAATTCAAATTTTAGAATCATATAATGTAACAAGAAATTGAAATAGAAAAATATTTTTATATCGATCGCATTGAAATACGTAGACTAGTATTTAAGTTTTTAAAAAATAATACACAAAATATTTTAGTATGGAAATCAATCGTTTTATTGCTTTTCAAAATATTCGCCTTTAGCATCAATACATTTTTACTTTCCTTATATACATAATGTATAAGGAAAGTATTGTGACGGGGTCGAAAATTCGAATTTGAGTTTTCGACGGGAGAGCACGTTTCAAGCATCCCTGATCACGAATCAAACATTTTTGAAGTGATGTCTGTGTGTGTGTGTATGTATGTGTGTGTGTGTGTGTCAGTGGGTCTGTGGAGACGATAACCGACGAACGAATGGACCGATTCGAACGAAATTTGGTACAAAAATCACAATCCGTAAACACTGGAAGCCTATTGTTTTTATTCGTAATCGAATGTTCAGAACCCCCCTAAATTTTCGAATGAAATTTTGAAAAAATCGTCAAAAAAGCAAAACCGCTAATAAAGTTACGCAAATAGACATTTCTTATGTAATTTTTCATTAGAAAACGATTGGCATAAATTTTAGAACGCTAACATGAACCGTTCTCGAGATATTGTGCATTTTTCAAAAAAATTATGAAAAAGTCACATAAAAAAAAAAAATTCCTATTGAGAAACATGTTCACTTTTCATATGTAATACCATGCGATAAATTGAGTGACATCATTCTCGTGGATCTAGCTCGTTCCATTCATGAAAAAATATACTTTGAATAAAACTTTTGTATTTGAACGCCAATAGTCATTTATCTGCTGTAAGAATAACTTTTTCCTTAGTGCATAACGCTTGGCGAGATTTTGGCGACGAATTTGGCGGAATGTCGCCAACTTGGCGACTTTTTTGAAATGTTGCCAAATTAATGAAAATCTCGCCAAATGGATAAAAATGATGCTAAATCAATGAAAATGACGACTAATTGTCGAAAATTCAATATCTTGGAAAGAATATTATTATCTACTATAAGAAAAACCTATTTTTTTACTGTAAAAGTAGTAAATTCATTACATTATATAAGGAAAGTCATGTGTTGCCCACATCAGATTTTTTTCATTCGAATCGACCAATTTCCAAAATAGTTATGCCATTCAGAAGTTGGTATAACAGAAGCATGTCATTTATAAGCTTCAACTGCTTCTTCTGGGCTGTTAAATCGTTGACACGCATTTAATTTTGATTGTTGGGAACAAGAAAACAATCATTAGATGCTAAATCAGGCGAATAAGGACAATGATTCATCAAATCAATTTTTTCATGCTTCAAATAATGGATATTTTGAAATGAAGTGTGTGAGCCTGCATTGTCATAATGAAGAATGATGTGACGTTTTGCATTATTTTTTTTCTGATTTGAGCACTTATTTCTGGAAAACAAATTGTCATATACCAATCAGCATTTACTGTTCTACTATATCCTCCAAAGTAACGGTTACAACATAGCCAGATATACCCCCCCCCCCCCCCCCCCACCACCAAAAAAAATCGTACTCTTTGAAACACTTCGTGTACGAACAACTTTTGCAGGATTTTATACATTTTGAAACATCCAAAACAGTGAATTGTTGTTTTGTTTTGGGTTCATAGGTATAAATCCACGTTTTGTCACCGGTTACAATGTCAATGACATGTTTTGAGGCAAAAGAGTTAAATATTTTGAGATTTTCCTTGCACCATTTGATACGAGCATCCTTTTTAATCTTGATGAGTTAAATTCTGTGGAATCCAACGCGTACATGCCTTTTAAATGATCATGTAAAATTGAATGCACTCGGGTCCTTGAAATGCTCAAAGATGCCTCAATTTCATCATATGCGACATGACGATCTAAACTTTAGATTCTACAGCGATAATTTGTTGCATCAATGTTTTCTGGCGCTACAGCAGTTCTTGGTCAACCTTCACGAAATTCATCACTGAGACGCCCACGTCCAAGGTAGAATTCTTTAAACCAGTTGTAAATTGTTGCTTTGGATTGTGCCTCATCACTAAAAGTCTTAATTTATTCAATCGACACACTGTTGTTGCGTCAACCCTTTTTCCTCGACCCAGACCGTCCAACCTACCCAAAGATGTAAGGTATCTGTTTGGACGGCCGGATCAGTGCAACCCGACCGGAATTTCGACCGGAACCCAGTGGAGGCGGTATCCACAGGAACAGTACCTTGCTTCCCCTATCATCAACCCCTCGGAAGGACATACGGACGCACATATTTAACGTGTCCATACTCCGCGCGAACACGGGGACAGTATGGGCTGAGCCGGGAATCGAACTCGGGTCGTCCGAGTGCAATTCCCACGCGCTAACCCTGTCCCACACCTACTGTGTCAACCCTTGTCGAAAATCACAATAAATCATTGCTCGAAAATACCTTTCGACTTAACTCGATGTTTTGTTACTACCTTATTAACTTCAAAACGAAGCCGTTAAAAGAATTTTATAGCATTTCTCGTTCTTCAACAGCCAATGCTCAAATTAAAAAAAAATATATCATCTTAAGTGAATGTAGTTATTTTTGATATTGCTACATTCTAAAAACTTAAGTATATACTGGCCATCGTAACACCCTCAAAAATGACGTCCTGCTGTTTTCAATACGCCAGACGATAATTGCAGACCTCTTTTTTATCAATTGAAGAACGTGGGGTTTTCCCGTAGTAAAATAATTTTTATTTTAGAGAAATATTTCTCTATCCATTCTTGAGAGTGTCATTAAAGAGTTCAGAAGAAATATCACTGCTCTAAAGCTCATAACAATTCAATTTATCCTAGGCCTACATACATGTTCTCATTTTGTCTACTAGTGTGTAACATCGAGTAGACAGGCGGAGATTAGTGGTTCGATTCCTGAGATACGGGTTATTTGCTGTTTTATCCTTAATCTTTCACTGTGACGTATTATTTGAAATCCATTGAAAAGAATTCTTATTACTTCACTCGACTGTCCTTAAATAACTTTACAATATGCGAAGCATTTTTATTATCTGAAAATTTTATTATCGGCTTGATATACCACCGCGTCGATTATGTCAAGCAAATAGATTTTCATTTACCAGAATTTTGCTGCGTCAAGAGAATCTTTCTGATATATTTGAATTCGGCGGTGACTAGAAAACTATATTCACATCCAGAAACATGTTCTCAGAATTTAAATTAAAAAAAAAACATACTCATTGTTATGGAAATGTGCGAGCAATTGCGAATCCTGGATCATGATCCCGAAAACACGGAGTGCAGCCTGAAGCAAATGAAAGGCTATTTCACCCTCTATGTTATGCATTGTCCATCACACGCTTAAGCTGGATTTTGCATAATTCTAGGTCTCCGCCCATGGTCAATGTCCACTCAAGTGCCGCCCCGACAACCTGAAATACTTTAGCCATCCGCGCTCTTCTATATTAGATATAGAAGCTTCTTTCAGCAGTTCATTAACCTCAGACATATTTTCGTTAACAAAATAAATGACTTTTAAAACAAGGCTGGAAACTTTTCACCCCAACTGACAAAAGCAATTTTACGAGACGACTTTGCAGAATATATTATTCAAACTACTTTAATGCTTTTATTTTCTTATACTATTATATAGTAAATGTATTGCTTATCAGAAAATTATAGAATACGAAATTTGAAGGAAAAGATCGTTTTAAGATACCCTGAAAACTTTTGGAAAGTGTGTGTGTTATCATGACAACTCAAATAAAACACTAGAACAAGATAGACTTTTTTAGTAATTTCCATGATTAGGAATTTGAGATTTTCTTTCAAAGCATTATTTTCTATGGAGAAACAGAATTCCCGAAACAATGGTAGCAGTATAATTAATGCTGAAAATTTTGAGTTTGAATTGCCCGTTGTGTGTAAAGGGTATCCAATGACAGGGTGATCGAAAAATTCATAAACTATACATAGAAATTGAAATGGTAGAATTTGTTTTCACAAAGACCGGTGTCTTTTAAACAGTTTTGGTTGGAGAGTCCTTTTAAAATTTAATTTCATAGATGAACCCCAAAATGAGAGAAAGTTCACTGTCGTCCAAATTATGCATCAAAATATTTACAAATTTCTTAATTTTTAAGAATTTTTTTACAAAGCTATCGAGTCGCGGAACCCTGGAATACTGTCGCGGAACACACTTTGAGAAACGCTGCCTTACACTAAATATAGTATTATCAAAATTATATCAGAAATATCATCTGTTGCTTTTAATACATCAGACGATTATTACAAACCTCTTTTTCGTCGATCAAAGAACAATGGCGTTTTCCCAAAATGAGACTTTTTATTTTAAAAAGGGTCACCCTCTCGCAGCACTATTCTTTTGACTGTCTAGAATCTAGATCCTCCCTTCTTACGCGTGCGCATAAGTCGCAAAGTAACGAAATTAGGCCGAAGTTTAGCATGAGCAGATCGAGTGGGTCCGTTGCAGAGTAGAAAATACGTCAACATTGTATAAAAAATCCGAGCAAAAATCGAAAACGTCGCTTAACAATTAACTTATGAAGATTTAAAATAAGTTTCATTCGCACCTCCCCCCCGGCCAAAATGTCCTGAAAGAAACGCCGCTTTTGAATGACATTGCAGAGGCATCAACCCTTAAATTCTCATTCTACCAAAAGAGTTACCGTTTTGCTCTTTCTGACAAAAATCAATCTCGAGTTTGAGCATTTGCAAGCATTAAAGCACGAAATACAAGACTTCAATTTTTGTTGTTCAAGTATTGTACTCGTATTAGGTATTTGTAATAAAAAAACAATTTCTTATAACGTTTTATAGTTTACTGCTTTTTATAGGGGTGGGGGCAGAGATACGCACCGTTTGGCTTTTGCATGGGGTTGATATGTATATTAGGGCCAACTCTGTTTAAGGGATATTAATGCCATCTAATTAAAAAAAAAATGCATTTCAATTTCTCGGTATATTATATAATTTTAAAATTTGTAGTGCACACTTTTCGATCACCCTGTAACATACTATTAGCCATATTTCAATTCATCGGATGGACAAACTTTTTGCCAACCTAATTTAAGAATTTTCAAAATATTTTTAAAGCAAAAATTTTTAATTGCATAGCTTTCGAAACTTTTAATCACATGCAAATTTACTATCCATAGCAAACAAGAAAATATTGACCTAACTTTTCTCTGCAACCATCTTACATAAAAGATGTTTGTGCAAGTGTGTCTTATGTAACGCAAAATTTAATCTTCAGACAACTGTGAAATTTGCTAGAGTTAGCTGAACTCCCTATACAACAAACATGGTAAGAGTTTTTCTATTCAATCCGAATTAGTTTAAAATAAAAACTACATATACATATAACATCACACAAGTCTTAGCTTGCTTTTCGGTAAATTCCTCGTTGCAAATAAAATCGTCGTTGCAAATGCCTCGTGTCGGCATTCACTCGCTGGTAATTCATTTGGTTTCAGGTGATTATTTTGCTGTGCAAGCTTGGGTATTACTTTGCATTGTGAAAAATACTATAATATTTTATTTGCCTCAATGCTATGAACTGGATAAGAAAAAGTTTGAATAAAGACTAGAAATGTGATTTTGGGGGTCACTGAACAATGGACTATCATTTCATGCAATAAAGCAGCAAGGTATAATGTTTTGAGTGTATGTAAGTAGTCAGTGTGCTCAACCGCATGCTCAAACAGTATAATATCAATCGTCATTATATTACAAATCATGCCTCAATGTACAATAAAGTCATTGAACATCAGACATAATTGTTTCACAGATTGATCTGTAATCAGAAAGCTACTTGCAAAGCTCATTTGTTGTGAAAAAATCAATTGGACAACATATGAAACCATTTTGCGAATGCTATAATGAATTCATGTACTATAAATATGGCCAAAGCCATTCAGGATGAAAAAAAGTAAAGCGATGATGAAAACAAGTAAGTGAAAATGGGTGCCTTTGTCATATCAGTGTCATGCCCGATAGTCTTTAACTTGAAATGTGTTGGACAAGCTGCATGAGAGACTGTTACGCTTAGAATATCTTTCAATTACCCTGGATAAGAGCACTACTGTGATGGATCATATGCAGCTCATATTTCTTTGTGGTGGACTCAATGATTTCACTGTTTTTGAGGGCCATGAAGGGCTTCCCTTCATGGAATAATAAAAGAAGATATCTACAAAGTGTTAATCGTACTCTAGAAAACTAGGTGTCAACAAATTAAGTTCTGTTGCAAAAGATGGTACACCATCGATGACTAAGAAACCTTTAGGACTTCAAAGCATGGCATCAAGTGTATTTTCATCCATTGTATCATCCATTAGGAATCTCTGCCAAAATGAAATAGAAGGATGTCATTAAGATGGTTGTTCAGATTATAAATGCAATTTGGGGTGGAAATCACTCTCTCCTTCATCAAAGAATAAAAAGGTTACTTGAAGAGCTTAATGCAGCTTATGAAAACCTTCTCCTTTACTCTAATATCCATCGACTTCAGTTCAGAATAATTCCTTGAATGAATCTTTGTAGCCAAGAAAGAACTGCATCCATTTCTTAATGAAATGACCTGCGGTGAATCATTTCTGCAAAAGATGGTTGATACTTATTTTCTGAGAGAACTGGTGTTTGTCACCGATATCACGAACCATCTTAACATTAGCAATAAGTTTTTTTCATGGTATGAATCAAGATGTTTGCATCAGTACACCACGATTGCTATTTTTATGCACAAACTCTCCTTGCTTGCGAAAGTTTGAACATGGCAACTTTTTTTTAATTTTTTCTGCCTGCTATGAGATACATGATGAAATTTTTGATTCTATGAATGCCAGATGTGCTAATAAGTAATTTTATGCACTACGATTTCATGACTTTGCTGAACTTCAACCCTCACTCATGCTATTCAGCAATTCCACAACGATCAACATCTCGACTGTAGAATGTACTATCAGATGAAATTTTGCAGTTTGGGGGCTGTTTCATTTCCTACATAATGGACTGAAACAGGTACAGAGTTCTTCAAATTACTTTTAAAGGAGTGGTTTACATTGCTTCACAATCTCTGACCTTCCATACTACAGTGATTCCGCTCTACCGATGCAAATGAGCATCTTCAAACATGAACTTGATCCAAAACTTGAAACAATTTGGCAGACAATTCACTTGAGAGTTACAAGAGGATTTCAACAACTAAATTCAAGATTGACATTAATCAATTTATGAAAGCTCAAACATCCCATTGAAGCTGCCAATAACAAGAGTGTGGTTTCTCACTTACTCATTTTGAGGTTGTGAACAGTGGTTGGAAGTAGCATGCTACAAGTAGCGAAACTACAGTAGTCTCTACTTTTTTTCGTAGTTTGTAGTGTAATAAGCTACTTTTAAAAATAAGTAGTGTAGCGAGTAGTGCGATACAATAAATCAGTAGTTTGTATTGAGTTTTGGCGTATGGCGTTACTTTTAACGTTACTTCAGTAAACAAACAAGGTGCCATTCCACATATCATCTGACCAATTTTTCTTCCTTTGTATGAAATTTGATATTTTGCACAATGATATACAATTTGTAAAGTGCCAAGCACTTTGAAATATATCAGAAATGTCAGTTGTTTTAGCTAACAAGATATCTCCAGAGCTAAGTGCCAGTCTCATAAGACCAAATAAGACTAGATAGAACTCAATGCATTCTACCATCAAACGCATATGCAGGTTCCTTAGAGAGAACGAGGTAAAACTATGCAAGATTTTTGATGCTGCAGAGTTAGGAAGGCCATTGCCTCATGAAGTTGAATTTTTATATGGATATATTCAGATGTGTTATGTCTAAAAAGATCCTGCTTATCTGATTGCAATTTTGAGTTGTAAATTCTACTAAAAATGAACAAACATGTTTTTAAATAAATAGTTTCTACTTTTATTTCATACTTTTGTTTTATTTTATTGTTTTCAGAAGTGAGTAAAAGCGTAAAGATTGGCAAGTTGATCAGTAAACTTAAGACTTAACTTATTCAGAATAAGTATGTTAAATTACTAAAGTATACACATATCCTCAACTTTTTGTGTAAATTTAAGTTGTGGCAAAATTAGTCTTATAAAAGTAGTTATGTAGTGACTACATTTTAAAAGTAGTTTGTAGTCACTACTTTTTAAAAAGTAGTGGTAGTTCACTACAAAAATAAAGTAGTTTTTCCAAAGATACATGGAGCATGAACCATGAACAAATTTTTTGTGTTAGGCATTGTTAACAAAAGCGCATATAAATGTTTATAAAATGTGTTCAATAATTAATTATATTAAACTTATTAAATGTGTATTTAATTAAATACATTAATTGCATACTTTAAATATCATTAAATATATTGCAAACACTTTGATTTACAATATTGAAATTTATTTCAATGTGTGGCTCATGGATTCTGTGTCGAAGTACTCCTGCAGTCCACTTGATATGAAAACAATCCTGATCCAAGTACTATCTATAATAGATCCTGAGAAATAGATGCATCAAAAAAATTTTTTAGTATAACTTGGATGGCACATTTGATTGTCACCAACACAGTACAAATGGCAGCAAAAGATTTTATTTTTTTCTCCAGTATTCTATACAAGAAATATATTACACTATAATACATGGACATTTCACAGTGTGACATAAAAATATTCAATCTATGAAACTGGGAAAACAGGACAAGACAATGGAAATATATTACGTAATCACAAAAATTAAGTCATTGTGTGCTGCAAAATAAAGAGAGCAGAACTAAAATATATAATGAAATAATTACAAATGTGCTATTATCATTTTTTTTTTAACTTTAAGTACAGTGAAAACTACAGAAAAACTTCCATAAAGTCAACTTCAGAAATAAATGGATGTAAAATAACAGTAAAGAGCTTTTGAAATATTGACAGTAGGGCATCTTAGCATTGGGTTGCTGTCGGTCATTCCACAGCAACCCAATACAAGTTGGACATAATTACGTTAAATGATTGCGAAAGTGAAATTTATTGCACCAATTGACTGTAATAGAAGTACAATTAGAATGACTATTCTTAGAATCAAGACTGAGGGTAAACTAATGCCATAAGGCAAATTATATTTTTTGATGCAGAAGTTGTATTATGTATGTGCTTAATAAAATAAATGCTACATATAGGAAACTTGTGGAAGTTCTGATCATGGAAGTTCTACTATATTTTCTTAGGCAAAAACTATTTACATTAACAAAATTGCAAAAATAAAAATATATTAATAAACTGGTGGTTTTTACTATTTGTAAAAGTACCAGTATTAGAAACATAATTTTAATAGAAAAAATAAGTCTTTGCACAGTGACAGTTACGCAATAGGTGAAGTGTTTCACTTAATATTTAATAAACCAAATTTATATATAGAATAATGAAATATTTTGTGCAAGGGCATTAATAGTTAAGTATTTTCTGCTACATTCTTAACAAATAATTTTCAGTTAAAATGTAAATGAACAACTTCATGTACACAATTTCATATTACTAAACATTTTATGTAATAACTTAATGCTAAATGTAACAATTAACACTTTGAGTTCAAATAGTTTTAAAATGAACTTCACTTAACAATCAGTTTTACAGTAGATAATACACGTGCTTTGATCAAGTTCGAAAATATTTGTTATTTTGTAACACTTCACATATTTTCAGAACTGCAAACTGCCACTGATTTGGGTAAATCAATATTGTTTATGATTAAAATACAAAACATGACCATACACAACTTTCTATTACTTCCTTAAAGAAAGCAGGCATAGGAAAAATTGGGTGAATATAAAAGCACTTGCCCTTCTGCCCATGACTGATGGCAGTTCTTTCTTAATGGTTGTTATGAGAAGACACCGTTTCTGACCTAAGGAAGAGGGCTTAAAGCAGAGTGCAAAATAAGAGGTATCGCATCATGATTGAAAATTTGCGTTTTGCGATGTAACAATAAATTTGCATCACATTTTGCGATGTAAAATCACGACAGTGAAAAAAAAATTTCCTCAAACGTGCAATGCTCCTTATATACAAACATCCCTCAAAATTCCCAGTCGCCACACGGCGATTAAACTTGAAAAACGGGTGATTATATAACCCCTAAATTAAAGAAAAATTACTAGCCGGCCTTCTAAAAAATAAAAGAGGAATAAATAATAGTAAATGCTTCAGCTTGGAAAAGTAAAAAATAAAAAGATCAAGATGAGAAAACTTTAAAACTTAAGAGTGAAATAGGTATATTAAGAAATAATCTGTAATGATGGCAAAAAATCAAAGCTGAAAAAATCTTGAATAATCAAAGTGTTATGGGGGAAAATTAATTTAAAAGTGCCCCCAAAAGTACTTGAATGCTTCGTGGTAAATGAATTTTTTTTTATGATGTCTTGGAAAACAAATATTATAAAACACCTGAAAAGACCTATAATAAAAATCATTGGTAAGATTTAAAACGAATTAGAATTTTAAGCTTTATCCCTCTCGTGTTTGCATGTTTCTCTTTATTTTCAAACCGGTTTAAAACTCTGTAATATAGTTGTGAACTGCTAATTAAAATATCGAAACTGCTACACAAATAAAATTTTGATTAGCAATTTGTTACTAAAAAGTATTCCCTTAAACAATTATAATTACCCAATTTTTCCTAAGGAAGTATTAGAATGTTATATTCTCTCAAGCAGCAGTTTTATTCATTGTGACCGAAAATATAGTTATATCAATTTATGAAAAAACCTTATGAAACAAATACAGGAATTTTGAACTGTATTAAGATTATTTTAGATTAAAAAAATGTAGAGAAATTTGTTCAGAAGGCTCAGGAAAGTAAGATCAAATTTTATTTTAATACATTTAGAGATGAGAACAAAAAAGCCAGAAATCTAAGTATTCCAAAGAATTAAAGCAAATTTTTACATCATAAGTAATTATTTCTTTCTTTCAGGAATTAGGAAAAATTTCAACACAAAAACTTTTACAACTGACATTAATTAACTATACATTCCATTAAATTTGAGCAGATAAATACAAAATGTAACAATAATGCATGAACTTCAATACATATGGTTATCCTAGCGTACCTTACGCATATCACAATAGTTGCTACAGCTTTTTGGACATCTTAAATAAAGAAAAATCTTTGGAAAATGCAGTGAAAAATAAGCATAACTTAAGTTAAACCATTTTGTATTATCTTTACATTGGTATATTCACTGTTTTAATTACTTTGAGTCAACAGTTGACTTTTTAAAATGCTATTTTGAAAGTACAGATTTTCGTATTTTGATTTAAGAAGAGATTTTTTCCTACAGAGCAAAGCAGTTCATTAAAAAAAAAAGTTGGCTTAATTATTAATTTAAAATTTAAATTATATCTTTGCAATATAAAATTGTACTTTCAATTCAGCATAAGATATTAAAATCGCAGTTCATCGTTAAACCATCATCATAGTCTTCAGACTGCATGCATAACTCAGAAGCAGTAGTCATTCTTTTATACATCAACAGTCATCAATATTCTTTAACAGACACACTAACAAAAGAAAATTTTATAACTGATTTCTTTACAATATCTGTCGAACTAATGACCGCAATAAAAAATCTGGAATCTATATTCTTTCTCAAACCTCAACTTAAAATATGTAGGCCTGAAGAATCAAATAAATTTTTGTTTAGTGGTACCTGGCAGGCGGAAGTGACCAAAAAGCAGAGCCCTAGTACATTTATGCAATAGCATTTTGTGAAATGCATATATCTATGTTCATATCTTTCTTTATTTGATTTGTTTTTCAAACTTTCAGTGAATTTACATAAAAACCTAAGTGCAGTGCCTACCCTGGTCAACCCATTTAAAACAGTTAGGATTCAACATTCAAAAACAAAAACGAAAGACTAGGCATTGAAGTCCACAAAGATAGAATCAAAACTGGTATTTAATAATGCATATAGCATATCTAAATGCATTAACAATTCAGGAATTTTGAGTAAACTTTATATCAATCACTTCACATAACCAACAGGGCATTTGGCAACTTCAAATTTATTGCTATAAGATATTTGTATAGCTGTCTCTATAAAAAGGACTCGTACAAATGGAGCCCTTGAGAATTTAAAGGCCTAAATTCGACATTTTAATCATAATTACATTAATATTTAAAGGAGCATAATGATGTTAATATTAATAAAACTACTGAAAAATTATGGGCCATGAGCATAGGTGAGTGAACTGAAACTGGTTCTCATCAATATGTGCAAACAAATAGTACAAATATTTCAGAAGCTGCAAACCTAAAGTTAAATTGGGAAAAGTAATATTAATTAACTGCGAAAATTTTTCATGCATGATGAAATTTCAATACAAAGTTGTAATATATTTTAAAAATAGAAATGGAAATGAATATGCTTCGATTTCAAGGTTTCAGCAATAATGTTCCAAGATTAACATAAGGGTTACATTACCTAAACTCACTTGTCATCAACATATTTAAAAAATTTTAAGCTCCAAATTACACATTTAAAGAACTTTAAGCAGTTCACAGTTCAATTTGCATACAGCCTTACAAGCAACAAGTTTAAATGTAAGAATATTAAGAAAAACATACCAATGATTTTGAGATTTTCAGACCATCACAATTATTCACAGCGATCATAATGCATTGTGAAAAGAGAAATGAATATAAATAAAATAAATTTCCATAATATTTCATTAATTATTCACTTTGATTCCTAGTTCAAAAACAGCAATAAGTGTGCCATGGTGAGTCTTTAAAATTAATTTATAAAATTAAGGAGTTTTAAAGTCTTTAAGAACCCTAAAACTATAGGAATGAAAGGAAATAAATCTGTTTCACTTTATGAAATTGCAGGGTCACTAAACCAAATGAAATACAAGGCAATAAGCCATCAATGAAATTGTAAATTAAGAACTTTGTTAGGTTTTTAATTTACCTTTGTCATACACAGGGTATCAAGAAAAACATAGACCAGGCCAATAACTCGAAAAGTATAAGGGTTATCGTATATCTTTCAAGCAGGTGTTTAGGAAACCTCTATGGTGCTACAAAATGAGACATCTTTAGAAGGGCTAATCCTCTTTTTAGGGGGTAAAGGAGCCTATCTCACCTTCAGTTAGAGGTAGGAGAAAAAGTCAATTTCAAAGTTTTAGAGCATTGCAAAATTATTACTGAGCATTATTGTCCAACATACTGAGCATTTTATCCAACAGCAAAAGATAGAAAGTAACACTGAAAACCAGTGTATACAATCTAATCCTCCCCCCTCTGAAAAACAATCAAACATTTAGACAATGCAGCAGAATAAAATTGACTTTAATATATACAAAATTCAAAATGTTCATCTTAAACAATTTGCACTTGCCCACACATAATAATATGTCTCTGTGTGCTTTTCAATATCTCAAAGTTTACACTGTCACATATCATTTAATCATAAAATCATTATTTAGGGAGTTATTTAACAGCTTTTGCTGCGGAGCAAAAAAGTTTTACTAATTTTGCAATGTTCTACAACTTTGTAATTGACTTATCCCCTATCTATAACAGAAGGTGGGTAACCATCTACCTATACAATAATACAGTCAGCATCAATAAAGTTGTCTTATTGTGTAGAACAGGGGTGCACAACCTATGGCCCGCGAGGGTCGTCGAATTGGCCCATCATTACACTGGCAAAATCACAATTTTTTTAAGTAAAAACAAAAAAATATTTATAATTTTTTTTAATTCATTTTTTATTTTTTTTCATTTATCAAATTTGCGTGATGTTTATTCACCGATAGTATTGCCAACATCAATGTTTTTAATTTCCATGTGTTTCTCAAACAATGCTGCTAAAACTAGCGAAAAATAAAACCCTTCTTTCTAACTCAAGTGAAGTTGGAAGCACGCCAAATGTCACATGGCTTTGTAGCTATAAATAGATTTCTCCCCTTCGGCTTTGTTTGAATCGCCAATTTGGCATCAAAGTTCCTCTTGTTTATATTCTCCCTTCCTATTGGCAGCAGGCAGTGCTTTATTGTGGATTTCATTTCTTCAATATTGTTGCAGCACTAAACTTGAGTATCACGTGTTTCTTACTTCTATTCGCATTTCCCCACGGAGCAAAATATTAGCATTTCGAAGGCGTATAATGCAACTACGGTGCTAAGTAGTGAAATAAAGCAATGAGTAGCGAAAAAAGGAAAGGTGATTTCCAAAATCGAAAGTTTCAGGATTCTTGGATGGACAAATACTGTTTTATTAATAACAATGGTACAATAACGTGTCTCCTATGTAATGTTACAGTAGTGGTAGCAAAGGAATATAATGTAAAACAGCAGTACGAAACGAAGCACATTCCATTCTCATCAGTTCAAGGAATTGAATGTTCTCGGAAAATTGAAGGCCTCAAGAAGTCTCTGGCAAACCAAACCACCTATTTTCAGAAGCAGACATCTGATTTGGATATTTATGTTAAAGTAAGCTTGAGCCTTGCCCAGCTAATTGCAAAATATGGACAACTATTTACTGACGGCGATTTTGTGAAAGACTGTTTAATGATTGCATCAGAAAAACTTTGTACCGAAGTAAAACACAAATTTCAGAAAAAAAGTTTGCATAGAATGACTATTCAAAGAGTGCAGCAATTGAATGAAGATATTGATGATCAACTGAAGCAGGCAGTTACACAATTTGAACATTTCTCCCTTGCTGTTGACGAGTCAACTGATAATACCTCAGTGGATCAGCTCCTTGTGTTCATTCGTGGTATAGACAAAAACTTCTCTGTTACTGGGGAACTTCTTGGAATTTTCCCAATGAAGGGTCAAACAACTGGAAAGGAACTTCTTCATAGTTTGTTAGACTTGTGTAATAGAGCTAGTTTAAATATGGATAAATTTGTCAGCATTACAACAGATGGAGCACCATCAATGGTTGGAATAAGAAATGGAATGATATCGTTACTAAAACAACATCTGGGAGAACGTGAAACAGAACTACTACAATACCATTGCATCATACATCATCAAAATTTATGTGCCAAAGAATTGGGTTTTGAGAAGTTAATGAGGCTTGTTGTGACGAAATTAACTTATTAGTACTAGTGCATTACGGCACAGAGTTCAAGGAATTTTAAGCAGAATTCGAAGATTTTCCTTGTGATGTTGTATACCACAGAGAAGTCAGATGGCTCAGTCATTGAGCTGACCTCAAACGTTTTATGGATTTATTAGATAAAATCGTTAAGTTTTTATATGAAAATAAAAATGAAATGAGGCGTTTGGAAGCAGCAAGTTTTCAATGCGATTTGGCATTCCTTACCGACATAACAGGTCATTTAAATGACTTGAAAGCAAAATTACAATTTCAACAGCAGCTGAAAAACAAAAACTTTGCACACTCCCCGTATTGTAAGAAAATGAAGGAAAAATTTCCTCATATGAAGATGGAATACGAAACTCAAATTGAAATTTTATTTGAGTCATTCAATGAGAGATTTTCTGAATTTGAAAAATATTGTACGAAATTTGAATTATTTAACGATCCATTTTCTGTGCCTGCAAATTCAATAACAGAAAGTATGCAACTAAGTTTAATTGACTTGCAAAGCTCAAGCATTTACAAAAAGCAGTTCAAAGAGAATTCAATACTTTACTTCTATGCATCATTACCTGACAAATTTTCGTTCTTGAAACGTAATGCATCTGAGTGCGCTACAATGTTTGCAAGTACATATATTTGTGAGCGAACTTTTTCACTGATGAATTTGAACAAATCGAAGTTCAGGAACAGACTGACCGACGAAAACCTTTCTGTAATTTTGTGCATTGCTACTACAACTATCGAACCAAATATAAAAAACATAACATCAAAAATTCAATCTCAGCCATCACATTAATTGGATTGGTTCCTGGCAAAGACAGATGTTGAAGACCCAAACCGTCCGACTCATCCTGAAGAGTTGAGCAACAATTTGGACAGCCGGGGGGGGGGGGGGGGGGGGGGGGGGGCAAAGACAGATGTAGAGTTTTTTTTTATTAAATTAACCAAATTTTTCAACTAATTTTATTTTGCTGTAAAACTTTTGTTTTGTGTAAATTTATTATTCTCCAGGGGGGGGGGGGGGGCACACCTCTCTGGTTCCACCATTGGCCCTTGGTAAGATACTTTAAATTTCTGTGGCCCACTGTCTAGAAAAGGTTGTGCATGCTTGGTGTAGAACTATAGGAGCTTCCTATACATCATCCACAGCTCAACAGACCAGGGTGGGCCTTGGCCTTCCTCGAAAAATTACCCCAGGTATTCCTATTCAAAGCAGTGATAAGCCAATTTATCACCTTTAGGATTTTAAAATTCTTCTTCACTGCATCAACCCAACATAATCTCAGTTTTCCCATTACTTTCTTTCCCTGGGGCTTAGTGAGAAAAATCCTCATGACATAATACTATTCCTCCATTCTTCTAGCATGTACAGTCAAATTAAAACGGTTACTATAGTTAAAGTTTAATATGCACCTGCATTAAAAAGAATATATCCCAAGTACATTCAAGTTATTGACCTGGTCCATGATTTTCCTTGACACTATAAAATTTAAATAGAAATTTCAATAATCTTGAAATTTTTTAATTAATGCTATTGTTTACCAACAAAAATGACAATATGCATTTATACTTTGTAAGTAGTACCCTTAAAAGTATTCCGTGAATATCTTATAACTTATTTTTCTTTTCAATGGGTATATTACTTAAAATAATTTAGCCTTTCTTAAAAACATTTTCCATTACAGCCAAATTGGTGATTTTATTTCAATTTTTAAAACAAAAATGCTGATAACTAGCCTGTTTAGCTTAATAATTTTTTTTTTTTAAACTAACTAGCTTCCAGCACTGGTAGGTCACTTTTGAAGCTGTTGAAAGCAAGATTTAGCCCATGGCCTACAAATTATCAAGTTTTCTTTTTAAATTATTGAACGAAAATATAAAGTAACTAAATTGTGAGAAATAATTCTTTGATAAATGAAATTTTCAATTTATTGCAATAATCACTAAATAAAAATACACAACACAATTTATTTTGTTAATCTTGAGTATAAAAAAAGACTGCATATGATTTTTTAGACTTACTCATAATATTCTATTATAAATATTTATAAAAATCAATATATGAAAAATAGTAACTAAATGACTAAAACAAATGTGCGTACTTATATATAACCAATAATAGCAAATATAACAGCAAAACAAAGTATATAGCTATAAAATTTAACTTTAAGCAGTTTCAAAAACAGAAGTTTCAATTATACATTTGTAATCAACAAGAACACTTGAATCAAAGGAATAATAGAATTTTTCATCATAAGGTTACAAATACCACACATGTTTTTATATTAAGGAAATCATACAACATCAACAGTATCTCAATCTCATTAACCCACTGGAAGCTGTCCAGTCTAAACACATTAAAACTTACTATATATTTAGTCTTAGGCTAATCAAAATATTATCATATTACTGCAATTTTCACAATTGTGAAATAAAACTAAATTAATAAAATGCACATAAATTTCATATTTAAAAAAAAAACTATCAACTATATGTAAAAATTATAATATACTAAAAGCTAGCCATATTTGCAGAAATGAATAGTTACTGCATTCTTAAATATTATATGATCAAAATGAAAATCATGACACCTTTCTAAGAAACGTAAATGCAATTTGAATTATTTACTTTCAGCAAAATATTTTTAAACCAAATACTTTGGTTATAAAAATTATACAACAATGTGTTATTTTTGAGTGAATGAGATTTTCCTCCCAACCAAATCCTAATGATAATTATTAAAGATTTTGAATCTTTTCTCTCATATAACAAGCACCCAAGACAGACAAAAGAAAAGATAAAAAAAAAAGAAAGAAAGAAAGAAGTGGGAGGGGTAGTCTTCATAGTATGACTAGGATACTTTTACATCATATAATGTTGATAAAACTATAATGTTGATAAAACTATAACATCATATAATGTTGATCTGTAGACTAGGCATGCAAAAATCCAAACTTCATCACATTAAGGTAAAATATATTAAATTAAAATATTTCATGACAGTAATACAATAAACTGACTAGCAGTGAAAAAACTTGTTTTATATAATTAAATATTACAGTTCAAACCTGATAACACTTCACGAAATTACATCTATGGTTTCAAATGAAGGAAATTTGCAATTTAAATAGAACAATAATATTTGATCACAAAAGAAAAAAATTACTTCTTATATAAAATTACATTTGAATTTACATTAGCTTCTAATATTAAATCTGGGCATTTTCAAGATCAAAATCCCAAAAATGATTATAATGGAGCTTTAAAATGTAAAAGTAAAGGGAAAAGGTATTTTAATGTTAAATAGGTAATTTTACGTATTTAACTCAAACTTTCAAAGTCTGATCTAGTGACCTCCAGGTACACTTAAATAGCTTCGGAAAGTCACCAAGGTTGAAATAGTCAATTGTTTTAAGCATGCATATAAAACTAATTATTCATTAGATTGTTCAACAATAGCCCAATTAAACTGCTATATAAACCTATACTAGATATTAGAGTGTCCCCAAAAAAGCAGCATTAAATATGTAAACTCTCACCTTCTAAAAAGTTTCTTTTGTTGAATATAAGACTCCTGTAAATTTTTAGAATTAAAAATATATATATATTTAGAGGTCCCCCAAGACTGTTGAATTAACCTGTGTGCACAGTAGAAGAAGTACTGTTCACTTTGGCAATATATCACAAGTTACTTAGAAATCATTTATTGTTTACATAACCTTTTTTCACATTTTTCCTAGCTTTTAATATGCTGTTTCAAAAAATACATAATGTTAAGAAATTTTATGTGGTGGATTATGAAAAAAAATATAACTGAAATGAAGAAAAATAGGGTTCATTCGTTGCTACAATATAGTGTATTCATACATATTGTTAATTGTTCAATTAAATAATATGCTTCAGATGACAATTTGCATGATGATTAGAATCAAAATGAAAAAAAAATATTTAAGATTTAATACTGTAAATGATATAACTATATATCAAGAAGAAATTATTGTAGTGTTAATTGTTCAATTAAACAATATGCTTCAGTTAACAATTTACATGATAATTAGAATCAAAATGAAAAAAAATTTAGATTCAATACTGAAAATGATATAACTGTATATCAAGAAGAAATTATTATTATTAATTGTTTCAGAAGAAATGATTGTACTTGTGAAATTTTTCTTATACCTCTCTATCACTTACAACAAAAACTGTTGTTGGCCTGTTAATTACTGTAGATAAGGCAGTTTCTAATCACTTAGAAAATTTCTTCTGTCATTCAGATGATCTTTCCTCACGTATATAGCAAGCTTCCTGTACAGAGACCCAATATTTTCTGTCATTTTGTTGCAACCTGAGAATTTTCAAATACGTACAAATTTTAAATTCTTTCAAATTCTAATGAGATTTCAAATTCTTATGTATGTAGCCAAACTTGTGAGTCTTTGGGGAACCTCTAAACCTTTTTCAAATGAATTTTAATTATGTATACTATGATAATATGAGTAAAAGAAACCATTAAGGGGCGATACAAAATATTTTTTTAAAAATTGTTTTTGGACCCAATATGGGACATTCTACTGTATATGCATTTATATAATCTGATATGACACTATTCCTACAGTTTTAGAATAAAGTACCAAACAATATTCAAAATAATAGGCATTACAATGTTGTGAAGGTGTTACCAGGATATTACTGCATTATTAATAAATATACATGTGCCAACATAAACAATGATACTAATTAATGAATATAGACATCACGACAAAATGTAGTTGCTAACTAAAAATTATATAAATAATCACAAAAGTACAAAATGGCATTATATATATTATACTACAGATAAATACAAACAATTAGCACAACAATTATGTTAAAAAAGGATAGACACTTAAAGACTTTGTATTGCTGAATGACTTTGTTATCTAGAACAAAATTACTATTTGACAACAAAAAGTTCAGTTGCACAATATTTAGCATTTGAATATTAAATAGCTGAAGAGAGTGTCCAGATGTTTTGAATTTTAAAATTTTGCATTAAGAAATGTCTTCAAATTTTACTTTTTAGCAATCTACTTGAAATTATCAGACAGGATACAGATCTTTAATGAAACAGTTGAACTTTCATGTGGCATGAAATGGCAAATGCAAATTGTGTTATAAAATCATTTATAACTAATTTAAACTAAAAAAAAATGAATTACACTGGTTAAAACAATGTAATCTTAACACACAGCACAAAAAAAAAAAAAAAAAAATTATATATATATATAAAAAAACATGCAAAAATTACATTGTACACAGACTCCTACCAAATACCCAATTTTCTAAGACAATCAATATAATAGCCCTAACAGCAACAAGGCATATCTCATTTTAAAGGTATATTTTAATAGCATAGATGGTATTACAACGATGATTTTACAATTTAGGGTTCTAAACTTTCAAATAGATTATGCTGTTAGCAACGAGAACTGCCCTGCTGCAATTAGAGCAAAAATGTTATATACTATTTTTTTTACTGGGTTCATTATTTTAACTTTGTTCACTTATTTTTTGAACCACACTTGATCAATATAGCAACATGATCAGATTCTGGTGCATGGCTACAATCACTAAACCATGGCCTTCACCAAGTTTCATATCTGACCAACCTACCCTCATAAAATCTTACTTTGGATTTGCATTGATCTCGGGAATGATTGAAATCTGTATCAAAAACACTAAAATGATTGTTTTCACAGAACTGTGCTATGACAGGTTTATCTGCAACCAACAACATTTGCTAATTTTCCTCCTATTTACAAGCAATAGCAATGCTTTATTGCACTTTTAAATATATATTATTAACCCTTTAAGCATGCTTGACGAGTTCAGCTCGTCAAGCATGCTTAAAGACACTGCACTACAGCTAAACGGGTTTGAAGAGGTGGATTTATCATGCACTTTTAAAGCCGAGATTCCTGTGTTTTTGACGGAAATAACATGTCACATGACTTTTTATGAGATATTAACTGTGTTTAGAGTCTTTTATACTAGATGGCAGTAGTAGTCCTACAAACTAAATTTTATCAGAGGCAGTATTTCGTAGACACACGTAAAATAAACTCAGTTTTGTTGGGATTTCACATTCAAAGCAATAGCGGCCTCAAGTGCTTTCAATCTTATTTCAATAAAACGCAAGTTATCTCATGATTCTTGTGATTCAGAGGAAGAACTTTTAAATGTTTCAGATCTTGCAAGTGATTCTGAATTTGAAACAAGTTTTTATAGCACGGACTCTGAGGAGGAAAAATCTGATTTAGAATCGTCACGTTTATGGTGTAAAATATCAAATACAACACCAGGAATTGTATGATTTTTTATTTACTTATCTGTTATTATACATGTTTATTTACTTAATACTTATTTCAGCAAAACACCTTCTCATTCAACGCATAATCAATGGGGAAAAGGATATGGGAGAAAAACTCTCCACTGCAGCACGGGCGAAGGGAAATAAATGACAAGCTTAAAGGGTTAAATGAATTTAAATGTGTTGTGCTTTCAGAGTAGAAGATGTATCCGTCATCTTGTATAAAACAGTTCAAACATAAAAGCTTTCATCTTATGTATTTAAAATTTTTTGAATACATAAGTTTATATGGATATTTGATTCACTTAATCATTCATTAAGGAACAGTATCGAAGAATTATTCAACAATCTCTGGACAAAAAAAAAATGTTTTTTCTCTTTTCAGAATTTTCGATTAGATTTTGCAAAATATAATTTTCAAATGTTTAATTCCTTAGAAAAAACTGAAAAAAAAAAAAGCAAAAATGTGTGCGCGCAAGATCACAACATCGATATTACAGCTGGTATACAAAATATATTGAATATTCTGAAAGACAATTTAATTTTTAACTTTTTTAAGACTTAAATTTTTTCCAAGAACCTTAGAAGGAATATTCCAGTATTTTTAAGAATAGTTTATTTTTTTAACATTTAAGACCTAAAAGTCTTTTTGAAGGGATTAACAATTTTTTTTTTCTTCATGCCAAAAACACCACAGAAATTATGAAAACAAAAATTAAATAACTACATGTTAAAGTAAAAAATAAATAAACACCCATTCTTTATGAGAAATTTTGTTTTCTTACATTAAAAAAATCCATTCAGATATCTAAGGCTTGTCAAAATATTTACAAGCTGTAAAAAAAGTTACATAAATAACATTGAAGAAAATCGGTTACTTTCCTTTTTGGCAAATTTCAAGTTTAGGAGGGGTAAAGGTAAATTAGAAAAATAATCCCCCCCCCCACACACACACACACATTTGAAGTCTAAATTTGGATGCATGTAGTGATTTATTTACAACTGAATTAATACATATCAGAACTGAACTTTTCCACTAGAATGAATCAGAGTTTGATTTATATCAATGTTTTTAGTTTTTCTTGCAAAAATAGTTCCTGAATTTCATATAATGCCCATATGAATTCAAACTAAAGTTTCTTTTTTTTGCCCCCTTCTGTAAAATAAGTTTCCACAAAATAATCAGTGGACAGTCTAATCAGTTACAAAATTAATTCAGGCATTAGAATTGAATTACGAAAATTATTTTAACATGCAAAAGCATATTTTGCAAAGCAATTGTCCTGTTACAGTATTTCAACGTTAGGTAACTTTTATGAAACAAAAAATAGTGGAATATTTGTTAATGCAAAAACAAATCATTATTCTTATAACAAAATAACTAGGCATACTGATATACACTAATATTTAAAAGTCTCAAACTCAAAATTTAAAAAAGTAAAAAATTATATTAGTCATTTTTTTAAAACCAGCAAATTAAAATACCAAGTTGATTTGCATTAGTAAAATGAGCATGGTGTTATTTATTTTAGTATTACTTATTCTGGAATTATAATTATGTGTGTTGAGCTATACATGACACAAGAGCTAGCTTAAAGTAAAATAAACACATTTTTGCATTAAGTTTCCCAGGTTGTGAAAGTTTTGCTTTATTTCTTTAAACATAAATCCCGGACCTGCACTGGTTATTTCAAATTCAAATCTGGACAGTCTAATCAGTTACAAAATGAATTCAGGCATTAGAATAGAATTAAAAAAATTATTTTAACATGTTAAAGCATATTTTGCAAAGTAATTGTCCTGTTACAGTATTTCAAGGTTAGATAACATTCGTGAAACAAAAAATAATTGAACATTTGTTAATGCAAAAACAATGAGATGAACTTCCAAAAACAAATCATTATTCTTATAACAAAATAACTAGGCATAATGATGTATGCTAATATTTAAAGCTTTTAAACTCAATTTAAAAAAAGAAAAAAATAATTAAAGTCCATGTTTATGTAATGCATATGCACATATTTATATATGCATTTGTATGCACATATAGATGAAAATTCATAATGTACACAATTCTATTGAAGGTAGAAAAATATGGAAGAACATTTAAAGAAAATCAACATTTAAGTGAATATACTAATATTTTGTCAACTTAAGATTTAAGAGAAACACTGCATATGCAGTGAATTTAATTATTTTTATTTTAAAAGGAAAAACATAGTAATAGATACAGTAGACTCCTGATTTTGTTATCAGTCTAATACATGGCAATATTGGAAAATTATAACTTGTAATTATATCTTAAAATTACTATGTGCATATGAATTCGTTAACACATTGATTATTAGTTGAAAACTATACAAACTAATAGATTTGTAATTTTTGTCTACAGCCACACAAAATTGACAAATAAGTAATGCATGTTGAACAATTTAAATGGTAGATACCTGAACTAGGTTAGAAAAATCTAAACTTTAAGTTTAACATTTAGAATGAAATTTGTATTTATATTCTAAATATATTTTAAAATACAAAAATGATAAAACATTCTACATATAGTTTAAAAGTAGAATATACAGTTTTAGTTAAAAATATCATGTTATGAACTATTTAAGTCATAACAAATAAAAGTTGCAATTTTCTTGGCATTTATAGTAACACCCTACTTATATCAAGCCTGCATTTAGTGAGATTCTCAATTTTATGAGAAAATTACTAACTTTTATTTGGTACAATATAAACTCAAACCGAATTTAATCATTTTTAATAGGTAAACATTTAGTTCCCCAGATTTAATAAGAAAGAAAGAAAAAAAAAATGAGTGAAATCTGAAAAACAGAAAAAAAAAAAAAAATGATTTCTAATTATAAATATATCTACAAATAGAATTTATGCAATGACTTTGGAAACCACATCGGAACATCTATGCATCAGATACACAAGAAAAAAATCTTCCACAACCTATAAAATCAATTAACAAGGCTTTTAGGTTGTGTGCTATAAAGCAGAGATAGGTATCCACTGTGTTGTTCCAACATTAAAATGTATAGCTCTTTGGGGAAGATATGGTCCTTGTGTTTTATGGAAATACATTTACCATTCATCAAATTATACAGTTTTATTGCTGTACAGATTTAATGAGCATCAAGATGATATAGCAAATTAATGGGCAAATGCTTATACTGCCTGAATCTAACAGATAAAAATGTAAATAATATTTCTTGTTTTGTCAGAAATATGGTCCAGATTATGAATATATAAAAACAATTTCAATATTTTAATATTATAAACTTTCTTTTTAGGAAAAACTTAAAAGTATCTATCCAACCAAGTGTTTTTTTTTTTCTTTTTTAATTTTTTTTACTTCACTTGAAATATCTTTGAAACTATAAAAGATAGATATAAATAGTAAGCAATAAAAATATGCACTGGGAAATTTAGTATAAAAAGTTATCATAATTTTTTAAAAAAGCTCTTATAGTTCTTGAGTCTTGTCCAGTTGAAGAAGATTGAAAAATTTCTGTTTTTCAAGTTTGCAGTGCTTATCTCAAAACTAAAAGTGCTCACTCCGAACAATCAAGCTCTGAACAATAAATAATTTGTAGCTCGTTGAAAGTCCTACAAATGCATATAATTGGATTCTTAATTGAGCTCCATTTGTTGAAATAAAACTTAAATATTTGTCCAAACAAGTTTGTTTTGCTTTTTTTCATTTTTCATTCTTTCACTTGAAATATATAATTCGAATTTGGATCAAACTCTTAGTTTTCAAAGTATTGCAGCTATAATTTCAATATGTTAGCACTCCTTGGGGAAATATTGGTACATAAGCATAAGATATTTTGTCTTGTTTAAAATAAAAATTTGGAAGTTAAATGGACTTGGGGATTCTAAAGATGTTTTAATGATTGGTGAGGTTTGAATGGAATAGATGGAAACATACGTATTCAAGAATGTATTTATGTGCTACCAGGCAAGTTTATAGATTAGCTTGAATCTCATCAAATATATTGTATAACTTTAATTTATATACTTCTAAGCAAATTAGTAAAATAATTGGATATTTTCAGGTGAAGGCTGTGTTTCCAGATGAAATCAGTACGAAAAATAAAAATGCCAGCTAACTATAAAAAGTTAGCGAGTAACTTGTAGTGCTTTGGAAGCCTATAAACAAAACAAATGAGTATGAAAAAATTGAATAAACTCATTGAACTTTACTGGAGTTTCATTTTACAAAATGTCATTCACGCAAAACCATTTCAGCTCCATAGGACTAGAGCCACAGCCGCTTTTCTGAACAGGTTTTACCTTATAAAATTTAAAACCTTTAATTAATATTTTACAAAAATTATTTAAAATTAAAAGTTTAAAACTTTTAATTGATATGACACAAATTTTGAAAAATTGTACCACAAGAACTAAATTTCATAGTGCACCATGAAAACTTTTTTCTAATGCACCTTCGTTCTCTAAAAAAAATTTCTACTACATTCAACAGACCCTTATATTTTTGTGCGATTAAATAAAAAATAACCTATTTATTTGCAATACTATATTTTTTAATTCAGGAATATTAAACAGAGAGAAAAGGCATATAATCTTTCACTTAAGCATGTAAAGGAACATACTGGAGTCTACTGTATCAACTATGTGAAAGGCTTTGAAGCTTGCAGACATTTAAGGCAAGATGCAAAAACTAATATCTGAATGGTGGGAAAACTTTGAAAAAATCTATTTATTAATTTAGAAATTGATGCTGTGAGCCATGTTAGTTTTTTACTGGTCCATTAACACTTTTACCCTTTCTCTTAGAGACTTTTGATGTGTGATGGTGAGTGATTGGTTTGATGATGCTCTCTTCTTGTGATGAAGATGATTGAACATCTTGAACTTCTTTAAAATCACAGTCCAATTTCTACAATAAAAAGTAATGTATATATATTTCAATTAACATTTTAATTGAAAATAAATAAGAAAATCAAAAACAAAGATTATAGAGAATTTTTTATATATATAATGGAGGACATCACATGCAGGACTGGATGCTAAGATTTTCAGTTTATTAATTTGAAATTAATGAATTTACTTAGCTTAATTTGAAAATCATTACCCTAATTTCTAAAGTGAATTTTTTATTGATTTTTAATTTTAGGCATTTTTTAAATCAACTTCTCGAAAGGTTTTATGATAATTGGGTAACATTTGAAAAAAATTCCAAAATTTTAATAGCCATTAGCTGAATTTTCAAGTAGATCAGCAATCAAAATTTTTGCAGTGGTGGCCAAATATTTTTATCAAAATCATTTTTTTTTATATATATAAATTTCCAGACTTATTAACATTTGATGATGTGACAAATATTTAATACCAGCCAACATGCATGCATTTCTAAATAATATATGCTACAAGAATATTAATTTATGTATCTATCTAAGTATTATATGTATATCAGTATGCATGCCCATGAAAAAGCACAAGAAAACTTTTATTCACTGAAAGTTAGTTAATAAATGTAAATAATCTTTAAGCTTGATATATTATGTCAAACATATTTACCTTATTAAAACAACTTAAAATTATATTGTTTGACGAATGCTGAAATGTATGATGGATGACTGCAAAAAGTGGTAAAACCTTTGAAATTTATGAATTGTTAGCACAAGTCAACATGCTAACAAAAAATGAAATTTAAAATATTTGAATATTTTTACGTTTTACTGAAATATATGCAATATCTAAGCACATCCTTTTGTTATAATACTTTCATTTTTTACTACAATAAATCAGTTTTAGAATTCTCTTCCTCATGTGACTGGAGACAAATGGCTTGTGAAGTTTACAGGATACATTTTCGAGGAATTGAAGGTGAATGTATGATACTTCTATTTTGAGTTAAATTTTAAGTAATCAATCCAATAAAAATATTGTGTATAGTGTTATTGCAATAACTTTATTTTAAAATAACACAATTTCCTACCTTATCAAAAGCAAATAATATAAACAGACTCTAATTGTCGAATATGTGTTCCATTCAATACGGAATGTGCATAAGTGTGCATATGCTTGTTGCCATTCGGCAAATGATAATAGAAGTAAATTACTCATACTCAAAATTATATTGTCTGATCCTGGTACTTTCTTTATAAATACTTTATTAGAAAATTGATCTATATAGTAAATGGGGGCCTGTAGCCCTCCCTTTTTCAAAACTTATTTTAAATTATAAGAATTTAAAACTAAATAGTATAATAATCAAAGTAACATTTTATTGCAGCTTCAATTTGAGAAGCCCCCAAAGTTAACTTTTTATGTTAAAAGAGGGGCCAGTATTTCTTGTTTAAGTTTCTGTTTCTTTGGCAATTATTTTATTACTTTTTTTAAGGCTTTTTACATTTCTTTTTAAGGAGGCATATTCATTTCTAACAATTGTTTAAATATATTTGGTTTATTTGGTTATCTGAAAGATATGTTAGATATACATATTGTTTAAAAAGGCATTTTCCTTATTGTTTATTTACTAAGCATATTTATTATTTTAATTATATTCCATTGCCCAAATAATTTTATTTTGACTAGAGTCATTTGGTGAACTATATTTTCTTTATTAGAATTTCTTCAGGATAAATTAAAGACTTTTAAACTGGGTGTTTAATTAGTGATTTAATTAGAGGGATAATTAATACAGGCCAACAGGGTATTCGGTGAACTACTTATTTACAGACGTGCCAACTTTCTAAACAGAAAAGCAGGAGACTATTTTGTTGTAAATACAGGCCAACAGGGTATTCGGTGAACTATTTATTTACAGATGTGCCTTCTTTCCAAACAGAAAAGCAGGAGACTATTTTGTTGCAAATATATTGTTTACTTATGACGCTTAATATTTGCTTAATATTTATTATAAAAATAAAATTAAAATACTGTACCATTTAAGTGTATTATGCTTTAAACTTATCTGAAAAAAAATTTCATGAACTATCTTTTGAATTGAAATAGTGTTAGTAACAAATCATAAAAAAAATAACTTGATAATATTAATTCTGGATTAATTTATTAAATCTTAATCCCCCCCCCCACACACACACAATAAAAAAAATACTACATTAAATATCAGGTGTAGCACTAGTAGAATATGAAAATTCAGAACACCAATTTTACAAAATTTTAGGACAATAAATTATAAAACAAAAAATGTACAAAAATTTTATCTGGTGAAAATTACTTTATAATGAAAACAAATATTTATGTTTGGTAAAACACAGGCTTTCACTAAAGAAAATAACAAATATTGATCTTTAATAAAAAAAAATATAGCAATGAATTATATTCCTGCCAAAATGGTTTCCTTTTTATTTGCCTAAATCATTGCTTTAATACCATTTTTTGGAAAATATCCTTTCACAGAGTTCATACTAAAGCTTAAAATTCCCACTCGCCAGTTACCATATGGTGATTAACAAAATCCTGACTACAGGCCAAACTCTGTGATAGCTTAGAATGACCATTCTCCCTAAACAATCCCACCTGTGGAGTAACAAAAATCCGTCAACAATCGCTACGATACGGCTCTTCCATAATTGCTTTCCCTTACAAGGCGATCGTAATTTATTGCATTTGCAACAGAGAATGGGTGCAATCCACATTTCTATCTTACCCCTCCCCCTAATAACCGATGTGTTTTGCGACAGGCCGTGGCGTAGCGTCTTTGCAGCTCTCCATGAATTGACCTAGACCCCCCCCCACACACACGCTGTACAAAGGAGTAACTACGCTGCTTCGAGGAGTAATTTAGCTCTTTGGTACTAATAGGTCTTTTATCATTTTTACTCCTACCTCAAATTTAAAAGGGTTCCCTAAATCAGATGCGCGAATGGAATTAAAATCACTCACTAAGAAAAAAAAATGCTGCGTGAAGTTCGCCCTCGCTATTTTTGACATGTGAATTTATTTATTAGTTAAATATTCATTATAGCATGTTTTTCATAATAAAAAATTAAAAGAATTAATCTATATGAAAGAGTTTCGGGAATTCGCTGCAGCTCGGGACCGGCACAAGCGAACTTAAATCTAGGTGTCCTGTGTGAATAAAGGACAATCTTGGGGAAGGGGGAATTATTTTCCGAGCTGAATTGCCGATATTGCAAAGTTATATATTATTGTTCTACTTTAATCTACATATTCACGGTCCATGAACGACCACATGGAAATTATGAATGTGTATAGCATTGATTAAAATAGCGCGATTGAAGGATACTAACCCGGGCATACTTTGTGTTAATTTCAAAGCTAGACCGCAAGAATTTCACAATTTTTAAAGTATCGATGCACTACAGTTTTTTGCTTAAGAGAAATTTTAATTTTCCTTTTATAAATTATACCCTGTTTTAAGTTATTAATCTGTCGTTGGCAAGTCTGTATTTGGTTAATAAATTTTGAAAAATTAGTAACTATAAGATGCAGCTGACATTGATAAATTTGCATTTTTAACATTCTTATTGCAGATTCAGAACCTGCATTCATACATTTACACTTTTACTATGTCAAGAGAATGATAGAAGACAAAAATTTTAAAAACAAACCATACTATTCAAATAAAAATTCAGAAATATTGAAAATGATGAGTGATTTCCAACTTATGAAGATCAATTTTATTCCTTATTTATATTTTTACTTTTAAAGATTTAAGATTTCAATACTTTTTATTAAACAGATTACAGTAATACTCAGTGCTAAAACACGTGGTTACTCGCCAATTTTGCTGCATGGTTACATAATGAATATGCAAAATCCAAACTTGAGTTCTCAACCCACTCACAACCCCTAACAAAGTACTAGTTTAAAGAACATTGTAGTAACTAAGATTTTAAATTGTTAAGCAGTTAATCAATAGAAAACAGTTATTAAGCACTTTGTTTAGAAGGGGGTGAAATAGTCCAGTTTTTATTTTGATTTTATTTCATTTTTCACAAAAGTGCAAATTAATAAAAATAAAAAATATTAGTAGAGAAAAGAAACTATAATCTGATGAATATTTTGTAAATGTGTGTGTGAAACAATAAGTCCACAGCACTTGTAATTTATCAAAAAGATTTAAGATATCAAATGGATAATTGTTTAATATACCGGGTGGTCAGAATTAAAACACCCGTACTCTGAGCTTTCTATACATCGAACTACTCAGTGTAAAGGCTCCAAAATTGTTAAACCTACTATTCAAGACATGGGGAAAGGGATTACGCAAAAAAAAAAATAGTTCCAAAAACACCGATAGGTGGCGCTGTACAACAGAAAATATGCTGAAAAGACACAAAATAATCACAAAAAAACAAACACATGCAATATGGAATTTTTCCTTTTTAATTTCTTTTGCCGATATGAAAAAAAGAAAAGAAGATAAAAAAGTGAAGAAACTTAAACTCTCATTGTAACTGTAATTTCGCACTGTAAGCACAAAAATTTGCATAAACCCTTGTTTTGCAGCTACTATGTTCAGGGCATAAAAAGGGATAAAACTGGGAAATTTTCATTCTTATCAGCGATGGCTGTCACACTGCCAGAACGTGCTTTGTTGTGAAGCTGTTTTATGAAAACAAAGGACATGCTGCAACTGCACTTCGAGAGTTTCGCCGACTTAAGAATTTGCGTAAAGGACCATTACTTCCACAAGCTCTCAGGAGAATGATCGCTCGTTTCGAGAAAACTGGACATCTTGGAGTTCAGCCGGGTCGAGGACGCAAATCGACTCGTTCAGATGTCGTTGACGATGTTGCCACCGCTATTGTTGAACAATCAATGGATAACATTATACGCAGCATTCCCTGCATCAATAAGTTCCTTGTGATATGAATGTTTGGTACGTTCGAATAAAATGTGTTACAAATGTGTATTTTGTGTCTTTTCAGCATATTTTCTGTGGTACAGCGCCACCTATCAGTGTTTCAGGAACTAATTTTTTTTTCGCGTAATCCTTTTCCCCATGTCTTAAATAGTATGTTCAACAATTTTGGAGCCTTCACACTCAGTAGTTCGATCTATAGAGAGCTCAGAGTAGGGGTGTTTTAATTCTGACCACCCGGAAAAAACATTTTTATAAATTCAAATTCCCCCCAAGTGAAATTCAACTGCCAATATATATATATAGGAATTTTTTGCAAATATCAAATGAAATTCCACTAGCTAAAATTTTAAGATTGGCCAACTTTTAAGGTTTGCTGCTTTTTAATACTTTTTTTATAATTCCCACTTTTTACAAATTTCATGGCAATTCCAGATTTTTCCTTATTTTTTAGGCAATGTAACAGCCCTGTGGTATGAATAATCAAGCTGCCATCATTTCAAAAACACTAAATCTATGCACATTTTATGTTCAGAAAAATATCAAATTACTCACATCAGCATTACTTCTTTTGGCAAAAAGGACACACACATATAGACAAATGAAGGTCATAACTAACTGCAAAAGATAGAAAGCATGAATTTTGAACACATCACATGACAAACTCTGTTAAATAAAATCTATGATATTTACTTGAATAAGCAGCCAAATGAGAATATTTTCAACTTGTGTTCGAGCAACAAGTTCTAATCCAAACTTTGCCCAAATTATAGCTTCTGTAAGAGTTATTGCACTGGAAGAGAATCAAAAGACAATAATTAATAATTCGAAATGAAACAAAACAATAATACTCAATTTGTCACATAAAGATCAATGGTATCTTACATTAACATTTCTAAGCCTAATACAGTTGACCGAGTATTTCATGATTCAATTCCATTTTATTGATACATGCCTGCATATTTCTGGAAATATATTAATTCCAAGAGTTACCATCTTTTTATGAGTACCTTTCACCAGAACAGTGAATCTATTGATTTGTATCCTTTGATATTAGTTTCAATTTATATTGCTTAATATATTCAATACTAACAATTTATCCATATATTTATGTTCTGACAAAGTTTCTGTCTCCCAGTGAGTTCTCGAAATCTACGACTGATTTTTAAAATACAATCAAATAGCAGGGATTGCACTCAACTTTTCCCCAAAAAGAGGAATAAAAACAGGAATTTTGATATAAAAAAAGTAGGAAAAAGAAATTTTAATTCCCACCCCATCATAATTAATGTCCCTGTCTCCAAATATATAGTGCTGAAATATGCATAACACAATCATACATTCCTTTTGAAGCAGCAACAATCCCATTTTTATGGGAATTAGCAATAAAACTTGGAATTTGGAGCAGAAAATTTTTTAATTTGTAGCAAGAAAAATGTTCATATTGTATGTTACTTTATAGAAATAAAACCTTTTTGTAGCAGATTGTAGCAAGGAAATCGGCATTCTGAAAATTTCAGTACAGAAAATATTAACACTTTTTATTCGATTAAAACAAAACTAAGAAATTTTAAAACAGCTCACAAGAATCGGTCCTGAGGAGAATAAATATGAAATGGGAGTATTAGTCATACTGTCAAAGGTACAGAAGATGGAAGCAAAAATGCAACATTTTATTAAGTAAAGCACTGCAACAAAATGAAAGCTAAGATTAAGCAACATAATTACGCACAAATTATAACACAACAATGGATCCTCTCCATTAACAAACATTATAAGTCAAAAGAACTAAATGGGCTAAATATATGCAGGATTGTTGTATAACAATTCATGCATAATTATATTGCTTAATATTTTGTGTGCTTTATGTGCTTATTGAAAATCAAAGCTATCATAAAAATTGCAAGAATACTAAATCTTGTTATTATTTAAAGTATTAAAATTTGTTATTTTTGTGAAAAAGTACCAAAATTCATAAATTTTATGAAAAAATGCTAAAATTCCAGAATTTTATGAAAGAGCACAGTAATTTGCATTTAAGATAGTACGTTAAAACTCAAACATTCCTAAGAAAAAGCACTCTAAAAGTCTCATTTTTTATTTTTTAAAAGAATGCTATAAAATGCAAAATTTTTTTTAAATAGCACTAAAATTTTTAGTTTTTGAGATTAGTATGAATAGCACTAAAACTTAGTTTTTGAGATTAAAACGCTAAAAATGCGATAAATTCATGATTTTTGAGAAAGAATGCTAAAATAAAAAGCACAATTTTTTTAAAAAAATAGAACTGGAATTTGTGACTTTTTAGGGGAAAAAATGCAATTTGTGATTTTATGTAAACTTACTAATATACTTAATTTTACTTACAATGCAATTTCATTCAAAACCACTAAAATACACGCTGTAATTTAAAAGGGCCAAAATTCGCTATTTAAAAGTGCAAAAATTTATGGTAATTTAGTTAAAAGTGCTAAAAATAAGAAAAACTGTATTACTGATCTCAAATTTTAGCATCTTTTCTCAAAAATCGGGAATTTTTAAGTTCTTTAAAAAATTAACTGGAATGTGGCTCAACTCAAATTTCTTATAATATCATAATTTATTTTTAAGTAGATTGTGGGTTTTATTTATTTATTTATTTTTTTTTTCAAATTTTACAAGAAAATTTTTTAAATATCAGTATCGTTTGTCTAAATGATTACAATTATCGCATGTTACCCTCCAAATTAAAGGACTTGAAAAATCTTTCGACTGATACCATATGGTATCAATCGAATCTCCGGGTACATTTTCTAGTATGTACTAGAAAATATACCCGGAGATTCGATTGATAGTACATTTCTAGTATATACATTTTCTAGTATGTACTAGAAAATGTACCTGAAGAAGGGGGAAATCGATGATGTCACGAACACAAAAATTGTAGTGCGGCTATTTTTCACAACAGTGATTGAAACTATTGTCACAAGATCATTGAGCCATAAATAACCCCTTTTAAGAATGATTATGTCAAATTTTGTACTATACTGCCATGTTAAAAAATATGAAATTTCAAATAAATTTCAAAGTTTTCGCTTGAATTTAAAAAAAATTCTATCTAGTTCTAGATATGATAATAAATTCGGCTATAGTTTTGTGAAAACCCCTTAATATTTGTGACAGCTATTGTGAACACAAAAAAAATCAACCACAGATAGCCAGGCAAACATCAGTCCAAAAATAGTCAAAACATGTTTAGGAGGCCCTAAAACATATATTGTTATCAAAATCTTGAATTCAAACATTTTCTTGAAAACAATACTTTATAATATTCGAAAGTATGAGAAAGTAAAAATTATGAATTTTAATGCTCTTTCTCAAAAATCAATTTTTTTTTTTGCTCTTACATAAAAATTGCAAATTGTAGCACTATTTCATAAAAACAGACTTCATTCAGTAGACCGATTTTCTTCACTTTCTTTTATACATTGTATCAGTAATTCTTTGAACATTTTTCCTGATATGCTCTTGCGATTGGTCACTCAAGCAATGAAAGAACTTCCAACTGTGGAAAAGTAGGAAATAATAGGAAGGAAAGTAGGAATCATTTTTAAAAAGTAGGGAAAGTAGGAAAAATAAGGAACCGTACAATCCCTGAAATAGGAATTATGACTATTCCCAACATGTTCTCAGAACTTACTTTGTCAATTTTCATGATTTTGTTTTTAAGCACAAGGTATCAGTGTACAGATTATCCCAGCATGTTCGCGTAACTTAAGGCCCCGCTAACCGTTCAATGAAACTCAAATCCGCAACAATCTGTTCCCTAGATGTCGCTTGTAAAAATGGCATGGTTGCAAGAATTCAACTTTTAGCTCTGTTTTCACAGTCCCTTTTCCTAATTGAGCTTACCATCATCGAAATGACTTTCCCACCAAAACGTAAGCCTCTCTTTGTATCCTATTTCGTGACGCACTAAAGCCATAAATTCCCGTACCCTTATCCCGGGTGAGGGAGTGTCACGATACAATGCCTTGTGGTCATGGGCACTGCATTGAATAAACCAGTTCAGTTTCAGCCCTCTGAAGAGAAAGAAAGAGTTTTGAATTGCTCTTGTCTGATGCCATATCGTACTGATGATTAGATTATTTTATTGGAAATTTGCGTAAATTTTCAAATAAAGTTTATTTGAAAGTTGGAGCCAGCAGCAGAATTACTTTACCATTTATTAATAACACCAAATTGGGTTTAAAATTGGAAAATTGATGTGAAAGACAATGTAAGATTCCTGTTTATTGAATTGTAATTGCATACATCGTAAGATTCCTGTTTATTGAATTGTTATTACATACATCGTTCTATAAGAAAAAAGAAATCTTCCACTTCAAAAATACTAGAGTAAAATATTTTATCTCCATCGGCAACTAGTGTTTATTTAAATCTTTAAATCAACAGTAATTGCAATAGACATCGAGATTGTCGATGTTGGCGTATTTCAAAAATATTAGAGTATACACGCAAGACTTAAGTCACTGGTGGAGGGGGGGGGGGGTCGATGCCAGACTAACTGATCTCCGTTGACACTGCAAATTTCTACCATTTGCAATGCTCAATTTTCATCGTGAACAAGTTCAGAGTCCTTATCAGAAGCTCATGACAGAAACACAAGATTGCAGCCAACCAGTGGCCAGAGGGGACTGACCCCTGATAATTACCCCTTAAAATAATTGTGGACGTAATTTTCTGTAATTAAACTCAATATAATGAATTACTGAAGAAATGGGGAACGTGAATACGAGTCTGCAGAAAAAGTCATGTGCTGCCCACATCAGCATACCTGCCAACTTTTACGCATTATGTGTAAAATTTACGCCTTTTAACTGCTCTTTACGCTTTTACGCATTTCCGCATTTATTTGAATTTTTTAACATTAATAGGAAATCAATCTCCGGCGAAATTCTCCGGCTTTTTATGTTTGAAATTTATCAATTAACCAGACATAGTATAATTCCTCGGAAACACCACATTTCCGCTTTTTTAGCACTAATATCTACCATTTCCGGGATCGTAGCAAATCTAATTTACGGAGATTTACGGCCGCGTGTAACGTAAATTAAGATCTGGATCGCTTATTTTATGAAAGTAATAAATATACTTCTTCAAAGGTTGTCTAATTCAGCATAAATCGCTAAAATGTTATTTTGTTCATTAATTTCGCATAAACACTGCGATTGCGAAATTCAGTTTGTTCTCATGAATCGCCGAGAGTACAATAGTATCTTTTTCCATCCATCTCAATCTTTTAAATATTGCACATTAGATCGACTAAACTAGCTTATTTTCGTATTCTGATTAATTATTACGGTTAATTTCTTAATTTTTTTCACATAAACAGTGCGATTGCGCAATTCAGTTACTTCACGTGAATTGCCGAGAGTACGTTAGTATCTTTTTTCTTCCATCTCCATCATTTAAATGTTCCATATTAGATCGACTAAACTAGCTTATTTTCATATTATGGCTAATTATTAAGGTTAATTTTTTAATTATATTTGCATAATATAAATTTTTCTATTTAAAAAACGGGTATAAACTCTGTGACTGTGAAGGGATATTTTTCAAAAAGTGGTATTAAAGCAATGATTTAGGCAAATAAAAGGGAAACCATTATGGCAGGAATATAATTCAGTGCTATATATATTTTTTTTTATTAAATATCAATATTTGTTACTCTCTTTAGTGAAAACCTGTGTTTTGCCAAACATAAATATTTGTCTTCATTATAAAGTAATCCTCACCGGATAAAAACCTTTATATATTTTTTGCTTTATAATTTATTGTCCTGAAATTTTAGAAAATTGGTGTCCTGAATTTTCATATTCTACCAGTAAACCTGATATTTAATGCAATATTTTTTAATGCAGGTACGTGTACATACATAGTTGAATTCATTAGAAATGCCGTTTGCGCTTGTAGCTAAAAAAAATCATTATAAATGTCATTCACGCAAAATTTTACACATTCCAATTTTCCCAGGTTGGCAGGTATGCATCAGATTTTTTAATGTGCAACAGGAATTTTTCACTGTCATACATATATTCTTACTTTACCTGCAATACATGGCAATATATAGGGAAAATATTGAAATCGTGCCGAAAATCGCAATTCGAGTTTTCGACGGATCGACACATTTTGAGATCTCTAGAACGTGAAAAAAAAAATCTGATGTGGGCAGCACATGACTTTCGCTGCAGACTTATATCGACGTTCTCTTTATTTTAATTAAATTTAATTCACTTTTAATTCAATTTTCGTTCTCATTTGATAACTGGACTTATTTTCAAAGGTGCCGTAGAGAAAATACGAAAAAACTAAAATATCTCGAGAATGGCTAGTCCTACTGTAATGGGGCTGGTCTTATTCTTTTCTTCGTTAAAAATTACGTATTAAACAAGCATTTAATGGATATATTTGATTGTACATAGTTTTTTATTTTAGATTTTGCCGATTTTTGCGGGTCATTTTGCAAAAAAAGGCAGATTATTTTTTTCTGAATCCTACCAAAATCTAATCAGCACCAGTGTGGCCCCCAAGTAACTTATCTCCCAAATTTTGTGAAATTCGGTCCATTAGTTTTACAGCTAGAGTGGATATAAGCTTTTGTGGACCATTTCGCAAAAAAAGGCGGGTTCTTTTATCCCGAATCGTATCCAAAACTAATCAGCTCTAGACTCGCCCACAAGTGACTTACCTAACAAATTTTATGAAATTCGGTCAATTAGTTTAGTTAGAGTGGATACAAAATCTGCACAGACAGACAGACACAGTGACAGATGTCACGCTAAAAATGGTTTTTTCGTATTCTAGAGGTCTTGAAACGTGTAGATCCGTCGAAAACTCGAGTTGCGAGTTTCGACAGGATTTCAATACTTTCCCTATATATCCATGTATTGCAGGGAAAGTAATATATTTTAAGCATAATGTGTGTGTTTGTATGCAGATATTGTATCCACTCTAACTGAAAAACTAATTAAGTGAATTTCATAAAATTTGATAAGTCTCTTGTGGGTGACCCTGGTGCTGATTAGATTTTGGTACGATTCGGGATATACAGATCCTGCCCTTTTTACTTTCCCTGTAATACATGGGAATGTATAGGGAAGGTATTGGAATTATGTCGAAAATCGCAACTCGAGTTTTCGACGGATTTACACGTTTCGAGATCTCTAGAATACAAAAATCTATTTTTAGCATGACGTCTGTGTGTGTGTGTCTATCTGTGTGTTCTTCTGTGTGTATGTCTGTGTGTACGTGCAATGTATGTATACACTAACTCAAAAACTAATGGACCTAATTTCATAGAATTTGGTAGGTAAGTCACTTGGATGTGACCCTGATGCTGATTAGTTTTTGGTACGATTCGTAAAAACAGAATCCGCCTTCTTTTGCAAAATGATCCTCGAATATGTCATTTATCCGCTCTAGCCAAAACACTAATTGATCAAATTTCACAAAATTTCGTAGATAAGTTACTTGTGGGATACTCTAGTGTTGATTAGATTTTGGTACGATTCGGAAAAGAACAATTTTTTTTTTTTTTTTACAAAATGGCCCTCAAAAATTTCATGTATCCACCCTAGCTAAAATACTAATTGACTAAATTTCACAAAATTTGGTAGATAAGTTGCTTGTGAGATACTCTGGTGCTGATTAGATTAAGGTATAATTCGGAAAACAACAACTTGCCTTTTTTTACTTAAATTCTTGTTTTATACGCAATTTTTGACGAGGAAAAGAATATAACAAACTCCATTATGCTTTAGGTCTAACTGTTTTCAAGATATTTGAGATTTCTTGCATTTTTGTTACGCCGATTTCGGAAAAATGTCCAATTACCAAATAAAAACAAAAATTGAATTAAAAATGCAAATTTAGTATTAGTTGGTGCAATTAAACTCGATCTAACGAATTATTAAAAAACAAAGAAAATATGAATTGGAATCTACGCCACCTTTGAAAATAAGTCCGGTTACCGAATGAGAACGAAAATTGAATTAAAAGTGAAACAAATTTAATTAAAATAAAGAGAACGTTAATATAAGTCTGCAGGGAAAGTCATGTGCTGCCCACATAAGATTTTTACTTTCCCTGCAATACATGGTAATGTATAGGGAAAGTATTGGAATCATGTCGAAAATCGCAACTCGAGTTTTCGACGGATCTACACGTTTCAAGACCTCTAGAATACGAAAAAAACATTTTTAGCGTGACGTCTGTGTGTGTGTCTGTCTGTCTGTGCAGATTTTGTATCCACTATAACTAAAAAACTAATGGACCTAATTTCACAAAATTTGGTAGGTAAGCCTGGTGTTGATTCGTTTTGGGTACGATTCGGGATAAAAGAACCCGCCAATTTTTGCGAAATGGCCCGCAAATACTTGTATCCACTCTAACTAAAAAACACTCTAACTAATAAATATTTGTTTCGTGTTCCAGAGGTCCAAAACGTGTATAGATCAGTCGAACACTCGAGTTGCGATTATTGACACGATTCCAATACTTTACCTATATATTATATACCATATATTGTAGGGAAAGTAAAAAATCTGATGTGAGCAGCACATGACTTTGCCTACAAATGAAAATTCATTTTCTTCTTACTTTCCCTGCAATACATGAAAGATATTGGAATCATATCAAAAATCGCTATTCGAATTTTCAACGGATCTACAAGTTTCGAGACCCCTAGAACACGAAAAAAAAAAAAACATTTTCAGCGTAACGTCTGTGTGTGTGTCTGTCTGTGCAATGTATGTATCTACTCTCACTGTAAAAGTAATTGACCAAATTTCAAAAATTATTCAAGGTAAATTACTTGTGGTGATCCTGGTGCTAATTAGATTTTGGTATGATTCGGGAAAAAAGAACCTACCTCCTTTTGCGAAATGACCACAAAAATCGCATGTATCCACTATAGCTAAAAATACTAATTTATCAAATTTCACAAAATTTGTTAGATAAATCTCTTGTAGGTTACCCTGGAAAGATTTGGGAAAACAGTACCATTTTTTTTTTCTTTTTGCAAAATGCTACGCAAAAATCATTAAAATATAAAATAAAAGTTCACGTATTCTCAAATATATCAATTAAATGTTGGTTTTGCAAGTAATTTTTGACGATAAAAAGAATAAGACCAACCCCATTATTCTAGCATTAGCCGTTTTCCAGATATTTTAGTTTTTTCGCGTGTTTGCTACGCCGCCTTTGAAAATATGTCCAGATAACACACACACAAAAAACCAAAATTGGATTAAAAGTGTAAATTCGGTGTTTTGTACAATTAAATTCAATTTAATGAATTATTAAATAAATAAATAAGGAGAAGATGAATTAAAGTTTATAGGGAAATTCATGTGCTGCCCACATCAAATTTTTTTTTTAATTTCTCTCCAGTACATCGTAATATATAGGGAAGTATTGAAATCATGTCGAAAATCCCAACTCGAGTTTTCGACGGATCTACACGTTTTGAGACCTCTAGAACAAGTAAACACTATTTTTAGCGTGACGTCTGTGTGCGTACAGATTTTCTATTCACTCTAACTCAAAATTTAATTGACCGAATTTCATTAAATTTTATAGGTAAATTATTTGTGGGTGACCCTGGTTCTGATTAGATTTTGATACAATTCGGGATAAAAGAACCCTTTTTTTTTTTGCCAAAGTTCCAGCAAAAAATGCCTGTAAATGTGTAATTGTAATTATTGAAAGTCCTTATTTTTTTCTTTAAATTCACAAAAGGGGGGGGGGGGGGATGTTCGTCCTAACCGAGTTTTAAATCAATAGGGTTTCACTAATCACTGAGTGCGATAGTTGTATTAAATTATTTCTAAAACGCTTCATTCGTTTATGAGATATCGCGGCCGCAGGCTCACACAGATTACTTCAAATACGTTCGATTCGAGTTCAGGGATACCTGAAACGTACTCTTCCGTCAAAAACTCGTATTTGAATTTTAAACCATGCCACAGTACTTTGGAAATAATTTGGTACGATTCTCACACTCGATGATTAGTGGAACCCTATTGATTTAGTTGTTAGGATCCCCCCCCCCTCAATATTATTCCCTGTGTATTATATATTATGAATATAGGGAAAGTAAAAATATATTGTGATGAACTGAAAAGGAAAATAATGCACACTTGCTACGGCTCCCGTGGGCTAAAAATCTTAAACCCACTTTTGTAGACAGTCTATACATTCTGAAAACTAATTATTCACTGAAAACTATTTCAGCAAGAAGTACTGCAATATTGGTAGAAAAAAAAAAGAATTGGAAAGACAAATATTTCTTTCAAAAATGAAAAACAGATTTGTATCAACAGCAAAAGGGTTTGAACTGAAATCTTGCACAAAACTACTTTGGAAACTTCTACGAATTCTGGGGAAAAACTCTATTGTCCCAGTCCCCCATGAAACCACAGAACCAGAGAGTTGTTGCTTCTAGAAGCAGGGAACTATAGAGGGCTGTACTTTCCTTGATTACGGCTGTCAAGCAAATACATTATCACCCTCCCCACATAAAGATCTATTGCTGACATACAGAGATTGTACAACCCACAACGTGTGACTTACAGGGTTGCCGTAAACTTATCTTAATTCTGTTCTACATATCTGCACTTGAAATAGTTTTTGGATCATTAAAAATAGATTTTATAATGACAACATTATAATATTTGCTGATATCAATAGAAAAATATATTACTATTTTTTTTTTTGTAGGCCAAATATTCAAATTTCCTTTCAAACTTGCTACAGAAGCTTCCTAATGGCAAATTCCGTTGTGTTGTTAACATTTAAATTCATTTTTGAAATACTTTAAATTTAAATATTAAAAAAAATCGTACGACAACTGAAACGTATGTGTTTCTCCTTTAATATCGAACAAACTGTTAACATTTACAGGTAAAATTTACGAAGGAATCTTCTAAACAAATTTCCCCATTGGTTAGCATGGAGGCAGCTCATAAGTTGTGGTGAGGTATGAGTCCCCTTAAGAACATATTCACATTTGAATTATGATCATTTTGCATTTTTAAAATATTTTGTTTATTTTTCAATTATTTGAATTTGAAAAGTGTTTACATTTTAATATAAAGAATTATTAAAAAATTGTTTACTTTACAATAATTTAAACTTTAAAAAAGCTTTTGTTTGCTTTTCAATTGAAAAACCTTTGTTTACTTTCCAATAATTTAAATTTTAAAAGCTTTTATTAATTACTGAAATTGGATTACTGCTAAGATTATCTCGTAATTGGCAGTTATGTTAAATGTAATCAGGTTAATCAAAATTTAGTACATGTTTAATATTGAATTTTATTTCAAAAATCAGTGAGACAACACAATATTTTCTGAAATGCCTTTAAAAAAAAAAAAAAAAAAAAAAAAAAAAAAAAAAAAAAAAAAAAAAATTCATGCAATTTTTTGAAATCATCAGAACCCTGCCTGTTTATGCAATCATAAATCAGTTTTCCTCAATGGAAAAGATTTCAATTTTAGCTCAGTTAAACTTTGTTCACATTTTATACCTTATATTGAAAATTATATTGAAGTCTTCATTCTACTTTCTTATACATTGAAATTCCCCAATATTTAGGTCTTCTATCATAATCAGAATTATAATACACATAATACAGTCATTTTTACATGCATTACCATAGAAAAAAAGATGATTCTGAAGATGTTAAAAAATATTGATTACACTGAACAAAAATTGTTTATTATTAAATTAGATCAATCCATTGTTGAATTCCCAATTGAATACAATTGGAGTATAAATAATACTGAAAGTGAGGCAAAAACCATTTACTGATGTCTTTCATTATAATAGTTATGTAATTGCATTAAAAAGCACATACTGAAATCCCTTTATATGATACTGATATTGAACGCTACACTGTGATTTCATGTACCTGTGGGTAGCTACATCCACAAAGTGTGGTTGAATAATTAATGCTTTCATTTATAAAGAGAATAAACAGCTCTATTCTAAAATGAAAGTACAAACTTACCCAAATACCCAACACTGTGTCCCAACTCTCTTACACCTAGGATCTGTAACATAACTGTAATATTGCCTGAAACAAAATTTATGGGTAAAATAAAAAGTTTAATTGGCATATAGATATAACTATATTAATGCAGCAATACATAATTTTATGAAATGACTTTTATAATGACATCTTTGTGACTGCTGTAAAGGTAACTCTGAATCTGGGTATGTATATCTCGCAAAAGAATTAAGTCTATATACATGATATCTTATGAAGTGGGTTATTGAATGAAATTTATACAATTAATATAATTAGTGTACGTGAGAAGTTCAACTGGAAAATTTGAAAGTTCAATGCAAATCAGCTAACTGAAGTATTTTTCACTAATGTGATTTTCGCAAATACAAACTATTTAAAATATTAACATAGCATAATGAGTACATTTCAAAATATTTATAGGCTTTTTAATATTTATACATAACAGCCACATCCTAATTTTGTAAGTAAAATCAATTTTGGCAAAAAAAATGACTTTTATAAATAAATTTAAATTACTCCTTGATCATGTTAGTCATTTAGTACTGTCTTATTTAAAGTGTACTGAAGATATTTTATCCAGATAAAAATTGTCAATGAAAATATATAATTATTTAATTAGTTGCACATTAAATAAATAAAAAAAAATTAGGTTTGAGATGGAGATAAAAAGTCCAGCTTCTAATATATTACAGATAAACATAACAATAAATTTATTGATACAATGCCATTTGATATTGATACAATGCCATTTGATATTGATACAATATTGATACATCTATCAAAATAATACATATGATATACTGTATAGATACACAGAGGAAATTTGCCCCAAACTAGTGAAAAGTTATTTATTGCTCCCAATTAACAGTTTAATTAGTTAATATTAATATAACTAGTACATATTATAATAAAATAATTAGCACATACTGAAATCTAGCTATATTTATAACCTAGAACCTAAAAAATAAACAAACACACAGAACTTAACTATTGATTTTAAAAGTTCATAACAGTTTAGACAGAAATTAATATTGTAAATAGGCAGAAAAAAAAACCCTCATATATATACCTTAAAGTAGGTGCCACAATAAGTCCTATAAGAATTATTCTTCCTACACTTAGGGGATGCCCAGGAGGAATCTCAAAAATGTGCTTCAGAAAAAATGTATTCAATTCTGTTACCTGTGAAAACATACAAAACAGCAGATTAAATATATTTTATATCAGTTAATAAAATAACTATTTCAGAGAAGAGAAGTATATGCCAAACCTGCCAAAAGAATACAAGTTGATAAACAGCAAAAAATCTCATGTAAGTACAGTTTGGATCAAGCCATCTCACATGTGTCCAGCTATAAAATAAAAAAAAAAACTGTATAAGAAAACTACTAAAATCAATGATTAATTTATCCTACAATAAGTCTATATACTTTTACGTAACACTCAATTTGAATTAAGGATTGCAATCATAGAGAATTTATAATCCTGGTTTTTTCAGAAATTTTCAATTTTAAGGATCTCCTGAGATTGTAAATTTTATTTTACTTTATTTAAAAAAAGCCATATGTTACAATTACATTTTGATTTATTTTCATATAAATATTACATGTATTTAAACTATAATAACACACCGAGATCAATCATCCTATAATACATGTTTAGTACAAAAAAAATATTGAATATAATGAACATTTTTATGAAGAAGATGAACATCTTTTGGTAATTTTGCAATAAACACTGATCATGCTCATAAAAAAGCTTAACAGTGAATAAACCTTAAACTAAGTAATAAAAATATATGAAAAAAACTGGCTGTTTTCAATCAAATGTGCATATATAACTGTGGCATATATACTCGAAAATGTAACTGCCTAATTTTGAAAATATTGCATATAAAATCTATACATAAAAAACATCATAAGTTAAAAAAATGAATTTTAACTACTATAAGTTTTATTATATAGAAAACAAACATATTTAATAAAACCAAATGTATTTCTGATTTATGAAAATGATTCAAAGTAATTAAAAAAAGTTTTTATAATTATACTGCTATTTCATCACTTCTCACAGTCCATCCCTAAATTATGACTGTGAAACAAAAATAACCCAATATCACATAATCTAATATTCAACAATAAATATCCATTGATTAGTAAATTTATTCAATAAGTCAGACAGAACAATTAGAGAAAAAAAATATGAAACAGAATTTTAAAATAATTTTTCTATTCAATTTTGCATGAAGATAACTGAATAGAAATAATTTGAATGGGATACTATGTGATACAAGGCCATTTTTGAACATAGATACTGTTCTAGTAGAATATTTGCTCCATAAAAATTTGATGTAATTGCAGAACTAAGAAAGTAATATTCATAAATTTAAATAATTGAGATAAATCCCAAAATCTAAGGATTTTGGCATTTCTAAACCAGACATTTCAGAATCAAGTTTTTAATTAGGATCCTGATATATAGGTATCCCTAATTTGAATACTGCTTAAATAAATAGAATAATTTCAGTTTTGAATTAGAAAAAATACTAGAAAATTTTATAAATTATATAAGAAACAAATGTAAATAATCAAACACACCAAAGTTTCTAAAATATCTACTTTTTCTTTAAGCTTCAGAAAAAACCCTATTTTATTTTATTTCAAAATTTCTAGTGGGGTGGGGTGGGGGTATTAACATTTCTAAAAGCACTAAAATTCTACTTCTGAAAGTATCAACATTATATTCACAAAAAAAAAAAATCACCTTATATGCATGAGATTAATCTCAAATAATCACTATTAGCTTTTTAATACACATTTGATGTATTAAAAGGGGTAGTTCGTATGTAATAAATTTTAAAGCAAACAATATACCTAGCAGGAGTAAACTGCAAAACTGCCCTACGAATTTTTCCTTTAGTACTTGGTATAGACCTGAAAGGAAATCAAATTATTGAAAAAACAATATTTACATCACAAAAAAAGAAAACTAAAAATAATTACAGATACTGAAAATCATAGGCATAAAGATACATATTACAAAAATTAATAAATTTTCAATATTGCAACAAATTACAAATATGGATTCTCAAGCATGAAAACAGTAATTAAATAATTTGCATAGATAGTAGTCACTAACCATACAGGTACATTTTAAGGACTCTTTTTAAAGCACTCATATTAAGATTGTAGAAGATACAAGTACTTAGATATGCCAAGATTTCATTAGTAAGATTAGCATATTTTATTAAATGACATGCACAATTTTATAAATACTATGAGTGTGCTTCTATTGCAGGTATCAGCATCTATGGGGCTATTTTGAACTTTTAGCATTCTTCAGAATAGAATAACTGAGACTTGCAATCACAGCAAGAAAACTAGCTATGTTCTGTATTTTTTCAAACTTCTGTGGAGAGATTCAATTTAAATGGCATCACTGTTGGAGCTTCTTAAATTTAAGTCGCTGCATAACAGATGTATAGGTTATTAAGGGCAAAAAAAAAAAAAAACTACTAAGGCGTGATAACTTCAAGAACAAAAGTTCACATACCTAAGCGTCGTCTTGCCGAATAATTTATGCAGAGGTGAAAATGATGAAATGTTCATTGGAAGCAAGCAATTCACAGAATTTAAAGACAAATAACTTTTTATTGTGAGATGAATCCATTACATCTTCAAAGTTACATAAGCTTTTGTAACTAGATTGTAAAAACACAATATTTACACTGTGAGCTTTCAAGCTCTGGGAAAAAGGTTTTTCAGTCCATAAACTAGACATATTTTTAAAAAGCAGGATGTCGAAAACAAAGGTAAGTAAAAAATATTTTATCTTACCAAACGTTGTACACTTCATAAGCCACCATTCACAGATTACGGCGAATACAAGACTTTAACATTCGCAAATTTTAGAGTTTACAACACGGAAAAACATGGCCTCTTAAACAGAGAACCATTTAAAGCTAAAAGATCATCTTTACTATTGATCATACCACTGTGTCAACGATCTACCAATCATACATTCGAACCAACCGTCGAATAAAACAAGAGACACGACCTTATCAGTCAAGAAGGTCCGATGCACTCCCTGTTCTAAAAATGTGTCTAGTATATATACCCAGCGATGGGTGCATTCCGGAACACAATCGTTGCTGGCAACACCCTCTGGATATGCAAGGCAGATGCGTGCATGGCGAGGTGATTTGCATGAAAAGCCTGTTGGGAAAACGCCATGATTTGTTCAATAGAACGGAAAAAGTCATTCATAAAATAAATTAAGATGAATGCATGTTCACAGAAAACGAGAATCGCGATGTAAACAAACCCATTTTTCCAACAATCACATCACAAATTATAAATCAATTACTTAAAAATCGACGAAAAAATTAAATAGATTCACAGTAATTGTGATACATCTTCTGTAGCAATGATAATCTTTTAAGTTTGTTTTAAGAATTCTTGTGTCAACATATACTACACACTTTCAAAAGGATGTATGATGTTGTTGAGACCCAGACTGTCCTACCTACCAGAAAGGTGTAAGGTAGCTGTTTGGACGGCCGGGAAGTGCCACCCAATTTAGACCGGAACCCAGTGGGAGAGGCATCCACAGGGACCGTATCCTCCTTCCCCTACCACCAACCTCTCAGAAAGACTTACAGATCCACATGTTTAACGTGATCGTACTCCGCATGAACACGGTGACAATTTTGTCAGTGGCGGGAATTGAACCTGAGCCTACCGAGCAGGGTTGGAATGGTTTTAACCAGTAGGTTTAACCAGTTAAAACCGGTCTGTCCAAAATGCCTCAAGTGGTTTAAGCCAACTAAAAGTGGCTTTTTATTACTTTTTTTAACCAAAACAAAACAAAAACAATTTAACACTTGCTCAAATACAAATAGCCATTTATTTCTTAATTTGCAGCGATACAGGTTTTAGAATTAAGCATTCTGTAACAATTAACTAGTTGGCTGGATCTTTCATTTCCTAAACGATTTCTACTTTTGTCTTGAACAAAGCTAAAAGTTGATAATAATCTTTCTACACTTGCTGATGATGCAATGCATGATTGCACGTGAATTACAAGTTCACAGAATTTAGGATCAATATGTTTCTTTAGTGATAACCACCATGATATGGAATTTACATTTACTGCAGAAACTGAAAAATATGATTTTGGAAAAGGATCAATTTGTGATTGGTATTGGATTAATATAGGTAGAAAATCTGCATTTATCTCTAACAGCAGTTGACGTACATATTCTTCCTGGATGGAGTTCAACTTCTCCCCTTTGTATTTTGGATGCAACATATATGCAGCAAAATGAACTGGGGTTAAACATTGTTCCAGCCTTTTATTCAACAATGTCTCACAAGGTTTCAAGTCTTGATTTTCTTTTAAATTTAGAAATTCATGAACAACATCAGCTATTGTGGCATTTTCAGCTTGAAGGCGATCCAGAGCTGCAGCTAAAGGCTTAAGTTGGGTAAAAAAATGCTTGGCTTCCTTATAAAGATGGATGTTATTAATGATATTGATTATATTAGCTGGAATTTCATCTTCATATTTATCAACAATCTTCATCAAAAACTCCCTATTTCTTAAAAAAGAATCAAGACATGTGATTTGACTATTCCATCTTGTTTCACATGGTAATTGAGAATAACAGATCCATCATATTCGCTTAAATAGCTCTTTGCTGCATGATGATTTTGAAAGTGTCTTTGAACTTCAATTATTTGACTCATAATTGTTTTAATGGAGTTAGATATATCATTTCCTAAAAGGTTTAGAAAATGACATGCACAGCTATAATTGAAGAAATAGTCACCATCAATTAATTGATCAGTTTGAAGATCTTTGCGCATCTTTTTCATTTTGTGTTCAATATCACTGACGAAACTTTTAACATTACAATTGTATTTCACTTTAGCTTCTTTTGCTAAAGATAAACAATAGTCTGGTGTTTTTTTATTGCTGCTTGGAGAGACTGATGACAAGAAAAGAGATTTTGCACCTGTCGATATAGAATTCACAATAATTGGCTCATTATGTATATTGGACCAACCATCTTGAATTAGTGAGACATTTTGGCCATCCAAATCCTTTTTGGCTATTTTTTCTACTTCGTTGTTCACTTCAGTCAACAATTCGTCTGCTAACTTTTTCCTAGTCGGTAGCGTGTAACCTGGCCTTAAATTACTAATCATCTTTTTAAAGTAATAATTTTCTGAAGAATTGAAAGGAATGTTGCATGCAAAAAAATTTTTTGCTATATCCATATCTAATGCATCACTTTTGTCTGAAGAAGTTTTGATGAAACTACCATCAATTTTTGGTTGACGAATGGATTTCTTTGGATTAAATGATTTAATTATACTGGTATCACTTTCTTCTTTTGATACACTATGACTTCTTTTTTTGGAATCTGATGTTTTTGATGGATCATCAATGTTTTTTGTGGTTTTGCATTTTTCATAATGGGATTTCATTCTTAGAACCTTACCACTTACAAGCTTTCCACACTGTAAACACTTCTGACAACCTATTATTTTTCCACATTCTCCTTTAACTTCTTCAAAGAACTGCCAAATAGGATCTTTTTTCCTTCCTCCACAATTAAGCTTACTAGAATTTTATTCTTTTAGCATTGGTGAAAAATAAAAAAAAACAGTTGAATAGCAGAGCGTCACAGTGGAGAAAACGAAAGTAGTCAACGTAAACAAAAACTCACTTTATTTCTGTGAACTTAAAACATCATAAAGAACAAAAACATATCCATTTCCGTAACTTCGGAAAATGGTAACATCGTAAAGTTTAGTCAAACAAAGTCTTGTCAATTTAATCATAAGACTTCAGTTAGGCCTAACAGCATTGGTCAAGAACATCGCCATAACCGGTGTACATGAAGATAACGATCATACGTGATCATGAATACATATCACGAAGACAAAGATAGATCAAGATATACATCAAGATACATGCCCTAGCTTAAATAGCCCAGTATTATTGAAGTTGTAGTTAATGTTTTCCTTCCGGAGTATGCTAATCTCTAATCGGTTGAAGTAGAAATTAGCATAAACCGGAAGTTGACGTCTCAATTTGCAGGACCACAGACCATGGGGGTAAAACTTCTTAACAAGCGATCCGAAAGCGAGTAGCCAATTAGAACGAAGTATCTTTTGGATTTAGACCATACATCGACCGATTCATGTACATGCTTGTTTACAACCAAAGTTTTTCTAACAATACTCATAATTAAATATAATTCAATTTAATCTTGAAAAGAAGTATGTTCTAAAAACTATTACTAACACACACAACTAAAACTAAACACTATTATACCAGACACATTTTCCCACACATTTGGAATGTAAATAATCAATAAACAGGTGTTGCCACTTCAATTAAAGTATATGTTGTTGATGATGATGAATTTTTTTCTTCATATTATGGCATTGATATGTTTGAAGAAATATGAAGAAAGAATCATATTGTAGTATATAATAATATATATATTCTTCAAACATATCAATGCCATAATATAAAGAAAAAAATTCATCATCATCAACAACATATACTTTAATTGAAGTAGCAACACCTGTTTATTGTTTATTTACATTCCAAATATATATGTATATATATAATAATACTATAAAAAGCTAGTTTCATTTTGACCAGTTTTGACCGTTTAAACCAATTTTGACCACTGGCCGGGTCAAAATACAACAAAAGTGGTTTTTTGCCAACCCTGCTACCGAGTGCAATTCCAGTGCACTAACCACTAGACTACCGCACCCTGGATGTATGATGTAACAAAGCCATTAGATGTGCAACACCAGATTATAAAGCCTCCAATAAAAAATTATGCTTTTACTAATAAAACCAACTTCAGATCGTTTCCACCATATCGCGACTTCAAACTGGTTGAATCTATCATGTAACAAAAATCAGTTTTAAAAGTACTTCATAATAAATATCTCACGAAAATAATTCCCTAAGACGGTGGTTCCATACACAGCGTTACCCAAATGAACATTTGTTTTTATATAACGACTAAAAAATATTCTGTGGTGGTTACAAGCAAAATAGTTAAAATTCGCATGAGACAGAAAATAAATGAATGCAAATAAAGTTCCAAATGTTAAACACAATATAAATAAATTCCTTTAAAAAACATAAAGTTTACCAGGATAGTAGTTTAACCCTTGTAGAATAAAAAAATAATCGCCAAGTAAAACTGAAATTTTTAACAGAATTGTTAAAACAAATAGTTTCGCGACAGAGGTACATAAAAATATTCATAAAAGAATATTGTCTTAGGGTTACTACAGTAAGAAAAAACATTTTGTCAAACAAGGAAGTAGAATTTTTATTGAGAACATTTTCATTTTTAATATCACAATGTTCAATCAACCTGCATGTTTTGCTCATGTTTTACAATAAAATTAATAATAGAGTAGAAATCATTAACAGCAGTGAGAAGTTTATTAAGATCATTATTATAATTCCAGAGGATATATATATATACCAACACTACAAAGCAGGTTTAAATTGCAATTAAGGCAAAACAGCTTTTGCTAAAATGCCTAATAAGACTACTCATATGGACCCCATCACTTTGTAAAAATATTTTGTCATGAAAACCAAAATAATTGGTTTCAGCAACAATACTTAATGCGGAAAAGATTGAATCAACAGAAGATTGAGAAACATTATTATTACTATGTCAATAGTAATAATAATGTTAATAATATTAGTAATCAATATTTGATAGTAGTAATATTAGTAATCAATATTTATGGTGGTATGAGGAAAATAAGAAACATCATCAAAGCTATGTATAGAACAATTAGGATCAAAATCAGACTTATATTTAAACAAAAAATAAATTCTTCAGCGGAATTAATGGAAAAAATATGGCCAACAAAGAAAGGTTAAGTAAAGAGGCCAAAGCTTTTTCTCTAAGTATTAAGTAGGACAAGTACATTTAGAAATGATTAGATGCATATGATGATTAATTTTGTGAAGTTTTATTTGGCGCAAAATCAGAGGGAGTTGATAAGAGACATGTAAAGCAGCAGTTTTAATGCTAGGGTAAATCCCGAAATTTTTGGATAATCTATTAATAATAATAGTGATGAGGGAAAATTTTCAGCAGGTTTACAAACCCTCTCTGAAATACATTTTTACATTGTTAAATTATAATCATTCGTAGAGCAGCAGATTAGTGCTGACTACCCGCTAATTGGTGAGGAATTTTCCAAAAATAGTTAAAGGTTTAACCAGTCTATTAATGTTTCAAAAACTATAAATCAAGTCTCTTAATCTTCATATGCTTATTATATTTTTAAATATTTTATATAAAAAAAACTACAGATTTTTCACCATCTCTGATTAATATCTTAGTGGAAACATCAGGTTTTAAAAGAGCAATCCATTTCAGTTTGGGCTATAAAAATTTCTGACTATTAAAAAGTAAATTACATCTCTTTTAGCTTAGACATTGATCCTGCTTCAGTAATCAAATTATGTTATGCTTCCAGAATTAGGAAAATACCAAATTTTAAAGATTCATGTATATATATATATTTTGAAGCAAAATTTATTATTTGCAAATATTTGTAATATACACTTCTGTTTGATATAAAATATATTTTACTTTTTCTCTTCTTCCACTAAAAGAAACTCTTTTCACTCCAAATTCGTCAAATTATTTTTAAAATTTTGACATTAGTTATGGTTTGATATTTTTTATTTGATTATAATATTTCTTAATGTTTAAATCTGTATTTCAATCTTGAACTAAGGTAGGTCAAAGGGATTGGAGGTACTTAGTCATCCAATATTGATAAGTATCAAATTTTAGCCACTATATTCTGTCTATAATTTGTAGCAGATGATGTTGATTTTATTCACTGAATTTATATATGGTGTGAAAGTTATAAACAATATAAAATATTACACAGAACTTACGTTCTAGTCAGTATTCAAACCATAAATTTCAGCTCGGCTAGTAGACAATCTATTCATTGAGTTGATAGACTTTATCTTATAGTGGAAATGAATACTTTGTAATATTTGAAGAATTTGCATATAAATGTATATAAATCTTTAACAATTTTTTTATGTGTGTTAAAGAAAGCAGGCATCTAGCAGATGAAATAGAACAGTCATACAACTAATCTTGAATATAAAATTTAACAAGTATCCAAGAATCCAATTATATAATGCATCTATCAAAATTAAACATAACCATACCAGCTTTATAAGAAACCCATACTTTCAGTGATGGGGCAGAATCAACGACGATTATATGAAAAAAAAAAATTGTTTCTGAATAATCATAAATAATTACATGTATGACATGCAAAATTAAATATTTTTACCTACATTAAATAGTTCTAATGCCTCAGTGGGTGATATAATATATGCACATATCAATAAATAACAGAAAAGACTTCAATTCATGGTAAAAATATTTCGCTACTAAAAATATTTTTCGGCTGGGAACTTTTTTGGAATTCACTGGCCAGAAACCAAAATTCTAAATCTGTAGCTCATCAGCAGTGACAAGAACAAACTGATAGGCAAATTTTAATCGGCAAAAAGAATAACCAATTCAGAACAAGATTTTAGCTTAGCAACTTTACAAGGAAATTCAAGTTTCAAGAAAAGACAGGCCCTTCCAAATTGGTATAAGTTTCCAAGTTTTATATACCAACAGTATGTATGGTATATAAACAACTACCTCTTTATTTATGGATTTGATCTACATAAATTAAAGTTTCTTCAATAGAGATTAAATTAACAGCATTAGTTCTAGTAGGGGAGTAAGAAATTTTTGGGCCCAGTTCCAAAGCAGAATCAGAATTAAAGTTACCAAATGGAATGTTTTATTGATAAAAAGGAACAGTTTAATAAAGGCAAGAGGAATGATCTTAAAGGTTTTAAGGCTAGGCATTCAGAACAAGAATAAAATGAAAACTACCCATGTTTAAATAGATACAAGAGGGAAAATCGGAATATGAAAAAATATCATGGTTGTCCATAGTTTTAGATTTTTTGTTACAGATGACACAGACAGACAAACATCTATTTTTATTATGCAAGATGTTTTCCTTGAGAAATAAAAATTATTTACACTTAAAAATTATTTTATCACATGCAAAATTTGGAAACACATTCCCAAAGACCAGGAGGACTATGCATTAATTAAGCCTTGAGAACAACCCAAATCATTATTTTAATAATGTTATGCAGACAATACCCTTTCCTTTCATTAATATTAATATGTTTGAAAAACAGCTTCTTATAGAATGTGATGTATGCAATACATAGCTGCCCACCTACCAGAAAAAAAAAATTAAAATTTTTGGCTATATTGACGTAACACATTAATGCATTAAAACCTTAAATAATAAGGCAACTGATATTCACATATATTGAGCTAATTTAACACATACTCAACAATGAATTAAAATAATTTATCTAATCATTTTTATTAAATGCTAGAATTGTAGCTGATTTAGCTTTTCTCAGCATGCTCTAATAATTCTGCACCTACATTTTCTTACATTTGTATTATTCTCAGAACTCATTTAAACTAATATTATTAGGATTGCTATTTTTATTTAAACTAAAGAATGAAACAATTGTTAATTTTTAATCAAAGTTCTAAAGATATGTAAATTTAAATGCAAATGCATCAAATTCTAATTTATGCTTTTGAAATGGTTGCATTTCTTAAGTACACAAATTATTATTTTAATACAGTTATTCAGAAAATAGTCTTTCATTAATAATTAATCTGAAAAATAGTTTTCTGTAAAACACAAAATAATTACAAAAATAAAAAAAAATGCACATAGATTGCAAAAACGAAAATTATTTTCACAATTAAATGAAACATATGGAGGATCATGCACACAAATGATATTTTCACGATACTGCTGCAAAGTAACCTATCATTTCATTAATAATACATTGAAAAACAGTTTCTGTATAAAATATGAAATAATTACAAAAATTTTAGATGCTGCAAACAGTTTACAAAAGTGGGAAAAATTTTTTATAACACAATAGAACAAAATAATATAACACAATAATAATTATAACGCAACAAAACAAAATATACTAAGGATTGCACACAAATGCAGTTCATTGTCGCACTGCTGCAATATAGCCTTTCATGTAATTAATATGTTTGAAAAATAGTTTTTTTAACACAAAATTATAAAAATTTTAGTTAATGCAAATATGGTTCTCCCACATTAGTTAAATAATCATTGGTCATCTTGTTTTCTCTCTCGTAATACTATGAGAATAATCGAATCTTGACAATATTTTTAATTGGTTTTTTACTGGTTTTTAACATACAGTAAAATAAAAGTAAAGGTTTGCAGTAAAAATTTATTGAAATTAACAAACTACTTTAGTATTTCCTTGAAAAATATTTATAGTAAAGTAAGTTATAAATATTCTACCTTTCAAAATATTTAATGTGTGCATTCATTAATTACACTCAAAATTTATGAGTAGCGCATTAATATAAAAAAAGTTTATGTATCACAGAACAAAAAAGCACATTAACAACACTGAGAATGCTACCTATATTCAAAAGTTTAAGGAAGCACAAACAATTAGCTAGAACTTAATTTCTGTCTGAAATATTTTAAAAGGCTAGTTGCAGACTTTTCTTTCTTTATTCATCATAAATTTGTCTGATGGAAACTGGGTCTCTAAAAATAGGAGATGTTTTGTAATCTGTAAATTTTTAAATCAATGTTTAACTTAGTGCTGTACATATTTTAATATGCTTTAATGTACAGTACAGTATACATACACACACATTGATATATATTGAGTGATGCATCAATATATATATAAAATATATATTTATATAACTGAACATCATTGACCATGAATACAACCTACATCTGAAATTTCAGTTCACTAGGCTTAATCCTAGGCTTAAATATAGAGCTAATCAAATTTTGGTTACTAATTATAAACTGCACTAAATTGAGTTTCGAGCTAATCAAACTCATGCAAATTGGGAAATTGCTCTACATGTCATGGAAATGAAAGAATTGAAATGAATAAAAATAAAAGAATGTGTCTTACTTGATACTTTCCCATTCATACGTTTCATTTTCCAACTTGCGGCAGAGAACCATTCCAAGATAAATCCCAGTCCCATTGCACAGCAAGATGTCTAGAATTAATGCATCCCACCAACACTCAACAAAGTTTGGAAGAAGATGCGCAAAAGCCACCTAAGGAAAAATAAATTACAATTGTAAAATAAAAAATAAAAATCTAGAATTTTATACAAAAATACATGTTTCATTTTATAGTTGAAGAAAAAGGAAACAAATTTTACATCCGCATATATACAAATGAAAGGCATTTACAAAACTATTTATATTCAATATTGCATTATGGAAACAAATAAAAACCACAAAACCCTTTCCATAAAGATTCAATTCAATTTTAATTGATGCAAAATTGACAAATATTAAATACACTGAGTAAGCATAAAATTAGAGATGAGCAAATACTGTCTACGAATACTCAAATGCCCAGAATACTACAAAGAATTAGAGATCTTGAATATAACATCAGTAGAAGAAATTTGAATACCTTAAATATTGAACCAAGATTCTGGAATAAAAAGTGGTACTTAATTTGCTTCCACCAAATAAAGACATTTTCAACTACTGAAAAGAGAATGGTCTGTATCCTCACTTGAAAGAATTATTTTTGAAATATTTAATCAAGATGGATCTTCAATTTTTTAAGAGTGGCTCTTCAGCACCTTTGATTTAATTTACAACAAAAATAAACAAAAGAAGACTAGATCCTGAATGAGTCCAAATGCTTATTTCTTAAATAAAAATCTGCAGTTGATTAGAAACATTACTTAATTATCATTGTTAAAAGTACCTAAAATAAAAAACTGTTGCAAAATAATCAAAATTAAAAACAGAAAGCTTAATTTTTTAAAAAGTGGTTTAATTATGTTTTCTTTATCAATTTATTTACAAATAATTAATAATATTTATTAATTTAAACATTTTTTAACAGTTTTAAATAACTATTCGGGATATTCAAATTCAAGAAAAAAAAAGTTTTCAAAATAAAATATATTAACAGCTTTTAAAATTTTAATTCATACACATTGGTTTTATTATGTTTTTTACTTTATTAATTTATTTAAAATAATTAATAATATTTAATAAATTCAAATATTATTTATTAACAACTTGAAAATAACTATTGGGGATATTCGAATATCTGAGATCTATTAAAATTTGAATTCCAGAAAGTGTTATCCACCCATGTCTAAATCAAATATAATAACTGCTTTTGAAATTTTAATTTTGTACACAAAAGATCCTCTTTAATACAGATATACGATGGAAACTTTTTTCTATTTACTAAGTATGGGTTCCCAAATTCATGTCTTTTTGATATCCTGCCTTGGCCAGCATATTCTTTGGATTTGTCGCCATCTGAGCATATCTGGGACATAATGGGTCGCCGAATATGAGAACTCCCAATTCCAGCAAACCATGTTCAGGTTACAAGCCCAATTGCTTTCTATGTGGAATGCCATCCCTCAGCACACCATTGACCATCTCAGTGATAAGATGCCTCATCGTATTCAATCCAGCATAGCCGTTCGCGGTGGGCCTATTACATATTGATCTAATGTCAATAAAGTTCCATGCTTTCATTTTCCAGATATGATTTTTTGATCATTTACGCATCTCTATTACAATTATATTCTGTAAATTTCATAAGGATAAATCAATTTCTTCATAGTGTTGCGATTTCAGTTATGAGCAATGTACATTATAAGTAATAAAGTATATATAATAAGTATAAAGTAAATACAGTATAAGTAATAAAGGGTTTCAAAGTAAATACATTCAAAATTTCACACCTCTGTGATTTCCCAAGTAACACTAATAGTCCAGCATATCCCATAATGCCTTACTAGCATAGCTTTCATGGCCCATCCAAAAAAATGCCCAAATGCAAAGACATCTACATGACTCCAAACTCTTTCAACTGTAATATCAGAACAATTCACTCCATATTCCTACAAAGATACAAAAAAATTAAGTATTATTAAAATAGTACATAAGGTATGAATTATGTTATTTTATAACTATATAAAGCTGAATATTTGAAGATAGTCAATTTTCAGATTCCAAAAGCTATTTTTAACTTTAATTTCTAAAAATTTTTACTTAGAATAAGTTCTTGGAAATGTTTTTACAGATTTTTAATGAATGAGAGCTGTTTAACATGATTAATGGAATTTTAATGCATATTCATTATGTTTCATGTCAGAAATGACAGTATCAAAAAGGACACATGAGCTTGTTTTTGTTTTACGTGAAAATTGAAATTAACATTGGGAAACAAAGTACGCAGTATGCATAACTCGCTTTTATGCAGTAACAGGATACAGTATTTTTAAATTTTTATTCATATTAATAATAAATAACTGTGTGTCAGGAATGACAGGCAATAAATATATTCATCAAGAATCTTAATAATAAAAAATATTTTTGTCTTTCTGTAACGTAAAATCTAAGCTTTGTACAACCATGAAATTCGGTACTGGGATAGCTGATCTCCCGATACATCATACTCCATAATCAAGGGGGGAAATCCTCCCTTAGCTTGGATTCTGAGGGGGATTTGAAATATCAGGAGATTCAAAAAATTCACAAAGAAATACAAAATTTACCTTTTTATTTTCTTTTTTTAAATAAGGTAAGCAAAAATTCACAGAAATATTTATATTTTTTATACAGTAACATTATTCATATACAGGGTGGTCATAAAAAAACTTCCCCGATAGATGAACTCCCTAGTGGCCCATCCGCTCAACCAATCGAAAGGAAATTTCAGATATTGGGATTTGAAGGTATACGCTCAAGATTGTGATGATTTCAAACAATAGAGCTCTCACTGTTAAGGTTACAGTGAAAACATTTCGAAATTTTCGAATGGCAACACCCACTTTTTTCTTGCACAAATTGATCAGCGCATTGAAAAACCATAAATGGAGTTAGAACAATACACGTAAAACATTTGCAAAGTAGATCATTGTAAAGGACCAATGACAACACAGAGAGGAGGTGCATTGACGCACTTTGCATAATTCACAGGGATAGACAGTAGAAACATCAATCACAGAACACCAGATGCAAAGCACTGCTTATGGAAAACCTTTAATAAGCAGTGTGGGAAGATTGTTTCTTCAATCAGGTGTTTGAATGTGCCAACAAGATGACACTTACAGGGAAACAACGAGGTGAATTGATAAAGCTGTTTTATCTGAATAGGGGAAATACTACCGCAGCAATGCCAGTTTATCAGCGAAATCATAAGCTAAGACAAGGCCCATGTTCCGTACGAACTGAACGTGATTTGGTAAAAAAAATTTGAAGAAACTAGATGCACATGTGATAGACCGTGATCCGGACGACCATCTGTTCCTGTTGAAGTTGCTGCGGAAGTGCATAATACGATTACTGCAGGTCTATTGTGTACTGCAAGAAGTGTTGCCCACAATTTGGATGTACCAAAAACCACAGTCCTCAAGCTTCTGCGCTCTGTTCTGTGGATGCTTCCTTATCGATTCCAGCGCGTCCAGATGGTGCAATCTGGAGACAAGCAACAGAGTGTCAACTTTGCGAATTTTTTCCTCATCAGATATGATGAAGATAGCAGGTGGCCACTGTGGATATTATGGATGGATGAGGCACATTTCTCCTTAACTGGGAATGTAAACTCCATGAACTGCATTCACTAGGCTGACGAAAATCCTCATGATGTGGCACCAGTGCCTTTACACGAATCTAAAGTGACTGTGTGGTGCGACATTGCAAGCACATTCGTTCTCGGTCCATACTTCTTCGAAGAGGTCACTTCTAGTGGTATGCAAACGTGTTCCATCACAGGTCTTCTGTTGAAGGCCCAGACCACACGACCAACCCAAGGGTTTTCGGTAGCAAAGTGTGTGGCCGGGAAAGCACAGGTCCTCTGTATAAAAGTGTTGCAGAATTACGTAATTCCAGAATTGCTGGGGGGGGGGGGGGGGGTATAGTTGCGAAACACATGCATGGGGGGCTTGGATCAAAACTTAAAAAGGAAATTATTTGGATATTTAGATGATTTCAATCACCCGAGTGTGACATTTAGAGGCAATTTTGGAATTAAGTTATTTAAATAATACATTTGCAGATAACACAAGAAAGATCAATCATGCATAAAGCATTGATTATGAAACACTTTTCACCTCAATGCAATTTTATTTAAACATCTCTAAAATGCGATACATTCCTCGGTAATATTTTTAAAATTATCACAATATTACATTAATTTATTATATTCGAAAACTTGAAACTTCATCGAAAAACATGAACTTCATTCAAATGATGGCATTGAAATATAAATTGCCTGGTTTAAGCATCTCTAAAATGTGATACATTCCTTGGTAGTATTTTAAAATTATCATAATACTACAATTATTTATTATATTTGAAAACTTCATCGAAAACAAATGAAATTTATTAAAATGACATCATCAAAATATAACACGCCTGGCTCTCTGTAAAAGCAGCATTTCATTCATCACAATACTATAATAATTTATTTTATTTTAAAACTTAAGACCATGGAGGTACAAGCAATTGAACTCAATACTTAAAACTTTATCGAAAAAATCGTCTGCTTCTCTGTTGAAAACCCAGACCGTCCGACTCATCCAGTGGACTTGAGCAACTATTTGGATGGGTCTGCTTCTCTGTTGTTGTTTTTGAAACCCAGACCGTCCGACCTACCAGAAAGGTGTAAGGTAACTGTTTGGACGGTCGGGAAGTGCCACCCAATTTAGACCGGAACCCAGTGGGGGAGGCATCCGGGTCTGCTTCTCTGTGTAAAATCAATGAATATTTCATTCATATCAGCTATATTGCAGACTCCACGAGCTAAATAATTTTGCATTAAAGAAATGTAGCAATTCTTATACAAGTCATTCTACATCTTTTGGTATTTACATTCACCATAAGTGAAAATTAAGCTTCGTTGTAGAAATAATCACAGTTGGACGATCATTTAAAGACAAATATATTGTAATTGCGTTGTTTTAGTATGTAAATGCACAGAATTTAAGCAAAAATAAAGCGGTTTTAGGACGGATACAACACTAAATATGAATTAAAAAGAACTTTAAAAATCATGATTTTGACACAAGATGGATGCCATATTTTATTTTGAAGTGGGTCACATGATCTCTTCATATAATGGTGATGTGATCTCTTCATGTAAAAGGTGTAATTATTATTTTAATTTTTATTTAAAAACTACTGAATATATTTTGCTGAATTTTTTTTTATATATTTCATGTGATAATTAGAATATTTCCTAAAACTTTTGAAGCAATTTGTGAATTTTAAATCTGCATCTGCTTAAAAAATGTTTGAAAAATTAGGTCACATAGGGTTCAATGTATTTCATTTTTTCAACCCGGGTTCAATCCAAAACTAATTGGGTGATATTTATTTATATTCTCATAGGTCCCACAGAACGTCTGAACAACATACTAAAATTTCATTTTGATAAAACCATTTTTAAGCAGTTATCGTGCTAACGGACAGACAGACAGACAGACAGAATGAATGAACAAAGTCATAAACACTTTTCAACTATGTTGTAAAGTGTTAAAAATGGGCACTGGTGCTTATTTAGAACCCAGTCAATGCAGGGTAATCCAATTAAGTGACTAAAAAAATTGTGTTTTTTTCAAATGCCTGTTAATGTCAAGTTCCAAAACTTCAAATATGAAACAAAACTCCAAATAGTGTTCTTGAACTGACTTAAAATCACTGCTATTGCCATCTAATGGATGAAAATGACAATTTTTTGGACAACATGTCACTGATTTTACAGGGCAAATATGTATCTGACAATTTCATAGGTTTTCCAAATATATTTTTCCTTAATCTTCTAGGTGGAAAAAAACAAAGCTTAACAAACTCAAAAGGAATAACTATGTATAAGTTTTTTCAGACACACAGAATATAATGCACATGCAGGGACAGCCTGACCTGGTCCGGTAGTCTGCGATATCAGATCGGGTCCCTGGTAATCCATGGCCCACCCCAATAAACATGAATTGCACATCAAAATTTTTTTATCAACTTATGTACATTTACACATTTTGCTGTTGAGAATTGAGATACTTCGTCAAGAAGCATAGGGGTGGACAATTGGGTGAAGACCCTCTATTAACAGAAAAATTACATTAGTTCTCCACAGAGTCCGTTTTAGAAAACGAAATCTGGCACTGCAACCAGTTACTGGATATATAACAACCACCCCTTTACAAGATCTTACTACACTTACTAAAACTAACCTGACACAATTCACCACCGTGTCATTTCCAAAATTAATGTATTCTTAGCCTAGAATTTTTAGTTGATTTTTTATACCAGCTACAAGGTTGAACATTAATTTTATTTAGGATTGTCAGGGCCCTTGGTAAATTCTTATCGGGGAAGAGGAGTGGGTAATTTCATTGTGACTAACATAACATTTGAAAGATTTTTGAAATGCTTTTTTACATGCACTAACTTTATTTTTATCCTAATACCTTAAACAGAGTGTTATTCTTCTTTGGGCAGGAGGTTTTATGTAGAGAAATGCAAAAATAATATTTAAAATTGTTTATATGAGCATTCAGAGTATTTTGATCAATGTGACTAAAATAACAGGTTCGCAACAGTAAGATTTTGTATTAATTTTTATAGCCATTATCCTCTGAAACTAAAACAAAATGATTATTTCCCTTTGAAAATGTCTATGTGAAAAGTTTTTGTTCTATTATTATGCACAAATAAAACTAAGTATATGCCCTGTGGTAATTATGACTATCCTTATTTCGAAATTGGGGTTTACAAGTTTGAAACTGTAAGCAACTTCAGATATTTAGGATCTGAAGTTAATACTCTCAATGACATTATGCCCGAAATTCGTGGTAGAGTTACAGCTGCTAACCGATGTTTTTTCGGCCTAAAAAGGTACTTAAAGTCTGACTTCATCAGTAGAAAAACGAAGATTATAATCTACAAAAGTTTAATCAGACCCATTCTTACCTACTCTGCTGAGACTTGGGCAATGACAGAAAAAGTTAAAGATATCATTTCTGTTTTTGAGAGAAAAATCTTGAGAGGTATTTTTGGTGGCTTAAATTGTAACAACATCTGGAGAAGAAGAACCAACTCTGAACTTTATAAGTCTTTTAAAGAACCAGATATAGTCAATTACATCACGATTCAGAGAATTAAATGGGTGGGTTACCTGTGCAGGATGGCCGAAAGCCGTACAACAAAAAAAATCTTCTCGGCCAGACCATTCGGCACCCGTAAAAGAGGAAGACCTAAACTCAGATGGCTCGACTGTGTGGAAAAGGACTTTAAAATTTTAAAAGTTTTGAACTGGAGGTCTTTGGCCAGGGATAGGGGAGCCTGGAGTTCTATACTGCGGAAGGCAAGGGCCCATCCTGGGCTGTCAGGCCATTGAAGAAGAAGATTATGCACAAATTTGGCATATATTTCAAGGATAATACAGAGAAATAATTTTTAATAAATCTTGCCTGTGACTAACATAACCTGTGAATATACTTTAATTTCAGAGTATTACAGATATTTACATAAGTGTAAGAATGCAAACAGTGTTTTATTAGATGTTTACATGTAGAAAATTTATAGTTCAACCTTATGTGTGAAATGATAATATCCACAAGAATTTACAGCTGATTGTGATAAAACTTTTAACAACAGAGTACATCTTTCAACCCAAAGATTTGTCCTCAATTGTAGGATTGTCACTTTTCTTCATGACCAAGACCTCATAATCATTCTTATGAGTGTCCAAAACTTGTCCAACATATCTTTTTTTTTACTTTACAGTTATAAATTCAACAATGACAAAATCACCCAATAAGGCAATGGTTTCTGGGGACAGTTCAGAGGCAATCTACTTCAAAATTATTCATAGTAAAATCAGTTTCCGTTCCCAAATTTTCTTTTAAAGTTACTTTGTGCACGGGAACATAATCTGTATTCTGATATAAAGCTAATTTGAATTCTCCCATATTAGTAATACATCGTAAGGACTGAATACCTTCCAATGGATTGACATTTTCGAACAATACTTTCAAATCTTTTTTCTTTCCTATCATGTCAATTTCACTGATGAACAAACATTTTGTTTTCATTGTCATTTTTCCCAGTTCAAGAAAAAAGTCTTTTGCATTACGCACAATAGCTTTACCTCTCGAAACTCTGTTCTACACATTACGCTTCCCAACTACTCTATCACGTGGACCTTTTACGTGATATGATTTAGTAAAATTCCATGACCTGTAGACATTAGAGGAAGTTAACATCATCATAGAGTATCCATTTTTAAAAGGAGCAGCAGCTCCATCTGTCCACAAGATCACAGATTCTACATTAATCTCGTAAGTTATAGTAAAGTCATTTATAATTTGTTCATTAAAAATGTTAACTTCATAAGCAGAGTGCTTGTTTGCATCGGAAATTATTGCATAACACTGTGTCTGTATATCTTCAGAAGCAATGTGCCGAAAATAAATAACGGCAGTATAAATTGTTACAGAAACTCTCTGTGCTGAATTTCAATGTGCCTGCATTACTTCATCCTGTGTTTAATATAATAATTTTCTGCAAAATCAGTTTGTAGAATGATTTCCCCAATGCTTAAGTTTTCCTTTTGCTTTTGCAGTTATTCGGTTTGCCTCCAAATGTTATATGAATGTTTTAAAATATTTTTAGTTTGATCCATCAACATTTCTGTAACTTGTTTGTAAGTGACGAACACCAATTCAAGTTTTCCATCCTTCCACTGATAAAATGAAATACTTTCATCATCATTCCATGATATTGCTGATATTGTCCCTGATTCGACAAATCTCTTTAGTTGGCTTACACTGCAGAGTTCCCATGTGTTTCTCATACAATTAGCAGATTTTCTATCACAAACAATCATCTCAATCAGTTCTTTAATCTTCTTTGGTCCAGGGTTGAATTCACAAGCGGTTAAAAGAAGACTTAAATTCTCACAATAGACACAGCAGCAAATTCTGTGATTTTTCATTGAAGCCAACTGCACTTCCTCCGGACGCAGTTCACAAAATTTTGATACTCCTACTAGGTTTCCAGGATTTTCTTTCTTATATAAGTCATGGAGTTCTTTTAAAGTGTACAATAATAGGCGTTTCTGCACTTTTTCCTTTCCCCAGTATCATTTTTAATATCTTTGTATTCCTACTTCCCTGAAAGTTGTCTTGAAATTTCATCTCTTCTATAAAAAATTCTATACAGCACTTATCATTTCTTTAGACAGACAATGCACTTTTTTTTTTAATATCATCTACAGTAACAGCATTCAAAACTTGTTCACTACATTCCCTCATGGTTAACTCTTTAATAACAGCAAATCGTATGCGTGGACTGTTAGGAAGAGCTACAGACACTTGTTTCATTGCTTTTCCAAATGTCTGACGTGTAGTCAGGGTAAGAAATTAGAAAAAAAAGGTAGGGGCCAAATGGCCCCCAGCATCAATTTTTTATGGGCCATTTGAAAAATTCTAAGGGCCAAAATAAAACAATTTAATGAAATAAAAAATATACACGATAAAACCACATAGGCCTAATCAAAATATTTTATTTACTTGCCAAATATATATATACTTTAAAAAAAAAAGACACTAAAGTGCAAGTTTTAAATTGACTTATCATTTAATTCCCATTTTTAGTTAATAACCACTGGCCGGTAGGTCAATGAAGTTTAATGGCCAGTTGTTGACAGCTGCAAAATGTGCTATGCTTTCTTTCAACTTGCTTAATGTTATGCAAAATTGTGTTTAAGTATGTTATTTAATAATTTAGGAATTTGCTGGTATTACCTATTTATTTATAGATTTATTATACAATAAACATAAGTCACTATATGTCTATTATCAAGAAAACTCCTTAGCGGATCTACTTTTGTACAATCTATTATTTGGATGTTGATGCAAAGGAGGAAGATTTTAAAAATTGGGGGAAATTTAAGAGATTGGCAAGTTACACAATTTTTTATTATTATTTGATAAAAAAAACAAGACAAATTCACAGAAATATTTCAAATTTTTAATGAGTAATATTGTTAGCAATGCATTTATTATTGCTAACATCTCATTATTAACATTTAATAGATTTTCAAAACTTATTTTTTTTAAGTGTTTTTCTAAAACTAATTCTTTTCTATAATTTAGTGTCCCTATCCCCATCTTTTCCATTTCTTAAAGGTTTTTCAAATTTAAATTTTTTATTTATCCCATTTTTGAATATTTTAAATATTTATATTCACTAATGTTTTTTAATCCTGTTTTAAATCTTATCAATGACTTTTATTATAAGTCTTTTCAGCTGTTTTATAATATTTGTTTTCCAATAGATTATAAAACAAATAATTTATCATGAAGCATTCAAATATTTTTGGAGGCAATTTTAAATTCAATCAATTAATTTAAGCAATTTCAAGTTTTCTCATCCTGATGTTTTTATTTTTTACTTTTCCAAGCTGACGAAGCATTTACTATTATTTATTCCGCCCTATTATTTTTAAAAAGCCCGAATACTAATTTTTCTTTAATTTAGAGGGTTTTACCAATGATTTTCAGTGATTTTTAATAAATTTATAATCTTTGTTTTATTTTTTTGATCATTTACTATGTAAATTTTCCATCATCGTGATCGCGATATTTCGGTCTTTTTTCCCGTTATATTATCGGACGTTATGAACGCTTTTATTTTAAAATTTCCACAATATATGTATTTCATAACAAGGAAATTCTTTATCCTCTTAAGGAAATTTGATCTTTTTAATATTTCGACGTTTTTGAATTTAAGAAAGATCGTCTTATATCGCTAGAAGCATGATGTTTTATACTCGAATTTTCCGATCCACGGGGGACGGAGGGGGGGGGGGGGGGGCATGAACAGCTCTTGACCACGGATAAGTTGAAAATGGAACCAATTTAACTTTGAATTTATAATAATTGTTAACAGTTAGCACTTCTAAAAACACAACTATGCAAACATTTTAGGAATCCATACATTTTTATTTTTATGCATCATCGATGAGAGATTAATAACTTAAAACAGGGTATAATCTATAAAAGGAAATCTACAATTTCTCTGAACAAAAAACTGTAGTGCATCGAGACTTTAAAAATTGTGAAATTCTCGCGATCTAGCTTTAAAATCAATACGAAGTATGTCCGGGTTAGTATCCTTCAAACGCCCTATTTTAGTCAATGCTACACACATTCATAATTTCCATAGGGTCGTTTATGGACCATGAATATGTAGATTAAAGTAAAACAATACGAGCGCGGCAAAGACGGACGCTACACCACGGCATGTCGCAAAACACATCAGTGATTAAGAGGAGGGGTTAGACAGGAATGTGGACTACACTTATTCTTCGTTGCAAATGCAATAAATTACGATCGCCTTGTAGGGGAGAACAACTATGGAAGAGCCATAGCAGTATCGTAGCGATTGTTGACAGATTTTTGTTACTCCCCAGGTGGCATTGTTTAAGGAGAAGAGTCATTTTTTAAGCTATCACAGAGTTTGGCCGGTAGTCAGGATTTTGTTAATCGCCAGTTTTTGAAGTTTAATCGCCATCTGGCGAGTAAGAATACTAAGCTTGTTTTATATTATTATATTAATTTTAAATTGACTTATTGTTTTATACAAGAAAAAAAGAGGTTTTTTTTTTTCCTCGGTTATTTTTGATAAATTATAGCGGTTTAATTCTAGTCGCGATTTGGCCCCCGATTCCGAAATTATGGTCGCAAATGATAAAAATTTGGTCGCATTTCGCGCATGGCCCCCGCTAATTTCTTACCCTGTGTGTAGTGAATGGTGACTTGCATGTAATAATTGTTTCTTCTTCCACTACATTTTCCTTTGTATCTTTTAGTCATTGTCTCATATCTTTCATTCCTCTTTGAGATTCCAATCTGTGTTTTTTCTTATAAATTTTATCATATTTTTAACTTACTCTCATTGCTTTCATTCCTCTTCTTGCCTTTTCTACCTCTGCAAGTTTCTTTTCTTCACTTTGTCTTGCATGGCTCTCTTTCTTTCTTTCTGTAGCAGTTTTAGCCATATTAGTTTTTTCAATAAAGAATTTCCTCATAATACTTTAATAAGCAGTTGAAAATGTCAAGTCTGATATTAGATTTTATGTAGAATCATAAAAATTACTTTCATTATGAGGATAAGTTCCAGGTGTAATTTCTCAAAACACTTTTTCAACAATTAGATAGATCAAGTTTTAATATTATGCACAAATTTAAGATTTACAATGATTAATTCATCCAAAAAACTATTAGAAACATATACATATATACATATATATATATATAATAATAGTAGTTTGAAAATCCAATGAACGAAAAGAAACTGCAGCATGATAAACCTAACTTTCTAAAACACCCACAGAATAAAATATAAAACAGCAAATCATCAATCAAATGAAAAAAAAATGCAAAACCTGAGTTATCAAGTTACAGAAAATCAACAAAATTCAAAGGTATGGAAACGAATAAAGAAAAACTTAAAAAATCAAGCTATATCGCTATACACGTGGAAAAAGATAGATCCTTTTAGCCTTCATGCGTCTCGCCCGTGCTGGATGCAGCCGCTTCGGAAATTTTCGGAAATTTTCTGTGCTACTTCAGATGTTTTCCGGAAAAGAGGAGTTACGCTATGGAGATATGGAACTTCCAGGAAAAAAACACGATCCACGGAATATTTTCACTCCTGCTTTTCATCTGCTCTCTCGAGAATTCCTAGTGTTCGTTTTCGAAATTTAAGGATCAGTAGCGGCGAGTGCACGCTAATTCCCGCGCGGCATTTTTTCTTCACGGTTCGCACGTACCCTAGAAAAATGTAGGCTTCAACGCATCATTTTTTTAAATTGATATTGCTAATTAAGGCAGAAAAGCGTTTGGCGGGATTTTAAACAAAAAATCGCTACTTGGCACAATATTGGGCAAATAATCACTTGTTGGCGCAGAATTTGGTATTATTTTGCCGAATTCCGGTTTTGGGAGCGTCCGGATATTGGGACGCCGGATAAGAGGTCACGTACTGTACTTACAAGTCTCAGGTGTTCCACAAGGTGGCTGTAGTAGCAGTATGTTAGCTAATTTATACCTATATCATTATGAAAAATTCTTTACTTCTACAGATTATAAAATTTATAGATATGTAGATGATCTGATTTGTTTAGTATTTACTGATAATTATGTCATAGATATAGATTTCTATCTGAATAATTTGGAATTAATACCTAATGAAACTACTATTAGTAAAAATATTAATTATTTGGATTTAAATCTAATTATAAAACCTACTAATGGGATAGTTACTAATTTATATGATAAAACAGATTTTTTTAAATTCAATGTTAATAAAATATTACCTTTTAATTCCTGCAACTTGATTCAATTGTTTAGAAATATTATACTTAATCAACTTTTTAGAATTTATAGATCATTAGATAAAAAATTTCATGCTTTACACATTAATAACCTCATAATTACCAGTAAATTATATGAATATCCAGAATATTTAGTAAATGGTATAATTAATAAATTTTGATTAGCCTAAAATTCTTAATATTCTCTCCTTAGTATCTTATTTTAGCCTTACTTCTACATTCTCTTGTTTTTACATCACAATATATTTTCATCTTTCTATTTTGCAGCTTTTACTGTAGAATATCACATTTTAATGCCATTACGCAGTACGGTTTTTATTACTCACTTGGCAACAGTAAATCACTTCTTTACTCTTTATCGAATGGCAACATTGGTCTAGTCATTTTTTGCTCATCACAATTGTACATTTGATGTGTATTTTAAGGTATTTATGTTTCCTTTCTATTTTTTCAATCTTTATGCTTATCATCCTGATAACACATGTTTATAGATAAAATCTATCTTGTGTTTCAGAAACAAGCATTTTTGTGTTCATTTCATTTAAAATATTAGGACTTGATAAAGAATTTTTTCGAAATGAACTATTCTTAAGCCTAGCTCTACTTCCACGTGAAAGCTTTAATGCTTGATTATTTTGGTATTCCTTTTTTTGATTCCTCTCCATTGGCATTTGTTGATTACCTTTAGCTTTCTGAACTGTAATATGTATTATAATTTCCTCTTTATTGTTCAATCTCATTTTATTTCATTGTATTCCGTAGGCATAAAAATTTTTAAGATAGTGTATTATGAGTTACTTCTTCCATTCTACCATTGGATTTACTATTTTAATATATATATATATATATATATATATATACAGGGTGTCCAGAAAGTTCCGGAACGGCACAATATCTCGAGAAATACACTTCGGATCAAAAAATAAAAAACACGTATTCAATATTTTTAGAAAAGCTATCCAATGGTACCAAAATTGACCTCCCTGAATATTTCAAAGTTGCCTCCACCCCCTCCTGGGGGGAGGGGGTGGGGCAACTTTGAAACTTTCAATGGGAACCCCCATTGAAACCATGTACGATCTCAGACCATGTACGATCAAATATATGAAACCAGTATTTATTTATTGCGTGGTATGCTGAGTCAAAACATTCTCGTTTGTTTACACCGAACGTTCAATCAAAATGAAAGTAAGACATAACATAAAAGCACTTGAGGAAGTCAAAAAAAAGTTTCAAGAGGTTACATTTCTTAATAATGAATTTATAGATAACAACTACGACAGCGACACATGTTAAAAGCCCAGACACCACACAACTGTTGCAAGATGCAAGATGTGTTACTGTTGCAAGATGTGTGGTCGGGAACAGCGACACATGTGTGAGGTAACAAGTAGCCTCTAGCATGCCTCTACATGTGGGAGATGTGTAGGCAATATGTCACAGCTAACTGGTTTGAACTTGAATGGTGGAAGTCTAATCACTTTTCCCTTTATGGAGTATGTTAAAGTGTGTGTTGTAGAGGGAAAGGTAATGGAGCCAACAGGTGCAGGATTAAGAAAATAACATTGGAGAAGAATAGCTATCATCCACTCTGCAGAATCTGATGATGGGCTGATATTTAAACAATGTCATTATTTTATAATGGACACTAATTTTTCTTGCACTTTGCGAAAAGATAAACTGTAATTTAAACCCTGATTCAGCTAATTCTATTTGTTCTACTATCCATTCTCCCACCACCTAATTTTCTTCTTTCTTTCCTTCGTGGTTTTGTGTGTTCGTAGTATCTTCTCAGTCATTTCGGGTTTTTTCCCTTTCATTTCTTTCTGTGGCATTGACAACTTTTTTCTCCTGCCATCAGTTATGTGAACCATCAATTGCCGACTTGACTTGAGTAAGTGAGATCACGCCTCTTGTCAGTCCTGAAGAAGAATGCTATTATCTGCTTTTAAAACTAGTAGTTTTGAAGTTTATTATTGTTTTTATGCTGCATTTACAAAGTTATTATTTATTGTAACTAATAAAAATGTTATTTCAGAATTAGGATGTAAAATACAATAATTGGTATAAGTGCTTTTGGACGTGAAACACCCTCCATCAGAGGGATATGATGTAGCATAAGCAAATTGGAGTTTTAAACACAACTAAAATACAAAGCAAATTTGCATATTGCAATAAACCAATTAGTAAAAAATAGATTCTATAAGAAATGAAAATGCAGAAATAAAAATAGTTTTTTTGCATATTTACTTTGTACAAGAAATAAGAATATACAAAGTAAATATGCAGAAAAAGTGGAAAAAACAAATAAATGTGGTTATGACAAATATCCGGAGTTAGAAATAGGATTTGATTTAAAGTGTAAAATGTAAAAAATAAGAAAAATAAATTATAGGTACTAAATCATAACATAAAATGTTACCTTTTCAGTGTCAATTCGAAAGTCAACAAGTTCTGGATAAAACCAATACATGATACCTTTGACTGTATCATAGCTTTGAAATAAGATGAATAGAAGACCCAACAGATAAATGACACTGACACCTAAAATGAAAATTTAAACATGTTTTTAAAATGTCAAAATACAACTCAAATTCAAATATTCTTTGAAATTTAAAGAGTTATGTGGATTTCCCAACTTGGTTAGGATAACATGTTAGCTTAAACAGGCTAAATGAGTCCATATTTTGCAAACTGAGGCTATTATTGTTGGGTTGCTTTAGAATGTATGTAATTTGGAGGTTTGAAAAATTACTTTTATTGGCTTTTTCATTTATTCTTTAATTAGAATATTTTTAATCTTCTAAATTAATTTTCTTTATAATATTCTTAATTAAAAATGTTCCATTCCCTAAATTAATATTACTTTTGATTTGCAAATTTTAAAAATTATTTATTTATTTGATTCCCCTTAAAATTCCCTTTAATTTGATGTCCCATTTTCCCATTTTGGTTAGAACTTCAGTTTGTTCTACAGATTCAAGTTATTTCCATGTTTCAGTGCAATTCAAAAATTTCAGTTGCGGCCATTTTCGGAATTCTATTTTGCGGGCTTTTTACTGCGATTGAGGCGCCACCTAAGCGTTTTTCGCGCCTCTTTGGAATTCGTGAATTATTTTAATTGGTTCACGTTTTTACGGATCGTCTGCTTTCGGAATTTTGAGTTTTGTTTTGGCAATTCTAGTTTCGGTAAGCGGATTTTAATTGCTGCCGTTTGTCTAAACTCCTCCCTTTTTCCCGCACGTATAAATACGCACGCAGAATTTTTCGGTTTCAGTTTTTTGTTGAAATCCCTCGTCGTGTGTTAGCGCGTGAAGCGTGTCCTTTTTTTTTTATTGGAACTTATGTTCCACGCGAGATTTTCTATGGAACGTTAAGTTCCTCGCGTTACTTTTTCTAACATTTGTTGTTTTAATTTAAATGATGGTTTTTCAAACTTTTATTGCGTAATTCACGAAGTGACTCACGGAAAGATGTGTTGCGAAAATTTATTATGTATGCTACGAGGAAGAAGCGTCTCAAGAAAGTTCGTATGGTAGTTTTAAGAAAATTTTAGCGTTCCAGAAGTAGTTGTTTGGCCTCTGCTGATGAATTTTCTCCTGATCCCAAGAAAACCAGTGTAGTTTTATTCCTGTCAACTCCACTTATAGAAAAATTTGTCTCCAACCTGTGCAGCTCTAATTATTGGAACTTTTCCCCCCGTCTGATGGCCCATCCGGGTGAATACAAATGTTTTATTTAAACTCTTAATTTCTTTAATTCTGAATATGATTTCTCAATATTTTTTTAAATATATGATTTAAATTTTATTATGAAAATTTAAAATTCTAAAACTTCATTCTGAGAGCAAATTTCTAAACCTTCATAATTTTTTTAGAGCCTGGAAAAATTCTAAAATTCTTTAAATTTAATATTTTTGTTAATGATTTTCTGATGGAATTTAAAATAGATTGTTTTGAGTAAAGTTTTTATGCTAATTCCTTAATTCTAACCAAGTTGATAAAATTCTAAAATTCAAATGTCTGTCTAAAATTCTAATGCATAGCTGCCAAACCAGAGAATAAAAAATTAGGAACAATGTACGCAAGAAAAATGACACGCAATAGTTGCACACAAAATATATATACATGGGTATCTCCAACATGGGAGTACTTGCTTCCCCCCCCCCCCATTGAATTGCATGTCAGTATTTCTTAGCCAATGTATTATGTATTGACAGTGATTTTGCAACCCCCCCCCCCGGAAGGAAAGATGGTGAAACCCATATATATATATACTATATAATTAATCTTAATAAAAAAAAAAATAAGACCTCATGAGATAAGAATTTTGAAACATACATGAAATGCATAATATTTTTACACCCATAAAATTATAACTATATTTGTTCTCCTTAAATACATCAATATTCAACTAAAAGTAAAATTAAACTATTTTCATATTTGAAAAAAAAATGTCATTACACAATTTAAATACACTATTACAAAGTAAGTAGAACAAAGACAAATTAAGAATCTTTTTGGTTTATTGATACATAGGTAGCAGATTTGGCCTTTTTCAAGAAAGTGGCACCATGTTTGTTCATACCAAGCACCATTTATCTGATTATTTGGCAATTAAAGTAGACTGTAAAGTCAAAATACTCATGGAACTTCTAAAATCAGTTTTGTTTCTTTTTACAAGACTAAAAATTCGTTCACATGCAGCATTACTATGGGGGAGTGTTAGTATCTCCAACATGATACTACTCAATTTACCATACAAAAGTTTATACACAGGATCTTTTTGCTTTCCTAACTTAGCCCACTGAACATCTGGTCTTCAGCAATTATTTCTTCTGGCAGATCTGCCATTTGATAATGCAAAAACTCAGTCTCTACACTATCAATAATATCAAACGTTGATTCTGTTGAGTCTTTTTGCAGTATAGAGGGAAATCTGTCTATAAAAAATTTTATCGAGGAAATTTAACTTTTTTCCTCTGAGACACATCTGCGACTTCAGCATGATGTAAAACATCAGAGTTGATTGGAAAGTTTCTGATAATATAATTACATGTCATACAATAGTAGTTTTTGACGTACTAAAAAAAACTGCTTTGTTTCATGAGACTTTAACTTTTTCAGGCACTCTAACGTCTCTGATCCCACAAATATGTCTTCATTATCCTTATGATTTGTTGAATCACTATAAGAGATATCGAAGCTTTCACGACTTCAAGCTTTATGAATCTGACAAATATATCTGTAAAAAAAACTTGAATTTGGAACTTTAGCTTATGGACTCTGGGGATCTCTGATTGCAAACTCACATTAAATTTTTCGAAAACACTAATTACATTTTTCAGAAAAAATGCAAGAGCATGGTACAGATTTTTCAAAATAGAAAAATTTGTATTATGCAAATATAATTAAAAAATTAACCTTAATAATTAGCCATAATATGAAAATAACTAGTTTAGTCGATCTAATATGCAACATTTAAATGATGGAGATGGATGGAAAAAGATACTAATGTACTCTCGGCAATTCACGCGATGTAACTGAATTGCGCAATCGCACTGTTTATGCGAAAATAATTAAGAAATTAACAATAATAATTAATCAGAATATGAAAATAAGATAATTTAGTCGATCTAATATGCAACATTTAAATGATGGAGATGGATGGGAAAAGATACTAACGTAATCTCGGCATTTCACGCGACGTAACTGAATTGCGCAATCGCACTGTTTATGCGAAAATAATTAAGAAATTAACCATAATAATTAATCAGAATATGAAAATAAGCTAGTTTGGTCAATCAAAAATGCAATATGTTGAAGATTGAGATGGATGGAAAAAGATATTATTGCACTCTCGGCGATTCATGAGAACAAACTGAATTGCGCAATCGCAGTGTTTATGCGAAATTAATGAACAAAATAACATTTTAGCGATTTATGCTGAATTAGACAACCTTTGAAGAAGTATATTTATTACTTTCATAAAATAAGCGATCGAGATCTTAATTTACATTACACGCGGCCGTAAATCTACGTTAATTTGATTAGCATTACCCTGTATTTTATTATGGTGTTGCTACGATCCCGGGAATGGTAGAAATCAGTGCTAAAAAAGCGGAAAATCGGCGTTTCCGAGGAATTATACCATGTCTGGTTAATTGATAAATTTCAAACAAAAAAATCCGGAGAATTTCGTTAGTAATTCGGAGGCCGGAGAAGTAATGAAACATCCGGAGTTTCCGGCCCAAATCCAGAGAGTTTTTCACGTCTAATCTGTAATCTTATGAGCGTACTTTTATTCAAATAGAGAAAAATTTCCCACTTAGCTAAAAAAATCCCTTTTATAGGGAAAATTTTGGGGATATTATCCCTAAACGTAGGGATTTTTTTTTTAAATCGGGAGATGCGCCTTCAAAAGCGGGAAATCGGGATAAACACTCAAAAATCGGGAATCTCCCGCCAAATTCAGTAGAGTTGGTATACATATGTAACTTTTATGGTTGCAGAGGAGGGAAAATGGGGTAAAACCGGAATATTTTCAAAAATTCGGATTTTGTGGAAAAAATTCGGATTTTCGGAACAGACGTAAAAATTCGGAACGAATCCGGAAAATTCGGAACGGTTGGCAGCTATGCTAATGTATAAGATTCTAATGTTAATTCTTCCTGAGTTGCCTGCCTGTGAGCAGAGTTTTTGTATTTGTTAATTGGAATTAATTTGAAGTTACAATTTAATAAACTAATTTTCTTTAAACTAATTATTATGTCTTCCTTTATCTCTTTTAAACACAGCAGGTTTTATTCTATCTCTTTCAAACACAACATTATTATACAGCTAAATATTTTAAAATTGTCAATTTCAAGTTTAAAAAAAATATATTTTTTTACAGTTTCTAGAAACTTTTGCTTTGAATAAACTATATTTTTTTAAAGATTTTTAGTAGATGACAAGTCTGTTTAACATGATTTAATGCACAATTTTAAAGCATATTTTAAATCAAAACTAGATAAAAACATTATTGTAAAATTTTACATTTGTGTAAAATTAGTATTTTTAGAGCTTTTAAATAAAATCGGGAATATAATCTTTCTTAAGAATTATTAGCATAAAAATTTTAGCGAAATTCACAAATTTTAGTACTTTTTTTTTTAATCACAAATTTTAATACTCTTTTCCCACAAATCATGAATTTTAGAATTTTCTATGAAAATCACGAATTTTAATACTTTATAAAAATTGGGAATTTTAATGTTGTTTACTAAAAAGCGTCAGTTTTACTGCATTTTTATGAAAATCGAAAATTTAAGCACTTTTGTGATAATCTCAAATTTTAGCGGTGTTTCATACCATTTTTTTTCTTTTTCCAAAGGCTGACATGAATATGTTTTATATGAATACAGATTTATTTAACTGCATTTCAAAAACTAATCTAATTTTTGTCCAAGAACACTATTTCTACTGACATGAAAAAATAGACTAAAACTATGAAATATACTTCAAGAACAAATTTGCATATAAAACTCCAATATTGAACTGTTCATACATTTTTAAATGCAAATTACTTTTCTTCATCTTAATAGAATTATTAAAATACAATTAGATTAACTCAGGGATCATAGCCTTGATCATTTTTCACAATTCATAATAAAAGATTCATTTCGCACAGACATAAAGATTTAGCAAAAATCTTGTTTTCTGGTGATGTTCAAATAAAACATTAATATTTTATTTGATGTTATATAACATTTCATTAAATTTCAAATAATGTTTACATTCTGTTTTAAAAATATACATATACATACGAGAAAAGTTAAACAATGTAATTAAGCCCAAAAGCATAAACAATGCACAAAACTAAAGACCAAAAGACAAAATGGACTTTTTGACTTTGAGTTTGTTGGTCTGTCTAGAACTGAAGAAGGGTAAGAGTTTTGAACATATTCTCGAAATAGCTGTATGCTGCAAATGTTTAATCTGTGCTTAATTATGCTGTTGAAGTTTTTCCTTTTTTTTTACACAAAATGCTTTTACTAACTAATTATGTAGATACATATTACATGCAAGATTTATCTTAATATAAACCTGTAATATGCACTATGCTTCTTTCTTGTATCTATAAGGTTGATGAGAAATAACTTTAGGAATTAATTTTTATTCTCAAAATAAAACGTAATTAATTTCAATTAGAAATCTGTCGCAGTGAATAAAGATTCACTGGACATATTGTGTATTTTTATTTGGTGAATATAACTATGTGGTGATTACAAGTACTTACTAAAAATGAAAGCCTGATTTGTTTGCCCATAGCAATACACTTTTACTTGCACTCAAACAAACATGTTCCCACGAGAAAGTTGTATCCAAGGCAATTTAACCCAGCTGCAGAATTCTACGAACAATCCTAAAAAGGAAACCCAGATGTTTCACACAGTGAAGCAGTGCTAAAGAATCGCACAAAAGGATGTGAAATTTTGTTGCTATGATGAGGAAAGAAAATGCATGACGATACTGCAAGTGTTCCAATTAAGCGCAGTTTCAACTGCCAGCATAGCAATATTTAGTGCTGCCTGACATACCCGTTTCTTTCTCTGCTGCCCAAGGTAGAGACAGTGCAGAAAAATATTGTACAGTTCACAAGTTTCCTTTTTTTCTTTTACTCTCTGAGGACCACACAAGACTGCCAGAAAACGGATTTGACCAATGACCATGCAAGTTCAAAGGCAAAAGGTTGCAACGCAGAAGATGGAGCCTTTTCACGCCTGTATTAGTGGGCAAGTCTATGGTACAGGACATATACTAGGGATTATAATCAGATGCAGACGAGCTTTAGGATGGCATAGTCATGCCAATCACGCCGTACTGAATTCTTTTTAAGCGTTGCCTTTAGCCCTTAACTTGGATCTGAAACTCTGAACAGAGTGGAAGCTCATGAAAGAGCTCTGTTCTCAGCCTTTTGAACGTTCCAGATATATCTGAAGATTATGCATCTTTCAAACTCTCCAGATAACTAAAGATCTGAACATTATGCATTTTTCAAATGCTCCAGAGATTTACGAACCATGGCATTTTCCAAAAGCTCCAGAGATTTACGAACCATATGCATATTTGATTTGTAGTTTTCCAATAGAATGCAATAAGAACCAATAAATAAAAAGATCCTGATGACTGATGATAACAAGACTGCGCAGAATATCTAGCTATTAGAGATAAAAATGAAGTGAATATTCCTAGATCTGTTTTGCAGAAGATAGATGTCTACATTATCAACAACCGATGCACGTAAGGGAATGAACTTTTCCTGACATAACCTCGAAGGCTATTAAAAACTATCTCGATTCGAACCTTAGATATGTGAAAAACCAGAAGGACATCTGAAGACAGAGTAATCTATAGCAACAAAGGTGACTCAGTGCTGATCTATATATTGGTGATTGGTTTGGAGAAACTCTTATAGCAGGTAAATGCAAATATACTGGTAGTGAAAGAGATTTGAGTGCATCGCTACTCACGCAAGTCACGTATTTTTGAAACTCATTATTTGGTTAAGGAATATTTAAAATATTAATATGATAAGAAGAGTATGGAATTTAAAATTCTTAAGACCTTAGTTTGAGACTTTGATTGAGTTTATTTTTATTAACCCCATGTTCACAAAGAAATTTTGGGAAGACTTATCATATAATACGTGCATTGTGTAAATATGAAATATATAAGTGTAATATTGAATATTTTAAGAAAGAATTAGTTAATGATAACTATAAGAGAGTAGTGATTTACATGTAATGAATATTGAATTTAATGTTAAAAAAAATCCCACAATGGATGTTGAAGTGTTGATATTAGAATTTTGGATAAAGATATATCTATAAATATACTTAAAAGGAAACTATTTTGATTTAATGAAAATAATGAATGATAAATATGAATGATAAATGAAATATTTACTAAAGAAATTTACTAACAAATTAAATAAATGTTTTCTTTTAAAATTAAAGTTGTTAGTTATTTCAAGGCATGAGTGCATTTCATTGAATCTTCTCCCGATAGAACCAGAATTTCTGGTTATGCACACTATGTGTGATTGATAATATATCGTAGGTTAAGCGGGATGTCTTAATTGATAGATCAAAAGTCGAGACTAATTTTAAGAGTTAGTCTCAGTCCATATTTGGAATTATTTTGTAAGCTTTAAAATTAAGATCTCTACATCCCGATTGACTTACTAAGATATGGGGAATTTATTTACATTAAGAATACCTTCCGATAAAATGAAAATCAAAATTTGGCAATTAAGTATCCTATTTATGAGCATTATGTTTAATGTTAGGAATATTGAAATTACAATAGAATGTTATTGACAAAACTGCCATTGGCTGTACGTTTTTAACACACATTTTTGGTACTGCATTCTACAGCATATTATGCTTGAACTGTGTTCATTAAACTTAAATTGAATTTGGTAACTGTGTGAGGGGAGAAAAAATCTAAAATTCACAGATCACTAATACTCTTTAATTAATATTACTCACTAAAAGATACTTCAAATAAGAAATGGCTTTGAAATTCTGAGGAGCAAAGGTTAAGAAATAAACGATGTGTTTGTTCACTAACTCAACAATGTGTTATATAACTACCTCCTACATTCTAATTATTAAAAGTTTTATTCAAATGTAAATTTGAAGGGGAAAAAATATTTACCAAATACCAGTCTCCATATTGCAGGATGAGGTCTAATAAATGGCCCTATTACAAAATATAAAAATGGGCACAATGAATAAAAATAGGCAAATTGATATTAATATAAATAATTCATATATAGCAATTCAAGATTTGAATTACATATTAATACTTGATTTTAAAATTTAAAATAAATGCATAAACTGCCCCAAAAATAACAAACTTCAGGGTGAGATTTTCATCAAAGAATCACAACTCCTGCCTGCAAAATTTGTATAGCAGGAGTCTCCTGTTCTCAAAATTAGTAGTAAATCAAAACTTCTTTAATCTTTTGCAGCAATATTGATTTTTGATCTCCCTGACAGTACCCGGCTGAATACAAAAATTTTTTATCTGGTGGAAGGGAATGTCCTGCATTTTAAAATTCTTTGCATTATTTTGCATTCTTGGATACTACCACAGCTCTCCAGGGCATAAACCTCTTTTCTGGGTAAAGAGGGTTCCAGAAGTGGTTCAAATAAGGAACAAGGTTGCACTGAACGAGGTTCGAAAAGAAGAACAGAACATGCCACTTCGATCGTGAGCGTGCTATCGCATTTTCGTTCGGTCATCAGATACACTGGGTGGAGGATGAGAGAAGGGAGCATAACTAGAGTCTGTGGTTACAATGCAGATCTGACGGCTCTCCTAGAAAGAAGGCGTTAATAATGCACACTGGTTAAGTTTATGGGAGGGGAGGCTATTTGCAGGGACGGCATATCAATTTTCATTCATGGCACGGGAAAGGGCGACTTTCGCCATAATTTTATGACAACTTGTTATTATTTTTCATTTTACAGAATACCTAATCTTAAGGCCGTACGAGAAGACAGCAACTTCCGAAAATTGGCAGGCCTTGCAGAATTTTAATCCGGCGAGGACAAAAGGACGGGCGATTTCCAGAAGCCTGTCAGGAATTACCTTTTTTTAGTTGGTTTTAACTAAAAACAAATGCTTTTTTATTTATTTCAGAAATTTTTACGCTTCCCAAAAAATATTTACGAAATTTTCACAGTTTCCAAAAAATCATTCACCATTTTTTTTGCCAAAGTATTTTTTTTATCACCAGTTTTGTGATTTTTTCGCATAGGCGAATGGCTAGTGCGAACCCTGATATCAACTTTGGAGAACAACAAATAGTTTCTTCCTTCAGGTTATACAAAAACAGAGCAACCACACCAATAATAATTGTTGACATAATTTCTCTGTCTATGCATCTATTTAGAATTATCATCAGTATTGATGGAACCAGTGTTTCTTTCAGGCATACCCCAGGGGGGCATGTTAACATAGTTTCTATTTATTAGACAACGTTTAAATATATTAATATAGGGCAAATAAAAAATCAATAGATAATCATTTTTACGATTGTAAATGTTTAAATATAAAAATTTAATAATTATTTTCAATATAGATAACATCTTAAAAAAATAAAAATATTACTTTTAAATAAATTAGGATGATTTGTAGCATTAAATTTGAAATAATCAAAGTTGTTTGTTAAAATTCCGATTATATGTCTTTTTCGAATTTCCCTTGAGAAACATAAAATTGTACTGTATAAATAATTACAATTTTTTTTTTATTTAATATGTTACACAATAGTCTTTAAATTTAAAATTATGCATTTTTTTATGAAAAATAAAGAATTGGTAGGTAATTTTCTTACTGAAATAGCAGAAACAGTGAAAAAACATCCCCCCCCCCCCCTTCCAAAGTTATAAAAACCATCACCTGTAAATACCTGAAGTTTGTTATTAAAAAATAACTTATTTTCCCCAAAATAATATTTTTAATATTAATTAAGTTCTGCACTTTAGATTTGATAGAATATTATGCTTTGAGTTTAATTCTTTTATATAGTTAATATATTTTAATTCTAAGCATTTGTTTTGTTTTCTGTTGGTTTCTTCCAGTTTCTTACTGGAAGAAACCCAACCATGAATGGTGGTTCTCTGATGGTCACAATGTTGAAACAACCATTTGTGCAATTTGGATATTTACACGTGTTTCTCTTTGAAAAGTTTTGGATTTCATTAAACCAGGTACTGTGTTTTGATTTTGATTTAAGCATAATGTCTGCTTTGTTTTAGTGAGTAATTTAAAGTTTAATTTCTTGACTGTATTAAATTTTATGATTTTCATGTTACATCCACACAGTTGTCACACAAACAACCATTGCTGCATGAGATGTATAGTTTTTTGAAATTTTGTTAAAGTACAAACATTTTTCAAATTATCAGTCTTTTTATTTTGTTAAAGTAGAATATTTTTTCTATGTATCATTTCTTTTGTTAAAGTACAATCATTTTTCTAAGTATCATTTTTTTAATTTTATTAAAATGTAATCATTTTGCTAAGAATCGTTCTTTTAAAATTTTGTTAAGTACAATTTTTTTTCTAAGTATTATCTTTTTTTATTCTTGTTTTTATGCAGTTTTGATTTTTAATTATATATTTTTATATTTGTTACGCACAAAGCCTAACATGGCATTCGTTAGGACTTTTCAAAACAGTCTTCCTTGGCTCAAAAAAAAATGGCAGACTTCACCAAATTCTTTATACTGTAGCTGTTCTGAATTCCTTAACTTAATCAATCGGAACAGATCCCATTCTTAAACACTGCACAAGATAAAAAAAGTATAATTAAAAAATATATATAATTTTTTATAAATAATATTTTGATGTTTTTGTGAAGTTTGTGACAAAGTTTATTAAGCTTATTTAGTTGTCTGCATATAAAATATTACTTTCAAATTTCAAAAACCAAATTCCCTTCCTTAAATCGCTGGTCCAAGTCTGTAAAAAAGTTGGCTACCCCAGTACTTCAGTCACATTAGTCATCTAATTAGCAAGCTTATTTATTTTTCCTCAATAAAATTAATTTTTATACATTCTTATGCAATGACATGTTAGACAAAAATGCTATGCAACTGGCAAGTAAGCATTTATTTTAACATTACGGAATCTCTAAGTCCATTTAATTTTTAAGCACCAAGTTTGAGATAGAAATGTCTACCTTAGTCATACTACTTCATCAATTTTTATTATTCTTAACCCTATAACAAGCAAATTATCCTTTCATTACAATCCAATAGCACAGTGAGTAAATTTGATCACATCATCACTCAAAGAAATAAAATCCAAAATACAAATATATTCAATAACAGTATGTGAAAAAAATAATAAAGTTAGCTTACCATTAGGAAAAGCTAGAACACTGACAATCAAAAAGAAAAAACAAACGCAGCGTATGCCATCCCATATATTGTTCTGTATGTTATCATCATTTCTAAAAAACATAATTAAAAATAAATACCTTAATCTGATGTTTGGTGAGGTACAAGATAATTCTTAGTTACAAATTACACAAAAATACTAGATCGAATTCCGAGTCAAGCTGCATTTATCAAAAACAGTATACAGAAGTAGTATATAATACATAGTTTTACACACAGAGATGTAAAAGATATTGGTAATTACAAGATTTAAATATCTTTTTTTAAATATTACTTGAAATCTAACTGCCCGATGATGCTGACGAAACTTACCCAGTAAACACAGAATACAAGACAGCCCAAACAGCTACTGATCTAAAAAATATATCATTTCTAAAAAAATATAATTAAAAATAAATACCTTAATCTGATATTTGGTAAGGTACAAGATTAATTTTAGTTACAAATTACACAAAAACACTAGATCGAATTCCGAGTCAAGCAAAGAACACGAATGCATTCATCAAAAACAGTAAATAGAAGTACTTATAATACATAGTTTAACACACAAAGATGTAAAAGATATTGGTAATTACAAGATTTAAATATTTTTTTTCTAAATATTACTTGAAATTTAGCTGCCCGATGATGCTGACGAAACTTACCGAGTAAACACGGAATACAAGACAGCCCCCACAGCTACTGTTAAAAGAGTAATGGTATGAGGCTTATAGAAGAATTCAAGAGATATATCATCAACGGGTCTTTCGTTTACATAACAAAAATTATTGTAAACCGAAGAAGTATCATTCCCAACGCGAACACTTCTCGCCATGCCTCTTCTCTTTTTATCCACAAAATTGTTGTGTTGTTGTGATTGCGGTCATGGTCGTTACAGGTAACCGCATCGTATCAGCTGACGCAACTGCTTTTGCGCAAAACAAGAGTAAAATTTTACTTCATGTCCAATGATTTAAAATTAGTTTTTATCATTTGCCTTTATCAAATATTCAATTTTATTCAGACATTATCCAGATAAAACATCGAGAGTATTATTTGTTCCTTTCCACTGCCTTGCAAAAATTGCTCAATATTTTTCTACCTAGGCCAAATTACGTACCACCTAAATGAAAAACTACATTTGAGGTTTTGTTCTGTTTGGGAGATACGAAAAGCTAGCCTACAGTCCCTTTATACAAAATATATCTGTAGTCTCTAAATTAGTCTTGGCTTGGGAGACGAAGACAGGGGGTATTCGGGTATTCACTCCAGCAAGAGAGACCGGTCGAAGGTTGCTGCAAACTCGGAAATGATCACCAGTAATAGAAGTTATTTTCGGTAACAGCGGAAAATCACAGATTGGTGAATTTTGTTCATTGCTATTTCTGTCATGTCACGAAATTAGGTAAATTTATTTTTTCATATTTCAGTGCGTTCTTCTTATTTGAATTGTATATGCGATTTGAAATACCTATTTTTTAATAAAAGTATAGTAATTCTTAGTTTATAAATTATATTCATTGCAATTTATTAATATACGTAACATTTTGCAATTTCAGTGTAATACGTACTTAAGGCCATCTAAATTCAATAAATTGTAGCATTTTTTAAAGTATCAAGCTGTTTAGTATTTTCTTCATTCCCTTTTCATTATTATCGTTTTTCATTAAAAGTACTTCCTCCAAATTGATAACTTGGAAGTATGCAGTCCATAGACCATAAATGTTATTTTGCAAAAATTACGTTTATTGGCTTGATTGATCTAGATCAGTGTTTCAAAATCTTTATGCGGTCACAACCTTCTTATAAAAAATTCCAAGTGTAATTATCCCGTAATCACTAATATGTTGAGAGGGGTATTACATTTCTAAGAATAAGGACTTCTTACACTTTGTACCAGTTTTGGCCATGACAATTAAATCTTATTTACATCTATAAAATTTAAAATAGGGTGAGTTCTCCAGTTATGGCCACATTCAGGAAAAGTATAAGTTTAAAAATTTATCCTGTTTTATTGAATAAACACTATGAATTGATGCACAACATTTAATAGTAAATTTAATTTACTTTCAGGTAATAACAATATTTTACAAATTTTTTATTTTCCTTGGAATTTTTAAAATAAACAAAATCTTACACCTTATACCAGTTTTGGCCATAACAATTAAATCTTATTTATATCTATAAAATTTAAAAATGTAGATAAATGATGATTCTAATGCTTATAGTGGGTATTTAATAACTGTAGGCCTGTCTAGTAGTTGTAAAGTAATTAAAAAGTTATTACAAAACTATTAATCACAAAATTGATATGGAAGATATTTCATTATGAGGTAAATACAATATTTATTTAGCATTGCTAAAATGTGTTATACAATTATTCAAAATTTGCCCTATAGGCATCAGAATCTTCATTTAGATTAGCATAATTCATGCACAAGGACACACAATCATCATCTGAGTCTGGCAAAGGTTGAAGAATGTGAGTTGCATTAGGTAACAATGCGACTGAGATTATGTTGTTTTCTCTACAAAAATTGCTAAGATGTAAAGTAATGTGGGATTTATACCCATCTAAGAAAATTATTACTGGAAATGATGCCTGTTTTTCAACTAAATAGGGATTAAAAAACAGCAGTATACTCATAAAATGTCTTTCCCGTCATCCATTCAGTCTGAAATAGTTTCTACTCTCCCAATAGCGAGGTACTAGTAAGCTTTTAAAACTGGCGTACCATCCTTAATTGCTTTTATTACACTTTCCACTTAAGAACAGCTGAACTTTTTCATTTTTACACCTAAACCCACTTTGTCTTACCATATGCAAATTTAGTGCCAAACTACAAAAACTACTAATTACATTGCCTACGTAACATAAATTTACATTGTAGCACTATTTGAAATAATTAAGGTAAAAACTGAGAATAGACCCCCACTCTTTTTACTAAGGACAAAATTGCGTCAAGTTGGTGCGTTTCTCCGTGTTTTGAAATTGACTCCTCCCAACTGAAGTGACGTACGTATATTCCCGTGTTTTAAAATAGGCTCCTCCTGCTAAAGTGATGTCGTATTCTACAGTTTTATGAACTGGAATTTTGTTAAATGATATTGCAATTGAATATAAATAAAAGTGAATAATACTCATAAAAAGATTACAAAATATGATTTTTGTGCATTATAAAAATATTGTGTAATGGCAGAATAAAAACTTTTAAAATTTTAGAAACCATATTGAAACATGCGATACTTAAAATAGTTTTTGATTTAAATCAATATCAAAAACTTATAACTCAAAACATCGAAAATTTAATAAAAAACAATACTTAGAAAAAATACAAAAATTTAAAAAAAACGATTGTACTTTAATAATGAAATACTAAGAAAATTCAATACATAGAAAAAACAATGGACTTTAATGAAATTTAAGAAAAGATTGTACTTTAACAAAATTTAAGAAGAAACAGTACTTAGAAAAAAGTTTGTACTTCAACTAAATTTAAGAAAAAACGATACTTAGAAAAAAGATTGTACTTTAACAAAATTCAAGAAAAAACGATACTTAGAAAAATGATTGGACTTTAACGAAATTTAAGAAAAAACAGAGCTTAGAAGAATCATTTTAAAAACACAGGAAAATACAGAAGACAATTTCAAAACACGGGATAAATAAATAAAAGAACTAACCTTAAAGAACAAACACTTATATCCATATTTTCTCGTACATCCACACAAACACGTTTTCTTGAACATACACGTACATTCTATACTGGAACACATTTCACACAATCCAATTAAATCTAAAAAAATATCTACTAAATCTACAAAAACAATCGCTTGAATCCATTTGCCGTTTACCAGATGTCATTTAGAAACTTTATTTGTAATACAAAAAATCTACTGACGGTAATTATGGCAATCTTTATGTACATTAATTACATGAAAAGAAACAAATATTTATTCGAAACAAGGTTCAACGAATTCAAACAAAAAAGCTCTGATGTCATGAAATACGCAGATTACTATTGAAATACTATTCCGCATTCTGATTGGATACCCGGAAAGTCGTAGGCTACCAGATTGACGAAGTAAACAGAATGAAATTGTAAACCGGTGCATCGAACCAACTTGGCGCAATTTTGTACTTTGAAAAATGAGGTGTGCGCTATTCTACCGATCACCTGAATTAACTAAAGAATAAATTTTACCTTTTAATTACTAAAATATCCTAAATTTTTGTGAAATTGATGATTCAAAGCAATAGAAGAATAAAAATTTCAAAACCTTGTTGCTTCGTAAAAACCTTAAAATCTATGAGAAAAGAGAACACAATCACAGATTTATTTTTCCGATGAATCCCATGGTATAGGTAATTAACCAACAATAGTACATATAATCAAAACAATGTTTACAAAAGGGAAGAACAAAATTTATTGGTTAAATAACACATTCAGTTGTTAATTTTGTAAAATTGCTACAATGCGGCCAAAACTGGAGTGCTTACCGTATTTAATAAAATCATGAAAAACTATGTATCACAGAATATCCAATAAATACACTTAATTAGTACTATTAAATTAATTTTTATTCATTAGGGAACAATATTTTTTTGATGAGCACAATAAGTACAAGCATGAATAATAATATTATGTCATCTTTGATTTATAGGTACACAATTTGAAATTAACCCTTACAGGTATAAAACAACCATAAAACACCCAAACAGCTTTATCGAATTTGACCACTGTTGCACAATACTGGTATACTAATGTCAATAATGAACTATATCATAATGCAAAATGCAGCACAAATAAAATAATTTAATAGATCATTTTATATTAATCATTGTAAAATAATTTTCAAAGCCATCTCAGAGCAAAGAAGATCCAGTTAAAACATTTAACAATATTATTTGCCTTCCTTTTTATCCTAAAATTAGTCATAAAATTGATAGAATTCTCGGCTAATCCGGAGACCAATCCACTGTACTTTCAGCTCACTAGCCAAGTCGCCGCCAAGCGTTCCAATTGCGAGTGCTTTATGTTGTAATCTAGTAACCTTTTGTATCTGTGTTTTTCGGCGGTAATTGTGTAACATCCAATAAGAATATTCAGGAAGGTGATGTAAGAATACGTTTCTATGGTTGCTACAGTTCTCTGATGAAAAATCACATTTCAATATTTTGGGCCATATTTGCACGTGCTTTTATTATTTGATATTTTGTATAAAATTCTACTATAATTTGAAAAATAAAGGTTTGAAAGAAATGATTAAGTTGTGTGTTTTGAAAGTAAAGCTTAAAATTCCCAGTCACCACATGGCAAACTTGAAAAACTGGCAATTAACAAAATCCTGATTACCCGCCAAACTGTGTAATAGCGTAGGATGGCTATTTTCCCTAAACAATTCCACCTGTGAAGTGAGAAAAATTTGTCAACAACTGCTACGATACTGCTTCGGCTCTTATGTAGTTATTCCTCTATGAGGCGATCATAATTTATTGTATTTGCTGCCAAGAATGAGTACAATCCACATTCCTATGCTAGTACCCCTCCCCGTAATCACCAGTGTGTTTTGTGGCATGCCAGTATGTAGCGTCTTTGTCGTGGTCTCTACAATGATCTAAAGTTTCCCCCACTTTTTACATCTGACTTAAATTTGAAAGGGTTCCCGAAGAAAGCGGATGCACGAATAGAATTAAAATCACTCGCTAAAATAAAAATGCTGCGTAAAACTCGTCCCGGCTCTTTCCTACTTGTGAATTTATTGGTTAAATATTCATTATAGCACATTTTTTATAATAAAAAATTAAAAGAATTAATCTATGAATGAGTTTCAGGAATATACTGCAGCTCGGGACCGACACGAACAAACTAAATCTGGGCACCCGGCATGAGTAAAAGATATCAACCTTGGGGATGGGGGAATGCTTTTGCGAGCTGAATTGCCAATATTGCAATATTATGTATTATTGTTCTACAGGATGATTATAATTAAAGTTGCGATTTTGAAACGCTGTAAAGTAAGAACCACTGATCAAAATGACCTGAAATTTGAAATGAGTATACGTGAAGCAATGGAATTTTGTTTGGCGAAGGAAAAAAAACACTTGAAAAATATACCGATAGACTGGGCTGTAGTTACCAAACATGGGGTGTTGTTAGTCGAACGAAACCAATAGTCAACTAAAGAAAGTAACAATTTAATCAACATCACTTAATTTAATAATTGATTGAAACATCACAAAAACACGAAACAAACACCTATGATATACGCAAGAAATGTTCAATATGCTGTCCACCGTGCTCACTTATGAGTTGGAAGCGCAAAACAGCATTTTTCACAACAGATCAGAGTGTATCAGAGGTGATGTTGTTGGATGTGGTGAGTAATGCATGCTTTTAAGTCAGCTAAGTTCGCAATCTGACCACTGCACACCATATTCTTGAGGTGCCCCTAAAGCCAGAAGTCGCAAGGATTAAGGTCAAGTGAACATGGCGGCCAGACTTTGGAAAATGAGACTGATAATCCTGTCATTTCAGAAATGAATATTAAGCAGCTGCTTCACTGGTGTTGCAATGTGCGGAGGAGCACCATCTTGCATAAAAGTTGTGATATCCAGAGAACTGCATATGCTCCTCGTTTTTATACCAACTGTAATGTGTGGTGCGCATGCCTAGTCTTAATTAGCATGCCTCCAGATTAGAGGTGTGTGCAACCTAGCGGCTAATTTTTTCATTTTTCGTCAAGCAAATTCCATGTTGGATTCGTACATTGCCATCTATCGGTATATTTTTGAAGTAATTTTTTTTTTCTCCGCCAAACAAAATTCCATTGCTTCACGTATACTCAGGTCAAATATCAGATCATTCTGACCAGTAGTTCTTACTTTACAGCATTTTAAAATCGCAACTTTAATTATAATCACTCTGTACTTTAACCTACATATGCACGGCCCATAAATGACAATATGGAAATTATAAATATGTGTAGCATTGGCTAAAATAGTTTGTTTGAAAAATACTATCTTGGACGTACTTGTACTTCATATTAATTTTAAAGCTAGATCACGAGAATTTCACAATTTTTAAAATCTCGATGCACGACAATTTTTCGCTAGGAGAAATTTCAGATTTCAAGAGTTCAAAACGTCTGATAATATAACTGGAAAAAAGACCGAAATATCGTGATCGCGATGATTGAAAAATGATCAAAATTGAGTAATGATCAAAATATAAAAACAAGAATATTAATTTACTAAAAAATAGCCGAAAATCATTGGAAAACCCTCTAAATTAAAGAAAAATTAGTGGACGGGCTTCTTAAAAATAAAAGAGGAATAAATAATAGTGAATGCTTCATAAGCTTGGAAAAGTAAAAAATAAAAAATCAAGATAAGAAAACTTATGAATTTAAAATTGCCTCAAAATGTATTTGAAAGCTTCATGATAAATGAATTTTTTTATGATGTATTGGAAAACATATGTTATAAAACACCTGAAAAGGCTTACCACTGGTACATTCGTTCCACAGATTTCATCCTTTAGGTCAAACCCCTGCCCCTACACAGACCACTGGTACATTCGTTTCACAGATTTCGACCTTTATGTTGAACCCCTGCCCCTGTATGGATTTTTGGTTGCATGGAGAAAATGATCTTGCTACATGCGACATGCACAGATAAAATTGTAGCATATTCTGTGTCTAGGTGCCGCAGGTGACCATTTCTAATAAACCGGAGATCACTGGGAGCCCCGTCCCAGTGTAGAATGACCTTTAGGTGGAATTTCTGCCCCTACATGGATCACTGGTACATTCGTTCCACAGATTTTGACCACAGATTTATGTCGAAACCATGCGCCCTACACGGACCACTGATACATTCGTTCCACAGATTTCGTCCTTTAGGTCGAACCCCCGCCCCTACATGGACCACTAGTACATTTGTTCCACAGATTTCGACCTTTAGGTCGAACCCCTGCCCATGTACGGATCTTCGGTTGCATGAAAAAAGTGATTTTGCTACGTGCGACATCCACACAAATAAAATTGTAGCATAAAAATTTTAAAATTCACAAAAATCTTTTGTAATGTTTTTGGGTGGTTTTCAAATTGACCACCTGTTTGATGTCCCAATCTTTGAACCCATATTTCATGCTAATAAATTGTACTCATTAAAGTGTTTGTTTTAAAAATATTACCTATTTTCTATTATTTTTAGTTTTCAAGTAATACATTTGCATGTCCCAACTCAAAACACCACACTTAAGGAAGTCTATTTTTATGCTTTCAAACTAGATTAGCTATTGTATATGGATTAAAAAATATAGTTTTACATTTTAATTAACAAAATTGCAGGTGATTCCTTTAAAATGTAATTATTAATATTTTAAAATTTAAATTTAATATGTGGTCCCTGTACATCTCATGAGTGTTACTATTATTATTTTAAATAGGTTTTGATTTCTACAGTTGGTAACAAAGCTAATGGAAGCGATATTGTTCCTTCTTATCTTGCTCCTGTCTCTATTATTGAAAAATGTTTTTCCATTTTTAATTTGGATTTCTTTGAAGCTTTTCATATCAATAAATATTCCAGTAACCTGATTAATAATTTGTCAATGACACCATATTTCTCAGAGGTTTGACATTTAAGGTTAGGCTTGTTCACATTGAAGATGAAAATCCAAAGATTTCCGAAACGTACACCTGCTTACTTTATTTTTGCTGCATTTTATGTTATGATCCAGTACACATTATTGATTGTGTATTCATTGTCTACACATTATTAATTGTGTATTCATTGTCTACACATTATTGATTGTTGTTGTTGAGACCCAGACCGTCCGACCTACCAGAAAGGTGTAAGGTAACTGTTTGGACGGCCAGGAAGTGCCACCCAATTTAGAGCGGAACCCAGTGGGGGAGGCATCCACAGGGACCGTACCCTCCTTCCCCTACCACCAACCTCTCGGAAGGACTTACGGACCCACATGTTTAACGTGATCGTACTCCGTGTGAACACGGCGGCAGTTTTGGCAGCGACTGGAATCGAACCCGGGCCTACCGAGTGCAACTCCAGCGCGCTAACCAATGGGCTACCGCGCCCACATTATTGATTGTGTACAAAGTCATCCATTAACTCATAAAACAATTTATACATTTTAATATAGGAACCCTCAATATGAACAGAGATATGGAGCTGTAATATCCAAAATTTACTAAAATGTCCACTTATTTTTCCCATAGAGTATAATACCTCCATTCCACCCTTTTAGCATAGAGAGCCTTGACAGGGAGAGAGATGATATATGGCTCAAAAAAGAGAACTGAGCATGTGCCACCTCCAAGTTAGTTAAATGAAAGAAAGTCTAAAGCATGGTAACCACATCAGTGGAAATTCAACTGCTTAACGATATAAAATTTCATTGAAATTTTTTGTAAGATGTCACAAACCAGGAATACAACAATGAAACAATTTAAAATATGGAAAGGGAATTTCTTAATTTTTTCCTTATTGTGTTTTATATTAGTAGTAGGAAGAGATTATAAGTTACGAAACAAATGCTGGATATGACGTAGCATTTATCCTTTTTTTTTCTACACTATATGAGTATTATTTTTAATTGAAGAATAATTAATTTTTATATACATCATTCATAGCTGCTAATAAAGACCTATATTATATTTTTCCTGAGATCTTAAGTCCGTTGACAGAGGTTGCATTTCAGGTCATATTCCCTTTTCATTAGCTGAATAATTGCATAGAGTTCAGTCCTATATTATAACTCCTCATGCAATCATCCAATCCCTCCGGAGATCCAGCGTACACTTGTGTATCAAACAATTTTGATAAGTTTCTAGCACATCATTGATATATTCAGTTATTTTTTTTTTAAATATTAAGTTTGAGATCTTCATAGAATTTAAATTATCACCTTCCAATTTTGGGGCCTTGATCCAGTATTGTCATATTTTTAGATGGATCAGCCCAAGAGTGCATTATTAACCAGACTTAGTAAATTTTGGACAATTACCTCCAGTCTGTGTTTAAAATGTACATTTGTCTTAGTATTACTATAAATTGTATTTTTTTTTTATATTTTGAAGCATGCTTGTTTTATTTCCAATGAATATAAATATGATTTTATATATTAACTGTATTGATAAAGGATAAATGATTTGAATCTATGGATAACATAAAAATTTGCTTTAGATATAAAAATGTCTGAACTAAAGTGAACTGCATGGATTATCTCCTATAAATTCATCCTAGACTTATAAGAATAAATGTTTTCTGACTCTAGAAGGTGAATTAACATATCATTTTAATAAATAGGAATTTCAAGAGAAATAATGTCAGGTTTGGATTAACCCTAATTTTGAATTAATCAAGTTCAACTGTATCAGATGTATTTGATGTTTACGCAAGATATTTTCATTTGCTGTATGTTATTAACTCCAAATTATTTTTTAGGTGCATCATGGGAACATCTAGCAGTAGTTTATTTGAGCTGCGGGATAACAAATACCTCCAAAGATTTTCTGGCAAAGATTCTATTTCACCTAATGATCCATTCTGGAACCAATTGCTCTCATTTACTTTTGTTCCACCTCATTCATGTGCTGACTGTCACTTGCTAGAAGACAGCATTTCTCCTATGTTAGATTGCCTTTTAAACAATAATCCTCTAACTGGTAATGTTTCAGCTTTGATTAAAAATTTTCTTCTACATGCAGCTGAACTCAAGGAAGCTGTTCAATGTGATAACAGTGTGTTTATTTGGCAAGCATATAATTCTCTATTTATATTACGATGCATATTAAAATATTTCATCGAAACTTTGGGGGAAGAAGGCATGCTAAAACAATTAGAAGATTCTCAAAATAGTACTGCTAAACCAAATATTTCATCAGAGCCGGAAAAGCTATTAGAATTTATAATTAATGCATTATTTGAGATAATAATTGAAATATCTTTGAGTAGCAAAACATATGCTATTACTCTGGAAGCTGTAAATACTCTTTTAGTTTTGCTTTCTGTTCAGATGTTCTCTTCTCGTCCAGCTCATATGTCAGTAGTGTACACAATTGTTATGAAACAGAGATGTTCTGTTCATTCTCATTTACTTACCATGACTCTTCTAAAACATTATAGCAACCAAGACAAATGCCCTCATTGTGTTAGTGCTCTAGACAGTAACAGTTTGATATCAGGGCTTGCATCTAGTTTATGGAATGTTTTTTCTCTTAATTACTCTGGAAACAAATCTGCCAAAGAAGCTGAACATATGACTGTATTGGCTAATCAAAGTTTGCTTTTGTTATTAGCACTCATTAATCACTGTAGCAATGAAGGTGAGATAATCAACCCATACAGATCTGCTTTATTTTCATTTAAAGTGCCTAATGCTACCTCTGGAAGTGATGATGATAAAGTTTTTAAAGAATATGAATTATTATTTAAAACTCTGTGCAATACTTTAAAAGATGATCAGACAGCACTATTAGTATATATATTGCTACATCAAAATTCTAGTTTTAGACATTATATTGTATTTTCTTCTGAGATATATGAATTAGTTATTCCACTTTTGAAATTGCTTTACAATGCCCCCGAAAAGAATTCTCATCTTATTTATATGGCTTTAATTATACTATTAATACTTAGTGAAGAAGAGTACTTTAGTAAGAAGATTCATACAATTAAACTGAAGAATATTACATGGTATAAAGAGGGGATTCTATCTGAAATTTCCTTGGGCAGTTTGATTGTGCTCATTCTAATTCGAACTATCCAATATAACATGACTAGAATGCATGATAAATACCTTCATACAAATTGTTTGGCTGCATTAGCGAATATGTCCGCTTATATTCAGAATTTACATACATATGTCTGCCAAAAGTTTATTTCATTAATGGAAAACATGGGTAAAAGATATATGCGCATTTCATGCCCGTCAAAAAGTGAAGTTAGCCCA